>CM053785.1:21012500-21455000 GCA_028749045.1 Cupressus sempervirens | reverse complement strand
ATGTTTCATGTAGATAGGGTCATGTCCTCTTATCTTTGCCACCTTTCATTTATGTATAAATTTGTGACCATATCAATTCCAAAGAGAAGTACTCAATCTCAAACATAATTAAATTTTCTATGTGAAAGGTGGTGGCAATAACATTGATTATTTAACTATCTCAAAGGTTCTTTATATAATATAAAGAGTATATTTTTCCAGAATATTTATATAAATAATTAATTTAAATCTAGTCATGAAATTCAACATGGTATCAGAGCAAGTTTATAGATGATCCCGATTAGATTTATTTTACTCAAGTGCCCTAAAATATTCATAGTTTTGTTTCCTTCAAAATGGTGAATGATATAAAAGTGGAGGATAGACTTGACAGTGATTCAAATTATGTAGCATGAAAATTATGAATGAAGTTAACCTTAAAAGATAATGATCTCAAGCAATTTATTGAAAAATTTGATCAACCAAAAGGGAATGATGGATTGATTAAATGGGAAAAAGATAACACTAAAGCCATGAAATTAATTGTGGATGGTGTTAGGGATCATCTACTCCCTACTATCTTTGAATTAGACACAACACAAGAAATTCTTAAAAAAATTGAAGAAATGTTTGAGATAAACAATACAAAGAGAATTGTAACCTTGAAAGATAATCTCTCCAACATTAAAATGAAAACAAGAGAATTTTTTGCCTCATATTTCATGAGGATAATAGAACTAAGAAACCAACTCTCCAAAATTGGCTAGATTTATGATGAAAAGGAATTAACAATGATAGCTCTCAAGGGTTTGCCATCATCATGGAAATATTTTAGACAAGGGGTATATGCTCGATCAAAGCTTCCTAAATGTGGTCAACTAAAGGATGACTGCATACAAGATGAGGGCATGTTAATATCTCAAGGTGATATTCCTATTGGAGGTGATATTCAGGCTCTCATAGCCCAAGTTGATAAAAACAAGAAACCTAAATTCAAAAGGAAAAGAAGACATGTTGATTACTCAAAAATGGAATGATTTAGATGTGACAACTATGGTCACTCAACATTCAAATGCACTAATAGACTAAAACATGAAGTAGCTTTTGCCAAAATTAGTAATTTTGATACAAATCTAAAGAAACATCCATTCTAAAGAAACTTTGAATATCCTTATCATGTAAGAAGTAATGTATTAAGAGGGAGTTCTCTTTATATATTCATTGAATTGTAAAATAAGCTTGTTAATATTTGTTAAAATTTCTAAGAGGGAGTCTTAGAATATCAAATTATTGTACTATGCTAACTATGTGTATTTAATTTTAATCATTATTGCTATGTGCCATGACCTTTCTATTTTGAGAATGTTATTACAGGAAGAGGGAGTTTATAAGGAACTCTAATGATTGATATTCAGAGGGAGTTGAAAACATCCTTATATATAAAAATGATGGACCTACCCCTGTGTACATCATGAGGAAGTGACAATTTTCAAATGATGTCACTTGTATTTGCAGAATTTATTGTAAGGTGGTGATCTTATAATAACTTGTATTATGAGATCAAACAAATTGAGTAAATGGTGGATGTCTTGCATCTCAACATTCTAGAATGCCATTACTCAGAGTATTTGGTGAATATCTTTGATATTATAGGAGGCCAATACTCTTGATATCATATGTGATATCAAACCTTATTTTTGATTAAATGGTGAATATTATATGATATTCTAGGAGACCATTACTCGTGATGTCAAATGTCTTATGACACCTTAAATTAAGCACTTGGTGAATATTGGATGTCAATATTCTGGGAGGCTAATACTTGTGATGTCAATTGTGATATCAAAATGTTGAATATCTTCTAATCAATGATATTATTATATTGAAATGATATATTATTGTATGTATATCCTCCCTAGCTAAGAGGGAGTGTTAATTGTAGAAGTTGATTAAAGCCAACTTCATAGCTCACCAAGATCATCTATATGCAAATAACCTGCTGAAGAGAAACTAAAGAAGGAAAGGAAGGGCTTGGAGAAACTCAAAAAAGTGAGAGAAATTATATTGCAACAATGAAAAATTAAATTGCTATACAAAAATGCAATGGGAGAGCTTATTTATAAAGGCCTCTAGGAAGCTTGTAGAACAAGCTAGAAAGAGCTAGGAGATAAGGTTGAAAACTAAGCATACATCCACAAAAGGTGGATTATCCTACATGTCGGTGAGAAGATAAGTATGATTAAGTAGGAACAAACTCATGTGTTGTCAAAAACTCCTAGATGACAGCTAATAAATAAATCTATTTATCCTAAGTAAACTTAAGTAAAGCGTAAATAATTATTATTTACTCTAACACCCCCCCTTTAGTGCAACTTAGGGGGATGCACTTAGGCTTACAAAAGCTAAGATGAAATGTAGAATTGGTCCTAGAAAAAAGGCCATGTTAGGTATCCATGTACAAATGCAAAGAAATGTAAGCTTTGAAAATGGGGAAAGAGGGAAAATCACATGGGAAAAACCCTCCCCCAAAAAGAGTTAAGAACAAACATGCTAGAAAAAAATGAAGGAAGGAAGGCCTCAACAAGACCCCCCAAGGACAACTTTCATAACCCCAAGCATAGACCACAACTGAAGATAGTGTGGTGATGCAAAAGGTTTAGTGAAGATGTCAACAACCTATGCATCTATAGTAATATACTCCAATCTGATAACACCATCCTGAATCAGCTGATGGATGAAGTGCATATGCAACCCAATGTTCTTGGTGTGTTGATGCCCCACTGAGTTGTGAGAAATGTGAATAACAATCTGATTATTGCACCACTAAATAGTGGGATGATCTAGAGGAAAACCAAACTTAGTCATCAACTATCAAAGCCATAAAACCTCCTAACTAGCAAGTACTATGGCCTAGTACTTAGCCTATATAGATGAAAGTTCATGGGCATGCTACTTCTTGTATGACCATGTGATAGAACCAGAGCCAAGACAAAACACAAAGCCAAAAGTAGACTTTGCATCATTGACATCACTGGCCCAATCTAAGTTAGTATAGCCAAAAATGTGAGGAGTCCCTATGGTGTAATGAATGCCATACATAAGTGTGCCCTAAATGTATCTCAAAATATGCCTAGCAGCTTGCTAGTGACTCTCATGAGGGTCCTAGGAAAAATGAGAGACAAGACCAACTGCAAAGGAGAGATCAGCACAAGTGTGTGTCAGGTACAACAAGCTGCCAACCAACTACTAATAAAAAGTAGCATCCATTGAATGCAAAGAGAAGGAGGTAGATGAGGTGACACTAGACTAAATATGTGTTGGAGAAGGCTTGCAATCAACCATGTCAAAGTGTTGAAGCATATCAAGAGCATATTTCTACTGATAAACAAAAAAACAAGTAGAGGATTGAACAATCTGGAGATCAAGAAAATAGTGTAGCAAACCAAGATTAGTCATCTCAAACTAGTCCATCAATGCATGTTTAACATCCTAAAGCATAGATGATGAGCTACCCATGAGGATAAGATCAACAAAATATAGGACAAGAATCAAAATCTCTGTTCTAAGACACTAAATGTACATGGTAGGATCCGAATGGTAGTGGGTGAAGCTTGTAGAAAGTAGAAAAGAGTCCATCTTCTCATACCAAGCTTGAGGGGCCTATTTGAGACCATACAATTAGCATCAAAGTCTACAAACCAAGGAAGAATCCTACACAAATCTTAGAGGTTACTCCATGTAAGTCTCCTCAGTGAGATCACTGTGCAAGAAGGCACTCTTCACATCGATCTGAAAAATAGGCCATTCCTATGAAGCTATGAGGGATAAGACAAGGTGGATAGAATTCATCTTGGTGCCAAGGGAAAATGTCTTGGTGTAGTCAATACCCTCAACTTGTGAAAAAACCTTCACAACAAGATTAGTCTTATGCTTATCAATCAAACCATCAACAACATACTTAGTATGATAGATCCATTTGCATCACACTAGCTTTCTTTCCTTAGGAAGAGTACAAAGATCCCAAGTATGATTCGTCATCAAAGAAGAATATTCCTCCTCCATTGCACTATCCCACTTAGAGTATCCTCTCACTACTTCAAATGTCTAAGGATCATCACGAATAGCATGACTAAGAAGATTGGATCCCACAGTATGAGAATAGCTGCAATGGGAAGTGGAAGGGTCACTAGCTAGAGATCCTGTAGCCTCAACTATAGCTCGAGCCCATTTAGGCATTAGGGGAGGATCCTATGGTAGAGGTAAATGAGGATCACCAAGATCATCATCCTCATCATCCATCAAACAAACTAGAAGAGAGGAGGGAGTAGTGGGAGGTGAAGTAGATGCTAGAGGTGAGGTATGAACTACAAGAGGGCTCTCATCAAATTGGACATCTTGTCAAAATAGGACTTGTTTGGAATTAGGATCAAGCAACCTATAAGCCCTAACATCCTCACAGTAGAGAACAAAAATGAGTGGTCAGGTCTTTCATTGCATTTCTTTCCTTTGAGCATCAAGTACAAATGCCCATTTTGTACTCCCAAAAAATTGGAATGATGATACATCAGGCTTGACATGAGACCAAGCCTCCTCAGGAATCATATATCAAACTACCTTGTGAGGTAGCTAATTTTGAATATAATTTGTAGAATTGACTACCTCTGCCCAAAAACATGAATCCATGGACCTAGACTAAATCACACAATTCACCATCTCTCAAAGTGTTCTATTCTTTCTCTCGGCCACACCATTCTATTGAGGGGTGTAGGTCACTAAAAATTGATGCCAAAGACCATGTTCAGAGAAAAAATTCCTAAAAGCTTGGTTCATGTACTCCCCCCATTGTCCGTGCATATCCATTGAATAGAAAGACCAAACTACTTCTCTATAAATGTCTTGAAGATTTGAAATGAATCAAAGACATTAGACTTATACTTTAGAATGTACACCCATGTGTGTCTGGAGAAGTCATCAATGAATGTAAGTACATATTTGGCACCCAAAAAAGAAGGAGTAGGAAATGACACGATGTCACTATGAATCAACTCCAAAGGTCTCAAAGTACTAGTGGCTCGCCCATGTGGAAAACAATCCCTATGTTGTTTTCCAAGTGCATAACCCTGACAAACACCATCTGTACAGGAAATCTGGGGAAACCCAAGAACAAGTGCCTATGTGTTCATCTATTGAAGATATCTATAATTGACATGGCCAAAATGCTCATGCCAAAGTCTACTTACTGAATATACATGTGCAACAAGACATGAACCTGTGTCATCAAAAGAATCAAATCCATCAAATTTGTAGAGGTGAGATGCAGAGTCAACACTCCCAGTAGCCCCAATCATCTTAGAATCATGTAAGTCCTAGATAACCACATTATGTGGTGAGAACTCAACTATCTTACCAGAGCCAAAGTGAAAAATTTGATAGATGGACAATAGGTTCCTCAAAATGTTAGGGACACAAAGAAAATCCTGAAGAGAGTCCCCAGCTAGTGCAACAAAATGAGGACCCATAACCAAAAGTTGTGATGAGTTCCCAACAACAATCTACAAGGTAGCACAAGAAGAAAGTATAGTGAGCAACTATAGAGTGTTTGTCATATGGTGAGAGGCACCAAAATCAAGAATCTAGGTAGGCCATGAAATAGCAAATCGAGTAGAAAGAGCATGACCTTTCCCTATAGGGGGGTATGAAGACTTAGGAGCAAAAATATGATGCTCCTTAATGGCTTCCTCTAAAGCCTCAAAATGCTTCCAAAACCTAGAAACAGGATGTCCATCCTTGCCACAAAAATTGTAGGTCTAACTTGATTTCTTCTTGGTCTTTGAGGTAGACTTAGTAGACTTCAAAGAATCTTTACCCTTTGGAGGGTTAGCTAGAGGTGTAGGATTAGTTTTTGGTGTATCTTTCTTCAATTTTCCTTTCTTCTTTGATTTCCCTTTAGAATATTGAGCAACCAATGCTTGGTTGGAAGAGCCAAAGGCATCCACTTGTTTGATCTTTTACTATTCCTGTGTCAAATGATTTCAAAATGTCTCAAATGAAGGCATCTGATGTTTGTTACCCAAGGCATCCATAGTGGAGTAGAAAGTGGAAGAGAAGATCTACTATTGTCCTCACAAATTTGAGAGTATAAAAAAGATACACTCATCATCTATTTTATTTTTCCCACATCCCTGCAAAACTGTATGTAGAGATTTGAACTCCATCAAGAAGTCTTCAATGGTGGGGAAGTTGGGTGGTGTCAAAAAGGTCAACTTTGCATCAAGCTGAGGTGCCCAGAACTTATTCACTGTGCCAAACAAAGTCTGGAATTTGGTCCAAATAGCCTGTGGAGTGGTAAAACCATCCAAGTGAAACAATAGACTATCTAAAATATTCAATACAATCAATCCCATGGCTTCATCCATTTTGTTTCTATGATGAAGAACCTCAAAGGGGCACTATAGAATAGGTTGGTTCTCATCTAGACATGACCATAGGCCTCATGACATGAGAAGCCTAGTCATTTGTGCTTTCTAGGTGTGATAGTTGGGTGGTGTGAGTTGGGTCACAAAAGGATCCAACATTGAGAGAAGAAGATAGAAGTAGAAGGGTCTTATTCTAAAGTAAATTACAAAAAATAAAATGCCCCCCCCTCCATAATTGATAAACATATCCCTCAAATACCAAAGAAAATAACTATAGAAAGCACAAAAACTGAGAAAAGAACCTAGATTCCAAATGCAAAGAAGGAGGAAACAAAAGCTTCTACTTCAAAGCCAAAAATGGGATCTCAAACGAAATCAAAACAAAACAAAATCAGTATCATTGTCTCCATCTCTAAACCAGCTTCCCACCATTTCTTTTAGATTAGAAATACACCTCTGTCAGCTCAAGTTATGGTCAAATAACCAACTGTTGCTTCAAAAGACAAGCTCATTGGAATATTATAGACATGGTAAAAAATTTGGTGACCATATGACTATCAATTGGATGTCACTAAAAAAAAATCCAACCACTAGAATGCTAATGTCAGCAGCCAGAATATGATGCCACCTTGCTAGAAAGTAATGTCAGTAGGGTGGCTCAGGCTGATGATGTAACCCCCTAGAAAAAGATGTCACACTAGAATGCTGATGTGGTAGGTCAAAGAATGATTTGTGTAGGTCAAGAATGACATCACATGGCATAGTGGTCTGGTGGTGGCACTACGAGAAGAAGTAGTAGTAGAGCATTGATCACCAATGGCATGGCCGATGACAATAGCATCACAATAGCACAGTGTGACCATGGAGCAGTGGCTAAAGGCTGGTGGTACCATGGTGGCTCCATGGTGTTGCTACTGACATTGGTGGTGTCGGAGCAGTGTAGTGGTGGTGCTGCGGTGGTGCCACATTCTTTTCCTGCCCAATAAATGCATCCATATGGCCTCTTAGGAATGAAAAAAAAATTTTCCTGAGGCTATAGTCACTAAAAATGGAAAGTTTTATATGGATCTTGACTATAACGGGCCTTATGAGTGCAATGGTGGCATCCATTTGAGCCCAAAGTGCCCCCAAAAAATGCTTTTTCTCTCAATTGAAGAAAAAATCATAAACAAACTAGGTTTTGTGTCTCTGAATAGAAGGTTCAAAAATCCTTCAAACCAAGAAGTAGCAACAAGGTTATGATACCATGTAGAAGTTGATGAAAGCCAACTTTACAGCTCACCAAGATCACCTACAGGCAAATAACTTGCTGAAGAGAAACTGAAGAAGGAAAGGAAGGGCTTGAAGAAACTCAACAAAGTGAGAGAAATAATATTGCAACAATGAAAAATTAAATTGTTGTACAAAAATGCACTAGGAGAGCCTATTTATAAAGGCCTCTAGAAAGCTTGTAGAGCAAGCTAGAAAGAGCTAGGAGATAAGGTTGACAACTAAGCACACATCCACAAAAGATGGATTATCCTCCATGTAGGTGAGAAGATAAGTATGACTAGGTAGGAACAAACTCCTTTGTTGTCAAAAACTCCTAGATGACAACTAATAAATAAATGTATTTATCCTAAGTAAACTTAAGTAAAGCATAAATAATAATTACTTAGTCTAACATTAATGTTTTATAGCTTTTTTTAGATAAAATATGAGATTACCCTCTTTGATTATATATATTTATATATATATATAATTTTATGGATTAATATATAATCTCATAATATCCTATATCTATAAATGTTCTATAATGTATCAATAGTATATATCTTATAATGTTTATAACTATGATGTTCTCATATATATATATATATATATATATATATATATATATATATATATATATATATATATATATATATATATATATATATTCAATCATAATTATAAATCCTATATTCACCTTCGATCTATTACCTTGTCCATTGAATTATAAAGCATAATGCACTTTATGTATTGGTCTATAAAGGTGATCAGAGCACACATCCGTCATGTTAATCTTCACATGTGTGATTGGGTGTCCTGTCCTTCCATCTATTACATACCATGTGCATAAGAGGATTTTATCCTGTGTTGATTTAAATGTATTTGTTTCTACCTAAACCTTGATCAATGTGTCATGTAGATAGGTTCATGTCCTCTTATCTTTTCCACCTTTCTCTTGTGTATAAATTTGGGACCATATTGATTCAAAAGAGAAGTACTCGATCTTAGACATAATTAAATCTTCTATGTGAAAGGTGGTGATAATAACATTGATTATTTAATTGTCTCAAAGGTTATTTATATCATATAAATAATATATTTTTCAAAATTTTTTTATATATAATTAATTTAAATCTAGTCATGAAATTCAATAGGTAGTAATTTTGTTTATTAGTATTCAGTAAAGACTGAGCTAAAACAGAATAAGCATAAAATTAAATCTTTAATGTTTGATTGTTCAAGTTGTACTTAAGGACCTTGAGTAACTGATTCACCCACCCCCACCCCCCCCCCCCCCCAATTTATTTTAAACATTTTAAAAATGGGTATTTGAGAATTAATGCTTATAGAGAGAATTTTGAAAGTACTTAAAGCTAAAGATGATGACTGACAAAAGAGAGGTACGAAAGCTAAACAAGGAGAAATTTCTTGCATGGAAAACTTTGATGAGGCTACATATATACTAGTATCAGTGATGCTTCTATAAACTTTGTGAATAATGAGTATGTGAAAGTAGCAACTGCTCCACTAACATCTAAACAATTGGGAAAAAAATGAAAAAAAGAACACAATCAAACAATGTTGGATATTTTCTTAGCCCTAAGCTATATCGAGTTTGATGATATAAAAGAATTTGATAGTGTAAAGAAGATGTGGGACAAACTAAAGACTATATATGGAGGAGATGACAATGTCTTTCGAGCTAAATCATAGAGCCTAAGAGGCAAATTTGATGAAATGAGAATGATGGAAGGTGAGAATATAGTACAATATTGTACAAGAGTCAAAGAAGTTGTCAATGCTATTTGAGGTGCAAATGGAGAAATGAAAGATGAAATCATGATAAGAAAGGTATTGAGGACTCTACTCCCTATATATACCATTAGGGTTTCTACAATACAAGAGTTGAGATGTAGTCCAGATAACACTTTGACCTTAGAAGGTGTAATTGGTAGACTTACTACTTTTCAAATGTCTAACTTTGATAACTAGACATGTGCTACTATTGAATATGCTTTTAGGTCACAATTGGTTCTTAGC
Source organism: Cupressus sempervirens (assembly GCA_028749045.1). Classification (NCBI taxonomy): domain Eukaryota; kingdom Viridiplantae; phylum Streptophyta; class Pinopsida; order Cupressales; family Cupressaceae; genus Cupressus; species Cupressus sempervirens. The sequence goes on along the minus strand of CM053785.1, from coordinate 21,445,314 downwards.
AAGAGAAAAGGAAAAAATATGAAGAGTTAAAGTGATAGTTTTGATGATGATCTTGATGAACTTGAATCACTTATTGCAAAAATATTTGGAAGTGTAGAGGTAAATACAAAGGTATATTACCTATTATTTTTTTTTCAAGAAACAAGGTTGCTCATATTGCTACTAGATGTCCTGAAACATAAGAGAATGATGAAAGAAAGGACAACAAGTAAAAAGGAGAAAGAGATGACCAAGATTACAAGAAGAACAAGGATGACAAAGGTAAGAAATCTTGTTATATTTATAAAGAAGAAATTGACATTGAACTTGAAAATAATGATGATGAAGTCTTCTATGTTGCTATGAAAGAATATCTTAATGAAGATGAGAAAACTGCATTAATTTCTTATGTGAGAAAAAGTTATAGATGTATAATTGATAGTGATTTCTCTAACCGTATGACTGGTGATAAATTTTTTTTTGAGGATATTGACCTATACAAAGGTGGATGTGTTAAATTTGGTAATGATATTCATGTGTTGTGAAAGGTAAAGGTACAATTCAATTGACTAACAAGATCAAGTGTGACAATTTTGCTGGGTGGAAGGACTTAACTATAATTTGTTGAGTGTTTCATAGTTAAACAAATCAAGATACATAGTCAAATTCCATCACATAAAGGCCAATATATATGATGCTAATGATATGCTAATTGGAAGTGGTGATTAGATAAGAAGTAACTTGTTCTATCTAGATTTATCTAATGAGACATGTTTATTTGCACAAAAGGAAGATGTTTGGTTATGGCACAAAAGGTTATGTCATGTGAATTTTGACAATTTGATAAACATAGCAAAATGAAGAAAGTAAGAGGGTTTCCTAAACTAAAGAAGCCTACAAATACTATGTGTAAACAATGTTAATTGGGAAAAATGACCAAGTCTAGTTTCAAGAGAAAAACATACACATCTAATGATATTCAAGAATTGGTTCATATTGACATATGTGGACCTATTGATGTCGAAAGCTATTGTGGACATAATAATTTCATTCTATTATTGATCATTGTTTGAGGATGATGAATATGATGTTTCTTGAAGCTAAATCTGATGCCTTTTAGTTATTTAAGTTGTATTTTTCCAAATTTGAAAAAGAAATAGGGAAGAGTCTAAAGTGTTTGAGATTTGATAGAGGTGGTAAATTCATTTCCAATGAGTTCAATACATTCTACAATGACAGAGGAATTAAAAGATAGATGTTAGCACCAAGGACCCCTCTTCAGAATGGGATAGGTAAAAGGAGAAATAGATCAATAAAGAATCGTGCATGAACATTGATGGTGGAGAAGAATGTATGAGAAAAGTATTGGAGAAAAGTTGTTAGTACTATTGTCTATACCCTAAACAAAGTACAAGACAAGAAAGGTACAAATGCTACACCTTTTGAACTATGGTATGGGTTGTTGGAAATATGGATAGGTAAGTTGAGTTATGGTTGTCATTTATGAAAACATATATTTTAGGATGAAAGGACATTATATACTGTTGAAGGTTCTATAGTTAGAGATAGAAAATTGTCTAAGTGTTAGGCATTTTTACTAGTAGCACAAAGATTGTTTTTGGTATAGCAAAAGCTATAGAGATATTTGGCACATGAAAATTTAAGGGAAGGTATATCAGAGTGTCATGATGATGTAACTAAGTGCCTAGGTTAGTGGGAATAGTACGAATAGAGTTATAGGCTAAAGATAGTATGCACAATAGAATAGAGTACAACAAGAAAAGAGGTATAAAGTGTTAAGGAATTATTTTAGTGATGAAATAATCACTTAAGTTTTTAGGGATGACATCCTATATATTAATCCTAACTCATTATAATGTGTGTTTGCATTAAGTCAACTCCACAAGAGTTTTGTGAAAAGAAATGGTATAATTAAAGTTACTCTATGTGAATTATGTGAAGTATGAGATATATGGGAATGTGAAGTGTTTGATGAATATGCAGACTATATTCATCACATGTGAACTTATATAAGAAGTATATAATGTGAAGCATGATATCATATTAGGTTATGTGAAGTAAGACAACCAACAATAAAGAGGTTTTTGTATCTATTTCTTTTGTATAAAGGTACTATATTGCATAATTACATGTTAGGGTAGTGGGCTCTTCTTGCATATAGTTGTAATTGTAATACCAAATCCTAATAGGGTTGAGGCTTTAAATAGGACTGAGACACTATATGTAATTCATAGACTCCTAATAGGGTTAGTATCCTTAACAAGATTCTTTCATTAAATGGATCATCTTGTGGGTACCATCCCCATCAGGGATTTCCCTTGGCCATGATTTCCCTAGTTAACAAATAATGGTGTTATGAGTTCTCTTTGTGTATGGTTTTATTTACTATTTAAAATTTTTGGTTTACTTTCATATGCATGTTGAAAAGTAATTAATAATATCCAGTTGTGGGCAAAATTTTACAAAATACCGATTTAGCCCCCCTCTCAATATTATCTATTTCTAACAATTGGTATCAATGCCAAGTTACTCAAAAGAAGCTTAACAACTTGAGTAAGATCTCTATAGATATGGAATAGTTAAAGAGAAACCTTGAAGAAGCCCTTAAGAAAATTGATCTTCTTATAGAAGAAAGGTATGAAGATGCAAAAGATTACATTGGTAAACTGAAAGATAATATTGATTACCTAAAATCTAGAAAAGAATCAAAGGAGAAGATTGTTGATAATGATGAAGTAGGGACCCCAAGAAAGAAAATGAGATCTTGACACATGAGTTGGAAATTTTTGAACTTAAGTTGAGTCTGAAGAAGGATGACAATAAGATTGAACTAGATCTAAAATTTGAGAATGCAGACCTAAGACCCCATCTGATTCAAGTAACATCTAAATTAGGTTCTATTAAAACAAATCATGTATAATTGGAAAAGAGAATTAACCCAGTATAAGAAATAGTTAGAAAAGCTTTATTTTAGTAGTGAGAAAATTGATGAAAAACTATTTTATCAGAGATCTTCTTATGATAAGAGAGGTCATGAATATCTTGTTAGAGAGAAACCAAGACAAGAAAACTAAAGTTAGGAAAGAACCAGATCTAGTTGTTGAAAACCCTAAGCCTAAAGAAACCGATCAAATTAGAATTGAACCAAGAATATCAATAGAAGTATCTAAAGAAGTTGAGAAAGTTAATATAACTGAGAAATGTGATGAACCAAAGAAAATAGAGCAACTTGAATAACCTAAGGAGGCTAGACATGAATTCATAGGTAGATGTTTTACATGTAATGAAGTTGGTCATATGAGGAGAGATTGCACAGGTAAGTCTTTTAAACCTGTCACTAATTTCTATTGTTAGAATTGTTATGGCTATGGACATAAAGTAGTAGATTTTAAGAAACCTAAGTTTGATAGTAATAATGCAAATAGTAGAATGTTTAGGGATACTAACCTTGCAGGTAATGAAAGGAGGAGATCACAAAGAAAATCTAATGATGAAGAAAGGCCTAATGGAGGAAGGAACTAGATTGTATGTTACAAATGTAACAACCTTGGACACATTGCAAGAAATTGTAGAGCACTAGATAATCATAATGGAACCAATCAGAGAAGAAATGCACTTGTATATCAGTTATGCAATAAATTTGGACATAGTGAGATTTTGTAGAATGGATAGAAGAAATTTCAACAAGAATCCTAACTATAGAAGGAACAATAATAGAAATGATAGAAGAAATGATAATGATAGCCCTAATAGTCAGAAAGAAGTACTCAAAGAGAATGTTGAAGAACTCAAGGAATTATTTTTGAAAGAAAATGATCTAGAAAGTTCTTATATAGTTTTGGATGAATAATTTTTGGATGCACTTGAAGGAAAAATGAAATCAACTATAGTCTGCAACTCAACCCATTTGAATTAACCACTTTTTATCAAAAGAGAGCATCTAAAAGATGAAACATAAGTTAGAAGTTGATTTAAGAGTCAAAAAGTTAGTAGGAAGTAGGAAAGCTACTAAGGAAGCTCTTGTTAAGAGCACAAGTCATTTGGTGAACAAATGAATGGGAACGAAGTCAAATAAGTTTTCTAGTTAATAGAGTAGTAGTTTCACAAATTTTGGTAGATTTCTAATTAATGTGAATTTCAATTTGAAAGATTCAAAGGGTACAAACATGAGTTCGGGTATCATTCAATTATGCAAAGAAGTAAGGAGTAGTTTAGAGCGAATTGACAGTGAGTAAAGGCAAATTTAAAAATGTTCATTGTGCAAACTCAAAAGTGCCCTAGTTTCACAAAATAAATTATTTTTCAAATTTTTTGAAGTATTTGAATCAATAAAGATGATGAATATTATTATTTTTTATGTAAGTGAAAGGTCAAGATATCTATTCAAGAAGCATCCATTTATTTCCCAAGTGGATGATCCCTTAGGAAAATTTTTACAAGTTCCAAGAAATGTTCTTCATGTAGAGGATATTATATATCCACTATAAATTTGAGAACATTGGAGACGCTATATACACAAGGACCTTAACTTAGTGTGCCAGGGTGATTTATTGTTAAAACAAAAGTTTGTGCATTTAAAGGAACTAAACATTGAGAACCATTGTTAGAATATATAATCCACTGATATAATTGAGGGCGGGGGGGGGGGGGGGGGGGGGGGGTGAATCGATTATCCAACTATTATCACAAATATCAACCTTAAATAATTTTAACCATATGAGTAATATAAACTGAAACTACAACAAGATACTCATACACAATAACACCAAATATGATAGCTAGGGAAAAGCTTGATCAGAGGGAAAACCCTAGTGGGGATGGTACCGATAAGATGATGTACTAATATAAATGTTCCTTATTAGAGGATGGACCCTATTAGGAGTCTATGAATACATTCAGTACATGTAAGTCTCTGTTGGGAGATTCCAACCCTATTAGGAGTTGTGGAAGACAATTGGATCCACTGCCCAAACAAATTCAAGGGAAAGACCAATGAACCCACTATCCAAATGATATATGTATTATTCCTTACAAAATAAGAGAAATGAAATGTACTTCCTTCTTCTTCTTTTGTCTTATCAATTAGACCTCTACTCCTTCTGATCTTGTAACTAGATCACAAAACTTGCATACAATAATCCCTTACACACATTCAGTAAGCACTTTACTCCTTTTCATATTTACACTTCATACAATGATCACAATACTTGAACACCCATTAAAATCAAGGAAAATATATTTTCTTTATACCATATCTTCATAATAATTCCTTGAGTCATTTTTGAGGCTTTCCCAATTAATTATAATAAGAGAATTAATTAATTACAATTACAATAGCACTTTAAGCTTATAGTCTATACAAAACTTCACACGTGTGATACTAGGGCTTGTGCACTTGATGACATCATTAGTTGACTATCTTTTGTCACTTCCTGACTACACATCTCTTCATTACATCTTAGATGTAAGATATCCAACAAACATCAAGAATTGCGTCCCCAATACTTTGTCTCTGAACTACTCTCTATAAATCAAGTACAACTTTCGTACATCTTTGACTCAAACTCTATACACTTGACCACACCATCAGGATATTGTACCAAACATATCCATAACTATGTATCACCAAAAAATCAAACCATTGTCCATACCATCAAGATCTTTGTCTACTACTCAGCTAATCTCTATAGAAACCATGATATTTGTACATCAATGACAAACATAGTCATGAATAAAACATGTCAATACTCTCCAATACTTAGAATACTTGCCCAATGTAGTATCATTAGTATTCATACTAACAATCTCCCCCTTTGGCATTGATGGCAACATAGATGAAGAACATCTAAGTTCCAAGAATACCAAACAATGTTTTGCTACAATTGTTGACCAACATCAATTGTCCACATGCTAAAAAGAATCTTAAACAAAAAAAATTCACATAGGTGCATACTCCTTCTTCTTAGACATCAATTATATATTTCACACTAAAAAATTCACAATACATCAAGTGCATATTCGATCTCTCTAAAAAGGTATCTCTTCTCCATGCCTTAGGAGATGCTCTCCCCCATACCTAAGGAAATGTGTTTTTCATGCATATTCTCCCCCATTGACATCAATGTCAAAGACCTCAATCTCAACATTACAATATATGAATTGTTAAATATCAATTGCCAATATGCTACACCAAGTCATCAACTAGCTCAAGTGTCCAAAGACACCATTTAATTCCAAATACCAAGAGTCCTCAGTAACTCAAATCATAATAGATACTCCCTCATATAGGAAGCATCAACATTTAGTCTAGGCTAACAATAGTGTTTTGTACCACTAAATTGATGCACTTTCTACATTATCTACTCAGAAGTAGGTAGGGGCATAACCTGAAGAATACCTCTTACATACTCAAATGTATCTTTAGGAAAATGTTTCATAAAGATATATGCAATCTAATATTTAGTAATCACATACTCCAATTTGATCTCCTTTTATATTGCTTTCTCTCTCAACACATGATACTTGATAGATATATGCTTAGTCTTAGAATGCAATACAAGATTCTTAGACATACTTACCTGTGTTATCAAAGTAAATGATGACAAGTTCTTCAAACTCAATTTTGATATCCTTCAACATCTGCTTCATCCATATAACTTGATTATAGTTATTTGCTACTGCAATATACTCTACCTCAATAGTACTCTACAAAATACAATCTTGCTTCTTATGCAACCAAGAAACCAATTTTCCTACAAGAAAGAATGTTCCAACACTGGTGCTCTTTCTGTCATCCATATTGCCTACCCAATCTGCATCAGCATATGCACATAGAGTGACATCACCTGATTTATCATACCAAATTCAATAGTCAAATGTCCCTTTCAAATATCTAAATATTCTCTTTACTAGTATAGAATGATACTCCTAGGATCAACTTGAAATATAGCTACAACCCCAAATATATTTTCTATATCTAGACAAGTCTGAGTTAGATACAATAAACCTCCAATCATGGATATGTACTTCTTCTGCTCTACTATAGGTATCTCATCTTTGCTGGATAACTTGTGACCAAATACCATAGGTGTACTAATAGGTTTACAACTTTCCAAACCAAACCTTTTTGACAAATCTTTGAAGTACTTAGCTTGTGAAATGAAAATACCATCACTGTTCTATACAATCTGTAATCTTAGGAAAAACTTCATTTCTCCTATCATGCTCATTTCAAACTCATTTTTCATCTCTTCAAAAAAATTATCACTTGCTTTATCATCACCTCCAAAAATGATGTCATAAAAAAATATTACAATAATATAAAAACCATTTTCAACTTCTTTCAAATGCAAGTTATTGTCTGCCATATCTTTAGCAAATCCAAGCTTTTACAAATACCTATCCAACCTTGCATACCAAGTTCTAGTTGTTTGATTCAGACCATATAAATATTTTTTTGGTTTGCATACCATTTCTTTGTCTTTTTATAAAGGAAAACCTTCATGTTTCTCATTATATAGCTCTTCTTCAAGTTCTCTGTTCAGAAAGCTAATTTAACATCCATCTGGTAAATCTTGAACTTCTTGTTCATTCCATAAGCAAGGAACATCATTATTACTTCCATTTTGGCTATAGGTGCATATGTCTCTTCATAGTCTATCTCATCTTGCTATGAATATCCCTTACATACAAGTCTAGCATTGTTCCTTACAAATTTTCCTTGCTCATTCATCTTGTTTCTGAATACCCATTTGGTTCCTATCACATTCTTGCCTTTAGGTCCAGGAACTAACTTCCATGTATCATTCTTCACAATCTAACCTAATTCTTCCTTCATTTCTTGAATCCAATGATCTTCTTTACATACTTCATATGCACTTTTAGGCTCAACTTGAGATATTAGACATATCTCCTCATTTACTCTGTTCCTTGTCATCACACCTTTGTCTTTGCTTCAAATTATTTTCTTAGTAGGGTGATTCTTTGTCAAATTCTTGTTAGGGATAGGAGTTGACATCTCAACTCTTATCTCTTCTCTTAGTTCAAATCTCCACTCTCCTTTTTGCTCAACAACACCATTTTGTAAATCATTGATAGTTTGAAAGAAAACTTTAGCATTCTAGCAAACAATTCTATAATTATCTTCTTCTTCATCTAAATTATAATCTACCATATTTTCTTTAGTTCCAAACTTTTCATCTATTATTACATTAGCACATTCAACTATTGTCTTAGTTCTATAGTTGAAACATCTATAAGCCTTTCTTTTTAATGAATAACCAAGAAACATACCTTCATCACTTCTTGGATCAAACTTACCAATGGCATCATCTCTCTTAATGTGACATTTTCTCTCAAATATTCTAAAATACTTAATATATGGTGAATGACTAAACCATAGTTCATAAGTTTTCTTGTTCATACCTTTTTTGATTTATACTCTATTCAGAGCGTCTACTATTAAAGTGACTACTTCTCTCTGAAATGTCTTAGAAACATCATTCTCAAATAACATTGCTCTCATTACCTCTACTACTGACTTATTCCTTCTTTTAGAAATCACATTCTACTCAAGAGTTCTAGGTTTAGATAGTTGCTTTTTGATTCCATTCTCTTCATAAAATATGTTAAACTCTCTAGTGGTGAATTCTCCTCCTCTATGAGATCTCAAACACTTTATCTTAACACCAAATTCATTCTCAAGTCTATTCTTAAATATCTTAAACTTCTCAAAAGCTTCAAATTTATCTTTAGGAAATGCTACCCACACCATTATAGTGAAATCATAAAATACCTTTCACCATAGAATCTTTTTATTCTAGAAGGACCACTCAGATTTGTGTGAATGATCTCCAGCTTCTTTGTGGTAGTGAACTTCTTGCTAGGAAATGATACGTTCTTCTACTTAGCCAAAATGAATTCCTTACAGCATTAGTAGGCTTTGTAATCCTAGGAAAGTCTCTAACTACAAAAGTGCTACTAACCTTCACAATATTATCAAAGTTTATGTGACACAACCTTCTATGCTACAACCAACTATTATCCACTTTAGCTACCAAACATGTCATTTGATTAGGATTCAACTCAAATACATTACCTCTAGATCTAGTTTAAGTTCTAATCATCTTACCATCTCTGCCTTTGATAATGTAGATCTTCTTAGTGAACTACAACAAATAACCCTTGTCCACCAACTGTCCAATACTGAACAAGTTCTGATTCAATCCATCAACAAAATAAACATCATTAATGTTAGTTTTACCATCAAGAGTAATGGATCCAATTCATGTTATATGATAGGATGCATTGTTACCAACTCTAACCATACCTCCATCATGATTCTTGTACTTAACAAACTTATTCATATCACTATTCATGTGATGTGAACAACCACTATCAATTATCCAATCAAATTTCTTTTCCACTTGGGAAATTAGATCTCTTTCTTTTCTAATTTATTTATCAAGATCATCTTCCTTGATAGGCACAAATCCCAATTCATCATCACTTTAACTTCAACCTTTTTCATCAAATTCTTCATCTTCATTTGCATACAAACAATTTTTATCTCTACGTCTTCAAGACTTGAACTTTCCCTTATAAATTTTCTCTCTTTTAGGAAATTTAGATGCATAATGACCAAATTCATTACAAGTCCAATATGTAAAGGTTTTCTTTGCATCTTTTTCTCTTCTTACAAGAAGGGCTATTCCTTCCTCAATCTTCTTATCTTCATCAGATCTATTGCTACCAAAAAAATCTCCACGTGTGCTTGTACTCCTTATTAAACAAGGTTGAATGTTTAGGGCACTAAAATAAATTTTAACTCTTGTTAGATCTCTAGATTGTCTTAGATCTTATTTTTCTAATTCTAATCTTCCAAGAAACATTTCCATTGTGAAATCCTTAGTGCAGAGCATTACTAACTGAATCATCTGAGATATTGCCTTTAATGGTGGCGTCAAACTTTTCAAGATCTTCCATATGACTTCATCATTATCCTTGGTTCTACCATGAGACCAAATTCATGCAACAATTTTTGATATTCTACCAATATAACTTCTTATAGATTCATCTTCCATCATTCTAGCATCTTGAAATGCACATATCCAATTTTATAATCTCATTTTCTTTGCATGGTCATCACCTTCAAAAGTAGATTCTAATGCTTTCCAAATTTCATAAGATGTTAGAAGTGACTTTACCTGACTGTATTCATTCTCTAGAAGAGATTTTAGTAGAGCTTCTCTTGATCTCATGTTACACATGAATATCTCTCTCTTCTTCACTACATCCTTCAAGATTTTCTTCTTCAATGATTATATGCTTACCCTTTGTCAAGATCTAATATCTAGGACCCATGCACAATAGATGAGTCATCATCTTCTCCTTCCAACTATCATAGTTGGCTGAATAAAATCTAGGACTATCCTTTTTGAAAAGATTTACCATTGATCTTCCAAAGCTGTTAAACTTATCCTTCAACGACCTAATGCTCTAATACCAATTGCTAGAATATATAGTCCATGATATAATTTAAGGGGGGGGGGGGGGGGGGGGGGGTGAGTGTGAATAAGTTATCCAACTATTACCACAAATATCAACCTTAAAAAAACATAACCATATGAGTAATATAAATTGAAACCACAACAAGATACTCATACACAATAACACTAGATATGTTAACTAGGGAAACCATTGATTAGAGGGAAAACCTTGATGGGGATGGTACCCACAAGATGATGTACTAATATAAATGTTCCTTGTTGGAGGATAGACCCTATTAGGAATCTATGAATACATTCAACACATATAAGTACTTGTTAGGATAATTTGGACCCCAGTTAGGAGATTCTAACCCTGTTAGGAGTTGTGGAAGACAACTAGACCCATTGCCCAAACAACTTCAAGGGAAAGACCAATGAACCCACTGTCCAAATGATCTTTGTTTTATTCCTTGAAAAATAATAGAAATGAAATGTACTTCCTTCCTCTTCTTTTTTCCTACAAATGAGACCTCTTCTCCTTTTGATCTTGTAACCAGATCACAAAAATTGCATCTAATGATCCCTTGGATTTCTTACATGCATTCAGTAAGCACTCTACTCCTTTTGGTACCTTGCACTTCATACAATAGTCACAATACTTGAACACCCATTAAAATCAAGGAAAATATCTTTCCTTTATACCATATCTTCATAATAATTCCAAGAGCTGGTCTTCAGGCTTTCCTAATTAATTATAATAAGATAATGAATGAATTACAATTATAATATCATTGTCAGCTCACAATCTATATAAAACTTCACACGTGTGATACTAGGGCTTGCACACTCACTGACATCATCAGTTGAATGTCCTCTATCATTTCCTAACTATGCATGTCTTCATTACATCTCAGATGTAAGATAGCCAACAAACATCAAGAATTGCTTTCCCAATACTCTATCTTAGAATTTCTCTCTATAAATTAGGTACAAATTTCACACATCTTCAACTCAGACTCTACACACTTGACCATGCCATTAGGACACTATGCTAAATATGTCCATAACTAGGCATCACTAGATAATCAAACCATTGTCTATACCATCGAGATCTTTTTCTTCTAATCAACTAGTCTTTATAGAAACCATGCTATGTTGACATAAATGAAAAACATAGTCATGAATGCAACATGTCAATACTCTCCAATACTTAGAATATTCTCCAAATGTAGTATGATCAACATTTATGCTAACAATGTTCTTTATGGAATTCAAAAATGATGAATGTAGTAGAATTATTCTAAGTCACATTCATGAAGGAATGTTTTAGGTTGTTGAGTTGTCATTTTGCATGATGATGAATGATAAGGATCCTTTCGAATCCCTCTCTTGAAAAGCTAATCGAGGATCAACTCCAAGGTTCCAGGTGATCTTATGACCTATGAAAATCTGCTCAATTGGAGATAAATGTGTATATTCATGAGGAGGCCTTTGTTGGTTCAAACCAATTTTGGATAAGTTGTTTGATCTATTGCTAATTGAAAAGTAACCACAAAAGACATATAATTTTGGTATTCTCTATTTTATGATGAATGTAATTCATCAATGCAACTATATGAATTCCTATTTTAACCAAGCATTAGAAAAACAAATAAAAAAGATAGGTTAATGAGAAATTAAAGAAAGTAAAGGAAAATTCCTAATGAACATAAACCACGGTAAAAATACATCTAAAAATTAATTCATTAAAAAGATCAGTTAGAAATCCAATGAAATTAGGAGCAATGCTTCCTCGACTCCACTGATACAAAATATGTTTCATGTTTCAAAAAATCACAAGGACATGGAAGGTGCACTCATATGAGATGATACACTATACAAGAATAATAGGTGATCTTTTCTTCAATTTGTTACTTAAGAAAAATTCATTAACACACGGCAAATGCCTAAACTAAAAGGTCACAAAATCATAACAACACAATAAAACTATTGGCTCCATTATTATTCATGAATATGTATTGACAAAAATAACACACTCTACAAAGAATAACTACACTCAGAATGAGAGCACCAATAGCATATATTATTGAATCAAAATAATAGCCTTGAGTACATATTACATCCATGTATTTATAAGAAATCATCTCCTCCCTTTGTGTTAGGAGTGAGACTTCTTAAAATGCAAACTCATGCAAAAAACTAATAAAACAAATCTGATTATATCCAAATTGACTCTCTAAATGGTGCTTAGTACACTACTATATTTAGGCCCAAATTGTGATTGCCACCCATCACCCAAGAAACAATACCAAAAATTGGCTCTTGTTAGATGGGTGTTGGACTTTTTCTATTGCAAATTATGATGACAAGGGTGTTAGTTGCAATTTTAATGGATAAAGCTATCATAATTTGGAACAAGACAAGGGCAAGAGTTTATCTTCATGCTGTCCCAATTGCGAGAGTAGACCATTGCAATTATGATAGCTTAAGTTTTAAGTCTTCCATAGGACCAATGACTATTTGTTAGAGTTGGTCATCACAAGTGTGACAATAGTGCTATGAAAGCGATGACTACCTATCAAAATAGTCTGTTGCAATTATGATGGGTATGTGACAACAATGTTGTGAGAGTGATGACTATCCATCAGAACAAGCTATTACCAATTGCAACAACTTGCTAATTTAAAAAAAAAAAAATTGGAGGTAAATAATGAATAAGTATTCCTAGATTCTCCACTAGGACATCACAAAGAGGTTCAAAGCCATCTATGATGGTCTAGGGAAGCAAGAGAAGGATATATTCTTGGATGCATCATGTTTCTTCATTGGAGAAAGAAGTGTGGCCATTGCAGCATGGGACATTGAGTTTTATGGAACACCTAGTTGGGGAACTCTTTTCAAAAAATGTCTTGTTGAGGAGGACAAAGGTGGTTAGATTAAAATCCATGATCGCTTGAGGGGCATGGGGAGGGACATTGCAAATGGAATTTGAGTTGTACATTTAGTTGTTATTATATAAATTAATGATGTCTTATAATATTTTTATTTTAATAATTTGTGTTAAAGAAGAATTAAAAATATTAAAAATTTAAAATATTATATTAATATGTAAAAATATGTATTTAACCATATACTATAAATATTATATTGTATAATATTATTATAATACTTTAAAAGCTAATTATTTACAAATGTACATAAAAATAGATAGATGGATGTGTGTTGTCATTTATGGCAACATATGTTTTTGATATTTCATGTTGTTATCGAAGTCAAAAAATGTCTGAGTGTTAGATAGTTTATAGTAGTACAAAGACAGTTACGATCTATATGGACAATAGACTTCAAGTTAGCTCATTCTCAATTGAAGATCGATAGTTAATAGTGTCATGATGAAGTATATCAATGTGCATACATGTACAGATAGTATGACACAAGTTAAATCCAAATTACCCATTTAGGTATTTAATAGAGAAGAACAAAGCATATAAGAAAATTGAATTGTACAACTTAAAAAATTATTTTGTTAACAAAATAATTACTAAGTCATGATGGGCCAACATCCTACATGTTTACCCAAAGTTAATTTATAATTGGTCAAGCATGTGAAAGCATAAAGGCTAATTGAGCATAGATTTATTAATTTGTGAGATATAAGTAAAGATCATACCTTTCTTAGATAAAGTGTGAAGTGAATGTGATGTAAATAATTGTGAAGAAATCTTAAATGATATGTGAGTCATATGTGATGTGAAATCTGATGTATGATAAGATCGAGTGTGAGATAAATTAGTAAAAAAGTATTTTATGTATACCTATACTTGTGAATAACTTACTTCTATATTGCATGTTAGTGTAGTGGGCTCTTCTTTCATACATTGTGTTTGGTTAAAGAAACTCCTAATAGGCTTGAGGATTTTCATAGGGCCTAGTCCTCTAACAAGGACTCAAGACACTATATGTACTTCATAGACTCTTAACAAGGTCAATATCCTTAACATGATTCTTTTGTTTAGTGGATCATCTTGTGGGTATCATCCCCTCCAAGGTCTTCCCTTGGCCAAGGTTTCCCTTATTAACAAATAATGGTGTTATGAGTTCTCTTTGTGTATGGTTATATTTACTATTCAACATTGTTGGTTTACTTTCATATGCAAGTTACAAAGTAATTAACAATATTCAGTTGTGGGAAAAAGTTTTTAGAATACTCAGAAGAGGCTTAATAGCTTGAGTAAGTTACCTATCGATATGTAATAGTTCAAGAGAAATCTTGAAGAAGCTCTTGAGTAGATTGACCTTCTTATAGATTGACCTTCTTATAGTGACAATGATGAAGTAGGAATTTTCAAGAAAGAAAATGAGATTTTGAAACATGAGTTGAAAATTGTTGAACTTTAGTTAAGTCTTAAGAAAGGTGATAGTAAGAATGAACCAAATCTCAAAACTAAAAATGCAAACCTTAGATCCCAATTGACTCAAGTAAAATCTGAATTAGACTCTATTAAGATAGAACATGCTGAGGTAGAAAAGTACAACACTATTGTGAAAGGAGAATTGACATAGGATAAGCAATAGTTAGAGAAGCTTTATTCAAGTAGTGAGAAAATTGATGAGCAAATATTTTATCAAAGACCATCCTATGATAAGACAGGTCTTGGATATCTTATTAAGAAATCATCCAAGAAAAATGAAGGTAAAAAGGAACCAAATCCAAATGTAGAAATCCCTAAGCCTAAAGAAAATTATAAAAGTAAGATCGAATCATCTAAAGGAGTTGAACTAGTTGATTTGTTTGATAAATTCAATGAACCAAAGATAATAGAGAAATTTGATGAACCTAAGCAAGTTGAATCATCCAAGGAAGCTAGACATGAGTTTAGAGGTAGATGTTTCATATGAAATGAAGTTGGTCATATGAAGATAGATTTAACAGGTAAGTCTTTTAAACCTATTAGTAAATTCTATTGTTATAATTGTCATGGTTATGGACATAAAGAAGTAGATTGCAAGAAACCTAAATTTGATGGTAAGAATGGCAATAGTAGAATTTTTAGGAATACAAACCTTCTAGGTAATGAAAGATTGAAGATCACAAAACATATCCAATGATGGTGAAAGATCTGTTGGTGTAAATAATTATTCACTATTTACACTTACTTAAGTTTACTTAGATTAATGCATATTTTTATTTATTTATTAGCCACCTAGGAGTATGTGTACTCTTGTGAGTTTTCATGTTGACAACACATAAGTCCGCACCCCTTTTATGCACATGGTGTCTACAACACAAGAGTTAGCACACTAATTAAGAAAATGGTGTCTACAACCTTGTCATTCTTATCCATTCATCTAGAATGATGGATAAGGCATGTGCTTAGTTGTCATGATGCTTAAATTATCTCCTAGTTCTTTCTAGAAATATTCTAGGTGCTTCCTAAGAGGCCTTTATATATAGGCATTCCTAGTGTGTTTATATATCATATATTGAATATAGCAATGTATTAGGACATACTCTATTTAATTGATCATATCCATTTTTAGTCTATAGTTGTGCTTGTGTTTGAGTTCTTAGTTCTTAGGTGAATTTTTCCCTTACGAAAATTCTTACATGGTATCAGAGCTTGGAGATTTCCTCATCACATAGCCATTTGAGACCGTTTTTGCTTTAGCACCTCAACCTGAATTTAGATTACTGCATAAATTAGGAGTGTCTATAGCCAGATCTGACCCCACCATTGCATTTTAAATGTTGATTTAGTGAAAATTGACTATAAAGTTGCCTACCCTAGGCCAAAGTTGATTGTGAGGCAAATGTTTTTTGCAAATTGAAACTCGGAGGCCTTGATTTGTAGCATTGGTGAATATTGAGGCTTGTTGGTGCAAATCAAATATTTGCATCGCATTTAGAAGGTCCAAAAACCCCCATATTAGATTTTGTTTCATCCAAATTAGACATCTGAGTCAAAATCTAGATCCATTTGTTTTTTGGAGGTGCGACAGTGATTCTAAAAAAAATAACAGCAGTAGTAATTTTCAAATAGCAATATCTCCCTCATATATACTCCTTTTTGTGAGCAGTTTTCTTTTTGTTTTTGGGTAGAATTTCATGATCTACACATTGGTGCAGGTGGTTTGAGATCTCTATTCTTAAATTTTTTGTAGTCGCAAATCCCATTTTTTGCCACTTAAAATGCTTAGTATGCACTCATCTGGACTCCAAATTAGGTTTCATTTTTTTTTGAAAGTGTGTATTTTTTTGTCTACTTTCTAGATTTGAAATTAGATTATAGGTTCTAAAGACAAAAATACTACTTTCAAAAATAGGCCCTAAATTGGCAAGTGGCTATCAAGTGCCTAAATCATACATTAATGGGGGTTCTTTGATTCATTATTCTTTGATTCTTTGGAGGTTCAATGATTGATCTCATGGAGGAGTTTTGTTTCACATGTCAGCATGGAGTTAGACCTAGGTTGACAAAAATAAACTATCACAAATGGAGTGATACACTCCTTGATCATCTAAGAAGAGAGCATAAGGAAGTATTCCTTATTTATGTTCTAATGAATTGATCTCTAACATTGAAGAACAACCACTTGTTACCAAATTGTTGGTTATCATTTGTACTAGTATCTCTTCTTCTGATTATTATAAGGTGGTTGTCAAGATATGGTATCCATATGATCTTTAGATGTATCTTTGGGAGAAGTATGGAGATCCAAACATTCCTCCATTCCCAAAAGATCTTTTACCTCTAGTTGTAGCTGACTACTCTTTAAATGATGTTACTCTCCTTTAAATGATGTTCATCTCCTTTATACCCTTAGCTTTGTTTCTTCCAAAGGGGAGGAACATCATTCAAAGGTCATGGATCAACTTCTACATTAGAGAATTTCTCACTAATTGGAACACTACCTTTAGGGGGGGGGGGGGGGGCGAATTACCTTGTCTCCTTCTTCCCTTTTTTGTGGGGGACTTTTTCCTCTTAGGGGGTTTTGTCCTTCTACATTTTTCTCTTGTATACACTAGATGTATGTTGTAATGGGGGGGTCTTGATTACTCCATCCATCCATGCATCCCTTTTCATCTCTCTTTTTGGGGGAGGGTTTTTCCCATGAGGTTTTCCCTCTTTCTCCACTTTATGAGAGATTTTCATATCATTATATACATGGGTACCTAACATGGCCTAGTAGTCGAGACCCATTTGGCATTTCATCCTAGTTTTCATAAGCTTAAGGGAATTCGCCTAAGTTGCACTTAAGGGGGGGTGTTGGTGTAAATAATTATTCACTATTTACACTTACTTAAGTTTACTTAGGTTAATGCATACTTTTATTTATTTATTAGCCACCTAGGAGTATGCGTACTCTTGCGATTTGTCATGTTGACAACACATGAGTTTGCACCTCTTTTATGGACACGGTGTCTACAACACAGGAGTTAGCAGACTAATTAAGCACATGGTGTCTACAACCTTGTCATTCTTATCCACTCATCTAGAATGATGGATAAGGCATGTGCTTAGTTATCATGATGCTTATCTTATCTCCTGGTTCTTTCTAGAGATATTGTAGGTGCTTCCTAAGAGGCCTTTATATACAGGCACTCCTAGGGTGTTTATATATCATATACTAAACAAAGCAATGTATTAGGACATACTCTGATTAATTGATCATATCCATTTTTGGTCTATAGTTGTGTTTGTGTTTGAGTTCTTAGTTCCTAGGTGAATTTTTCCCTTACGAAAATTCTTACAAGATCTAATGGTGACAGGAAAAACTTTGTATGTTACAAGTGTAACAATCCTAGACATATTACAAGGAGCTATGAAGCACCTAAAAATTAGAATGGAACCAATCAAAGAAAGAATGAACATGTATGTCAATTATGTAATAACTTTGGACACATGTCAAGATTTTGTAGAATGGACAAAAAGAACTTCAACAAGAATCCTAATCACACAAGGAACAATAATAGAAATGATAGAAGAAACAGTAAATGCAGGAACAATAGTTAGAAGGAAGCAATCAAAGAACATGTTGATGAATTCAAAGAGGCATTTGTGAAAGAATATAATCCATAAAGTTCTTAAAAAAATTTGGAAGAGAAGTATTTTGATGCACCTGATGGGAAATTGAAGTTAGAAATTATTTCTGACTCATCCTATCTAAAATAAGCATTTCCAGAAGAGATAGAGTGTTAATTAATTAGAACTAATGAGCAATTGTGAATTAGAGGCTATGCAGTTAATAGAAGGTAGTAGACATGGAGAGGAAGTTGTGGTCGAGTACCCAAGTATTGATATGATCATAGGAAGCTATGCAAAGGAAAATGGCTTTACTATTAATTAATGATAGTTTTTGAAAATATGGTAGATGTGCATTTAATGAAATGTTAGATTTGAAATTATTTAAGGATTGGGAGAAATATTGTAGTACCATTTGATTTTGTGAAGAGTTTAGAGAAATTAGTGAGTGATTTGACAACAAATTCAAGTATGAAGTGAAGCATTTGGAATGCAAAGTTGCAAAAGCCCTAAAAATGACATTAAAGGTATTTTACAAAGCTTGAATTGAACTTTTTAGTATCAGTAGTGAGCATTATGGAAAGCCAATCAGTATGTGATGTTAGTGATAGACCCAAATATAAGTTCAAACACACATTTGTTTCTTTATTTGATGATTTGTTAGGAGCATTTTCTTAAATTTTTCCAAATGTACTTCACATAGAAGATGCCAAAGTTACATTCACTATAAATTTGAGAGTATTGGTGATGAATATATACATAAAGATTTAGGAGTTGTGTGTAATGGAGACCTAACCATGAAATCTGAATATGCATACCTAAATGAGTTGAATCTAATTAAGCATATGTTCTACACAAAATTTGACAATCATAAATGGCCTAGATTTATCCTAAGTAGAATCCAAGGAGAATTTCTTTCAGTAGGTGATGTACATGTCACAATTGACAATGACCTAATTCATAAGGTCACATTTATGAGAAACAAAGGATGTAATCTAGTGAACAATAGGAATGTAAGAAAGGTTGTTAAAACAAACCTTAAAACTAAGTTTGATGGAATGAATATGAGAGTTGATTTGATTTTGGATCTTGGAATTAGAATACTAAGAAAGATTGTAGATTACAAGTTAAACCATAGTTGTAGAATTAACTTAGTGCCAATAGAATTTTTGCATTCACCATATGTCATGGAAGTTGAAAGAAAGAAAGTGAACATGTGTGAGATTCTCAGAGTACTGTTGTTAGATAATGTTCCTAACCTAAAGAAGTCCAAGAATGAAATCTTTAGATTTGAATCTCTACTAACACTTCTATTCTTCTATGCAACCAACCTATTCCTTGGTATGACAAATTGGAATAGTACGGAATGCTCAATGAAGTTAGCTACACAGTGTTATAGGTCTAGATTAGAAAATTTCAAAGATAGTGATGTTGATAGATTGATGAAGAGTTTCCAATCTAAGATGAAGTTGAGATATATAATCCCTCCTTCTATGGTAGAGAAATATAAGGATGAAATATGTTTCATGGTAGAAACTAATATTACATGTATAGAGGTAGTAGATCCTAGGGTAAATTTTATTGAATCTATGGGATATGAAATGAGTGAAGAACTTGTTGAAGGCTATGCACATATCATATTATAGTTAGAGAAGGATACTAAATGTCCTAGATGGGGTACCTATGAGGAAAAGATAAGGGAAGTTCATTCTAAACTTCACAAAAAATATATTAAGAAGAATGTGGAGAAGAAAATTGAATCTATTCTTAAAGAATCTGGTATGACAAGAGATGAATTCAATGAGATCAAAGGTATTGTGCTAGAGATGAAAGCTAGTGGGAAGACTGAGGTGTTGACAATTACACCTATAGGCATTGTAGTGCCATCTATGGAAGTGATAGTAGCAAGATCCACTTCACAAATTCCCACCACACTATATGCAGTAGTTGCATCAGCCTAAAAGGAAATAAGAAGATGATAAATTAGTTTCATAGAGGAATTTAGAGAGACTAGTGAAGGCTAAATAAGAACCTACACCACCTTCAAGGAAAAGGGTCAAGCAAACCTCTAGTGAACCCAAAAATAGAAGAAAGACTACAAATTAGTGATTCAAAGGAATATAATGAACAAATTGAGGAGAAGCCAGTTGAGCAAGTAGTTGGAGAATGAAGGGCACCAACAAAAAAGAAAGCTTAGAAACCAAAGGTAGAGAATCTAAACATGCAAATAATTAACAATGATAGTTTTGTTCAATTGAATAAATATTATAGCTTGTATAATAATATGGATAGGAGACAATTAGAGAATGCTATACTAAGGAATATGATCTTGTGAAAAAAGATATTTAATAGCATTCAGAACAAGATTCTAGAAGATCTATACAATAGGTTACTAAATAGGAAGAAAAGAGTGGTAAAAGAAGATACGAAATTGAGAGAAAATATGATTCCAAAATTGTGTGAAGTTAGCACAAAGGAATATATGGATAGAATATTGAAAGGTATTGAACCTTTGTTAAGGAACAAAAGAAGATTAATTCTTCATATAGGAGGCAACTATGAAGAATTTAAGAAGGAAATAAAAGAAGCCATAGTAAAATATATGACTTCTATGCCTAAGGTCACTAGGGAGAGTGCGTAGACAGAAATAGACAGTCCAGTATATGTGGAGGCTAGTACTCCTACTGATGATGAAGAACAATTTGAAGAGACATAACAAGCATGATCACCTCCTAATATAGTTATTCATATTGAATCCATGCAAGTGAATAGTAATCACATATCTATAGATACTAACTAAAAATCCTTTTGTAGAATATGGGACCAACATTGTTGGCAATATTGTTGCTTACTCAAGCTTTGATGAAGGGGAAGACAAAGATGCAAAGGAAAGTGTAGAAAAGAAAATATTAGAAGCACAAGAAAAGAGGAAAGAAAATGAAAGAATAAAAGAAAAAGAAGCTAAAAGAATTGAAAATGAGAAAAGGAATGAAGAGAAAAAAAAGAAAAAGGAAGAGAGAAAAAGAGAAGAAAAGAACAAAGAAGAAGAAAGAAGAAGAGAAGAGGAGAAAAGAAAGGATGCAGAGAAAGAAAAAAAATAGAAAAGGAAAGAAAGAAAACTGAGGAAGAAATAGAGAAAGAAGAAGAGGAGAAAAGGAAACAAGAGGAAGAAAGAAGAGTATAGAGTTGAAAGAAGTTGAATTAATCCTAACAACAACTCCAACAACAACAACAACAGCCATGAAAATATCTAATAATGATGATGACTAGAAAGGGTTAATGAGCTCCTTGAGCAAGTTACATAAAAGGAACAAATTAGTAAAGACCTTGGAAAGAACATTGACAGAAGTCTTGGAGAGAATGTAGAAGACAATTCACACTGTTGGTGTAAATAAGTATTTACTATTTACACTTTACTTAATTTTACTTAGGTTAATGCATTATAATGAGGAAGAAATAGAGAAAGAAGAAGAGGAGAAAAGGAAACAAGAGGAAGAAAGAAGAGTATAGAGTTGAAAGAAGTTGCATTAATCCTAACAAAAACTCTAGCAACAACAACAATAGCAATGAAAATATCTGATAATGATGATGACTAGAAAGGGTTAATGAGCTCCTTGAGCAAGTTACATAAAAGGAACAAATTAGTAAAGACCTTGGAAATAACATTGACAGAAGTCTTGGAGAGAATGTAGAAGACAATTCACACTGTTGGTGTAAATAAGTATTTACTATTTACACTTTACTTAAGTTTACTTAGGTTAATGCATTATTTTATTATTTATTTGGTGAGATACTTAGGAGTTTTCATACTCTTATAAGTTGTCATGTTGATAACACTTGAGTAAGCAACTCTAAATCAACACATGGTGCCTACAACACTAGAGTTTGCATAATTAATTGAGTTGTCATGTAGACAACATAGTTCTTCGCACTCCTAATTTTGTACATGGTGTCTACAACATAAAAAAAATTATGCTACTCCTTTGTAGGCTTATCCTCTCATCATTGCACTTATCCTATGCTTAATGGAGGATAACCCATATCTGATGGACATGTGCCTAGTTGTATGACTTCTCATGTTGCTGATTTCTATGCATTCTAGAAGCATTCTAGAGGCCTTTATATATAGGCATTCCTAGTGTACATTAATAGATATTGAATGAATATATCATCATTCTGATCATACTCTCTTTGGTCTACTATTGTGCTTGTTCTTGAGTTCCTTGGTCTTGGGTGAATTTTTCCCTAAGGAAAATTTTTACATGGTATCAAAGCTAAGGGAGATTCTTTTCACGTAGCCATTCAAGATCATTGTTACTTCAGCACCTCGACCTAAATTTGGAGAATCTACAAAACTTGGGAGCTTTTCGAGCCAAATTGAACCTCATGATTACATCTGGAATGTTGATTTAGTGAAAATTGGCTATAAATTCACCTATGCTAGGCCAAACTCAATTTTGAGGTAAAATGTTTTTGCAAACTGGCACCCAAAGGCCCTGATATGCAACTTAGGTATGGTCATTTATTCAATATGTTAATCTATTATTCAAATCCAAATTTTATTTATTCTCTACATTATTTTTGAATTGGGTATTTTTCAAAAAAAAACTGGCCCTATAGGCCCCTGCAAAGAATTTTTTTGGTAGGAACTAGGTAGTGACACCTCAGCCCCTATGGAGAATATTCATGGAATATTTTATCTATTTAGATGGTTTAATCCAAATTCGGTGGGCACATCAATATTTTTGGCATCAGGCTAGTTAATCAGTGGAAAGTCTACATTTTTTGGGATTTAAATCTAGGATTGACATATACATTTCAGGCAAATCCAAACTCGTCATGCACTCCCATAATCTGGCAGGCTTCTTTTAAGACCTGAAAACCCTTTTTGTCTAAGCCTTATGGTTTGGCATTTGTAAACAACACATAGTGCCAATTACCCATGAATGTGGGACTATTCTCATAATTTTTTGGCATGGAAAATCTAAAACCTAGCACCCGCAAAACTTATCTTTGGTGGTGTTTGAAATTCGATGTGAAGATTCAACATTTGACACAAAAAATTTTTGGCCACTACAATAGTTCCTATTGAGAACCTAGCTCTAAGACATGCATCATCTTGTAGCCCCACCACACGTCGATGATAGATAGACCCACACAATGCTACCCTACCATAGTGGATACACATCATAAGCCACCAACCTGCCACATAGACCACCAAATTGACATCCACATCAATGTGGTCCCATCTACACAGTTAGTAATCTATGTGGTAGCCATGTAGGCAAACACATAGGTCAAAGACACATTGAGTTGTCTGTACTATCTATACAATTTTGTACCACTAGCTTAGCTATTGCATCATTATTACATCATGTTGACATCATCAGGGGGCCAAAAATTATTGACATCATTATTTCATGTTCCTAAATTTGATGACCATCCGATTGTCATCTAGATGAAAATTTGAATTGTTGTGACAACCATATAACCATCAAATTTAACCCTATATTTTGCTGATCCAACCCCTCTCTAGATTGATTTTTGATTTGACAGTTCAACTTTGGGAGGCCATATCTCAGTCATCTAGACTCCAAATTAGGTGCAATTATTTTTTATTTTGTGTAAAATTTCATAAAATTTTTGTGGTGTAGTTCTTTTCTAGTTTGGGTGCACAAATTTGTCAGAAATTACATCTTTTGGTGATTGTACCTATCTAATCCTACATTTTGCAACTTCAAATACTCCGTATGGGCTCATCTAGACGCAAAAATAGGTTCCATTTTTTTTTGAAAGTGCATTATTTTTTGTCTACTTTCTAGATCTACAATTAGGTTATAGGGTTGTGTGGACAAAAGTGTCACTTTCAAAATTAGGTCCTTTTTTGCATTATAATACTTTGATGTATCTTTAGAATTATTGTATATCTGAGATACATTGTAATGTGCTAGTTTTGAACTCAATAAGGAAGTTGTAAAAAGTAAAATCAAAAGTCCACTAAGGCCAAAATTGGCAAGTGGCCATTGTAAACACACTACATATAAAGTGCCAAGTGCCAAAAGCATCTTTTTTGGAGGGTTTCTTGATTGAATGAAAGAGGGGGGGTGTTCTTGGCATTGTGTTCCTCTTTTCCTATTGTTTTTTTTCATTTTTTGCATCATGGAAAATTTTAAGTTTCCAAAATTAACTCCACATAACTACGCTACATGGTCCATTAAAATGTGGTGTCACTTAATGCATAATGGATTTTCTCAATATGTAGATGGTACCATTCCTAAACCAATAAGTGATCAAGTATTTGCTAATGAAATCACTGATTGGAAAATAATGGATAGGAAAGCCCTGGGTGATATTTGTTTGGGGGTTGAAGACAAGATCATATATTAGATTCAGAAGTCTCGTACATCCAAGGAAGCTTGGGATACCCTCCAAAACCTATTTGGTAAAGTGTTTGAGGAAGATCTTTTCAAAATTGAAGATAAGCTTATCTCCTTAGATCCAAAGGCTTTTGATTCCATGTAGGATTTTATCATAAAGGTTAATACATTAAGAATGAAGCTAGATGATTGTGGGAGTCCTATTAAAGATGAAAGTTCAATCTATCTCATTCATAATAAGCTACCATCTAAGTACTACACAGTTTTTTCTACTTATAGCACCTCAAAGACTACATTAGGGTCTACCTATCAGAAAGTATCTTTTGATCATTATCCTAAACTATTGGATAAAGAAGAAAAGAATTTGAAATAAATGGGGATTCTCAATTCATCCAATTCTAAGGCTTTGGTGGCATATAATGAGGGTTCTCAAAATTCAGATAGTTAATCTTCAAATAAAGGAAAATGAAAGAATAAGAAGTGAAAGAATAAAAAATTAGAGGATGCAGTAAAGACAACACCAATCAAATCAACAAGGCAAGTCTTCAACAAATTCAAATAAGTAGGGAGACAATAATAAGGACAAGAAAAAGTGTGCTTATTGCAAGAAGTTGGAAAATGATGAACATGAGTGTTATCATAAAAAGATTGATGAGTTGACCACTATCATGAAGAAACACAATGTTCCACTGCTTAATGCTTATAAGGAGAAAGGATCTTCTTTAGATTCAAAGGGCAAAGGGCAAGCACTCATGGAAAATTTGAGTTCTTCATCGGAATGGATTCTTGACTCAGGTGCCTCATATCATATGGATTCTTCAAAAGGGGATTTTTCTTCATTGAAGCAGTCTAAGGTACCATACATCTTTATGGGAGATGATACAAAAATAAAAGTTGAGGGGAAAGGAAATGTGGAGATGGAAAATGGAGAGTTCAAAGATGTTCTCTATGTTCCTAACCTAAGTTCAAATCTCCTCTCAATTTACCAAATCACTCACCTTAGAGATGGTCATAAAGTTGAGTTCCTTCCTAGCTTAATAAAGGTGCATAGTCTAAAAGATGATTCAGTGGTTGTAGTGGGGAAAGTTAACCATGAAAAAAGGTTGTATTCTTTCTCCCACTTTGTGCTCCAGTCTCCTTAACAAATCTTGTTGACTCAATCCAATTCACAAATCAAATTATGGCATGAGTAGTATGGACATCTAGCCTTCTACTATCTTCAACAACTTTACACAAACAAAATGGTCAAAGGTGTACCTACAATCAACTTTTCTATAGGTGAATGTTCAACATGTTCAGTGGATATCCATCTAGAGGAGAAGTTACATAAAAGGAAGTCTTCAAGAGCGCCAATTATTTTTCAATTGGTTAACATGGTACTAATAGGTCTTTTGTAGTGACATTAGTCAACCAAGGTCACTACATACTTACTTTCATTGATGAATTTTCATGCTACACATGGGTCTACTTTCTTCATCACAAGAATGAAGTGTTGGACAAGTTTCTAGCCTTCAAGACTCATGTTGAATAGAAATCAAAGAAAGTCATCAAAGTTCTTCGAATAGACAATGAAAGTAGATATGTGAAAAAAAGACTTAAAGACTTTTGCAAACTTGAGGGTATTGATCTTTAGAAGCCACCAGCATTCAGTCTACACAAGACATATGTTGCAACATTGAGGATACAAATGCTTAAGTCTATGGCAAGTTGCATGATACAAGCCAAGTCCCTAGATCCATCACTTGAAGTTGAAGAAATCATTAGTGCCAATCACATACTTAACAAGTCTCCTCATCCTGCCTTACATGGAAAGACTCCTTTTGAGGCATGGTGTGGCAAAAAACCAGTTGTGACACACTTTAGAGTCTTTGGTTGTCTAGCATGGGCAAACATATCTTCTAGGGGATGCAAGGCACCATCACCTTGGCCTTGTACTTGCATTGGATATGAAGATGGTGTCAAGGAACACAAACTTATGTATCTAAGACTCATAGAATTTTCATAGAGAGGAATGTACACTTTGAGGAAAGTTCACCCAGCTTATCCTCTACTCCTCTCTGCACTCCATACATTGTGGAAACTAATAGTGACACCAGTGATAGTGCTTCAACAGATTTAGTTACACAGAGTTCTATTGATAGTTGTAGCAAGAGGTCATGACATAAACATACTCCACATGCATATATTGCCATAGTGATAGGTCCAGCACAATAGGGTACACCTAGTCTTCGAGCTCTAGCATCAGAGAATGACTACATAGCAAACATTTTAGGTTTGTTTCTGGAGTCATACATAGCAGATTTGGGGGACATCATTGGTGATATACATCATCTCTTCGATGAAGAAGATCCTTCTTTAGTTTTTACGAGGGTTCACTCTGACCCTCATGTCCATTCTCTACATGATTGATCTTTATAGGTTGATGTGATTTTGGATACTTATGTACAACAATTATAGGAGGTCTCTTTATCATTTGAGGAGACAATACATTCTTTGGGACAAGTTCTACATTCATCCTTCATAGGGATAGTTGAGCAAGTTTTGGAGACATCATCCTTCATTGGGATTCTTTCTACACACAAGGGAAGCATCTCTTATGTACCTTTGCCATTGTTTCTTCTAAAGGGGAGGAATAATATTCAACATTCCTAGATTAGCTTCTACATCAGAGCAACTATCATTGATTGACACTCTTCATTTGGGGGGTGGACTACCTTGTCTCTCTTGTTCTCTCTTATGGGGGGACCTTTTCCTCTTTTGGGATAGTGTTCTTCTCACATTTCTCTATTGTATATATTTGGTGCCTGTTGTAATGGGG
The DNA here is from genome assembly GCA_028749045.1 of Cupressus sempervirens. Lineage (NCBI taxonomy): Eukaryota > Viridiplantae > Streptophyta > Pinopsida > Cupressales > Cupressaceae > Cupressus > Cupressus sempervirens. The sequence continues at coordinate 21,417,608 of CM053785.1, read as the reverse complement.
GGGTCTTGATTACTCCATCCATCCATTCATCTAATATTTTCATCTCTCTTTTTGTGGGAGGATTTTTCCCATGAGGTTTTTCCTCTTTCTTCGCTTTACGAGAGATTGCATTTCATTATGTACATGGGTACCTAACATGTCCAAGTAGCTGGGAGATTGCATTTCTGTAATGTCCCTTTACTGATTTTTTTATGATATTTCCAGCCTCAAATCAGAACTTTAAAATCAAACAACCAATATTACAAAGATCTGCCAATTTCCCAATAAAACCCAAATCGGGTATGTCCAAATTAGTGCCAAAAACTTCACAACTTCACAAATTATTAATAAATCTGAAAATGCACATTTTTACAAAAATTTCAGCAGCATAACAGCCTAAAAAATGAAATTTCCAGATTTGTATAACCTTTACACAACAGCTCACAAATGTAGGGCAAAATTATGCTCAATCGGGCTTCCGAAATTAACACAAAAATGCCCGAAAACACCACAAAACACTCATAAACTATCTCAGAAGTTTAATCACGACCCAATACACATATTTAGCTCTATTTTAACATCATAAAGTTTGAAATAAAGCAGCAAACCAAACTGATATGAAACACTCAACTGAAAACCCAAACTCAAACCAAAAACAACCCCGAAAACACCCAAATCGGCACTATTTAGCACAAAGGCAAACTCTGTATGAGCATGCACATGGAATGGCTTCAAACTCCCGTCCTTAGCCTTCCTGGAAACCTGCAAACTCCCATTCTTGGGTCTCCTTCCCCACAGGTTTGGCAACCTCTAAAGAACAACAAGAAAATTAGCAAGAATCAAGATGTAGAATGAGCCCAAAATGCCTCCAAACCCCTTTTAAAGAGGGCATAACCCTAACTCACGTCCAAGAGGGGTTAATAAAATATAATTTAATAATAATTTTTATTTATTAGTCCATTGCTTTCCAAAGATTAGCCCCTTTTTCTAAAATTTCACCTTTTTGGAGCCTGCCTGCCTTAACAAAGTTTATTTTTTTTAATTATTTGAATAGGGGACATGACAAGTCCTCTCCTCCCAAATATTGCTTGTCCTCAAGCAATGAAGGTTGGAATTCTCAAGAATATGTGCTCCTTCCCAAGTTGCATCCTCTAGTGGTAATCCTTTCCATTTGACCAAATGCTCTATGATGCTCCTATTTCTCAACCTTTTCTCTCTTGTATCCAAAATCTCTTCTGGTATCAAAACTAATTTTCCTTCATCATCAAGAGGTGGTAATTCTGTAGATACTATGGTTTTCTGGCCTAGAACCTTCTTTAAGCAAGATACATGAAAAATATTATGTATTTTGCTGTTTGGTGGGAGCTCCAATTCATAAGCTACCTCTCCTACCTTCTTGATGATTTTATAAGGCCCATAGAACCTTGGCTTGAGTTTCTCTGTCCCACTTCTCTTCAAGGTGCTTTGCTTATATGGCTACAACCTAACAAATACCAAACCTCCCACCTCAAAAGATCTTTCAATCCTTTTCCTGTCAGCATATATCTTTTTTTGGTTTTGTGCATGTTGTAGATTATCCTTGAGGGACCTTATTATGTCTTGGCTTTGCTTGATGAAATCACTTGCTGCGGGTACTCTGCTATCGGAAAGTATTAGATCAACAAAGGAAAGGGCATCATAACCATAAAGAGCATGAAAAGGAGGCATACCACTAGACATGTGATGAGATGTATTGTAACAATACTCCCCTAGGTGTAACCATTTCACCCAAGCATGTTGTTGATTTGAAACATAGTTCTTCAAATATCCTTCTATCCATTTATTAACTATCTCTGTTTGTCCATCTGTTTGAGGGTGATAGCTAGTACTGGGAGTGAGTTCAGTTCCTGCCAAATGAAAGAGCTCCTTCCAAAAAGAGCTGAGGAATCTACTGTCCCGGTCACTAACAATGTTTCTAGGCAAACCATGTAATCTAAAAATTTCCTTGAAGAACAATTCGGCCACTTGTGATGCCTTGATATCAGATGTGATAGGAAAGAAATGTGCATACTTAGTTAGTCTATCTACAACCACATATATGCAATCCTTACCTTGAACCTTGGGCAACCCAGTGATGAAATCCATGGAAATACTTTCCCATTTTTGTTCGGGAATAGGAAGTGGCTGCAACAACCCTACGAGAAAATTTTGCTCACTCTTGCTTTGTTGGCATACCATACATTCCTTAATGTGTTTAAGGACATCCTCCTTCATACCCTTCCATGAAAACTAATCTCAAATTTTCCTGTATGTCTTGAAGTATCCCTAGTGACCAGCCAAAGGTGTGTCATGAAAGGCCCTCAATATCCTCTCCTTAGTTTTTGACCCTGGCACTAAGAAGATCCTGTTCTTGTAATAAATCAATTCATCAACAACCTTGTACCTATTATCATCCACTAACTTATCCAAAATATTGGTGGCAAATGAATCTTTGGCATACTCTAAAATTATGGAGACTTTTCAATCAGCAGAGATAGATGATAAGGAACACAAAGTGGGCTTTCTTGAGAGAGCATCAGCAACCACATTATTCTTTCCTTTCATGTATTCAATATCAAAATCATAAGTTTGCAATTTGCTTACCCATTTTTGTTGACAATCATTCAAATCCCTTTGGTTCAAGAAGAACCTGAGGCTATTATGGTCTGTCTTTACAATAAATCTCCCACATACCAAATATTGTCTAAACTTATGAAGTGCATGCATGATTGCCAACATTTCCTTATCATAGATGGAGTACCCTTTCTCTGATTGATTTAATTTTTGACTCTCAAATGCTATTGGATGTCCCCTTTGAGTTAGGAAAGCCCCTATACCTTCTCCCGAAGCATCACATTCAATAACAAAAGGTAAAGAGAAATCTGGAATTGCAAGCACAGGGCATGAACTCATTACCTCCTTAAGCTTATCAAATGTTTTTTGTGCCTCTTCTGTCCAAAAAAAAGCTCCTTTCTTTGTCAAATCAGTCAAGGGGGCAGCAAGCTGAGAAAATCCCTTGGCAAATCTCCTATAGTAGCTACACAACCCGAAGAAACCTCTCAACTATGTAAGATTAGTGAGTGGAGGCCAATCCAAAATTGCCTGGATTTTTTGTTGATCAACCTGTAATCCTTTAGAGCTTATAATATGTCCCAAATATAGGATCTCTGTCAAACCAAACTCACATTTAGATAGCTTCGCATAGAAGGATTGCTGCTCCAAGATTCCCAAAACAGTGTCTATGTGCCTTAGATGCTCTTCCCATGTTTTACTGTATATCAAGATATCATCAAAAAATACCAAAACAAATTTTTGAAGATGCTAACTGAATACCTTATTCATACAAGATTGGAATCTTGCAGGTGCATTAGTGAGTCCAAATGGCATAACAAGAAATTCAAAGTGCCCATAGTGACATCTGAAAGCAGTCTTTTCCACATCTTCACTCCTCATTCGAATTTGATGGTAGCTTGATCTTAAGTCAATTTTTGAGAAGTATACAGCACCATGTAACTCATCAATGAGTTCATCTATGCGTGGTATGGGATACCTATTTTTTATGGTCTTCTTGTTTAGATCCCTATAGTCTATACACATTCTCATTGTACCATCCTTTTTCTTGACAAGTACCACAGATGATGCAAATGGACTAGAGCTAGGCCTTATGAATCCCATGTCTAGGAGTTCTTTAATAGTTTTTTCAATTTCTTCCTTATAACCTCTTGGATGGCGGTATGGGGTTGTTATAACTGGTTTGGCACCCTGTTCTAACTCTATAACATGCTCAAAACCTCTATCTGGTGGTAATCCTAGAGGCAAATCATTGAAAACTATACTATGCTTATCAAGAATATTTTGAATTTCAAAATGGAAATTACCTTGATTCTTTGGAGAGCTTGTTGGTTGGATTATGACTCCTGCTGCCCATGTTACTTGTCCTCTTCAAAAAGTCCTCTCCATCCTCTTTGCAGAGACCGCCTTAGGTGCTCCATTAGATAACCCTCTCAATATGACTTCTTTCCCATTGGAATGAAATTTAAACTCCATAGTTTGATGGTTCATGTAATAGCCTCCGATAGAGTGCAACCATTGAACACCCAATACAAGATCTGTCTCCCCAATACCAACCACATAGAAGTCATCACATAACTCATAATCTCCTAAGGTCATCTTGAGTTGTTTCACCACCCGTGTGCAAGGCATAGTGAATCCATCAGCTACAGTAACATTGAATCCCTCAAAATCTTCTGCTTTAAGCCCTCTTTTCATGACAAATCCCTCATCAATAAAATTGTGAGTTGCCCCACTATCAAGAAGAATAGTCAACCTTTGCCCTACTAGTACCCCTCGAATTCGGAAGGGATGGTATCTTGGGACTCCTGATAATGCTGCTAAAGTGCCATCCTTGCTGATTTCTTTTACTTTCTCTTCTTCTACCTCCTCCTTAGTATCATGAAATTCCTCATGCTCATCTGAATCAAATTATGAAGCAAATTCAATATAGTGCACTTGACCTTTCCCCAAACATCTGTGTCCTGGAACCCATGGTTCTCTACAAGTAAAACAAAGCTTTTTCCTTTGTAATTCACTCCTAGTCTCTTCATCTACCTTCCCTTTTGCCACATTTGTCACATCTTTTGGTGGTAGTGTTGGGAAAGTCTTTTTCTGAAAATTTCCCTTATGTTGCCAAAGATTTGGGGGTTTTTGATTAGTGATTGATTTCATAGGCATGCAAGTTGCAAGTTGCAAGCTTCTTTTGATAGCTTCCTGTAAGGTTGAGGGTGAGAAAGCCTTAACCAAACCCTTAACAGAATCTTCTAAACCATCAAGAAAAAGATAAATGATCCTCTTTTCACTCATATCAGGTACCATAATAGCCACTTTTTGAAATTCTTCTATATACTCATTAACTGATTTGGTTTGCTTCAACTTTGACAATTCTTTAAAGTACTCTTCATCATCCTTGAGGTCAAATCTATCTATCACCCTTTGACTGAAATCTTCAAATGTAGTTACCTGATCATGACCTTGAGTAGTCATTCCATGATACCACCAATCATAGGCTGCATCTTCCAAGTGTAGACTTGCAAATTGAATAGCATCACTCTCTTTCATGGGGTTAAGTGTGAAGAAAGTTTGTAATTTTTGTAGCCATGCTCTAGCTGAAATTTTATTTGTTCCATCAAAAGTAGGTGCTGTAAACTTGCTTATTTTATTTTTGAGCTCTCTTCCACTTGTGTCATGCTCCCTCCTGTTCTCTTTCTTGGGCATCAAAGCATTCATCATATCCACATATTCTCTAAAAGGAACTGAACTACGAAAGTCATCATCTAAGCCATTGTAAGTAGCTCTTAATGTAATCAAATTACCTGTAACCTCTTCCACTGGATTAATGGCTGGATTTGGTACTGGTGGCTCATCTGCAGGCAAGAAAATAGATTTGGTTGATTTAGATGGTGTGGATCTCCCATTTCTTGGCTCCTCTGAAGTGCTCCCTTTTTCATTAATAGATGCAATTCCTTGTAATTTTTCTGTCAATATTTGCAAAGCCTCTCTAGTTTCCGCCAAACCATCCACTATTTTCTTCTGAGTATTTTGGATGTCTTGGAAGAATTTCTTTGCCATCTCATCTGGATCAGCCATACTTTTTTCTTCCTTGGATTTTGTACTTTTGCTTTCAACTGGAGGTTTGATCAAAATTTCTTTATTCTTTTCTCATTGCAAATATCTTTTTTCTCTTTCACTTAGTTGCATGAAATCATAAAATATGATATGCAAGATCTGGGTAGTTATCAAAACTTGACATGCAAGATCTGGGTAGTTGTTAAAACTGACATGCAACTTCTACAAACCCTCAGGCTGGCAAGATCACGGCTCTGATACCACTGTAATGTCCCTTTACTGATTTTTTTATGATATTTCTAGCCTCAAATCAGAACTTTAAAATCAAACAACCAATATTACAAAGATCTGCCAATTTCCCAATAAACCCAAACTCAAACCAAAAACAACCCCGAAAACACCCAAATCGGCACTATTCAGCACAAAGGAAAACTCTGTATGAGCATGCACATGGAATGGCTTCAAACTCCCATCCTTAGCCTTCTTGGAAACCTGCAAACTCCTGTTCTTGGGTCTCCTTCCCCACAGGTTTGGCAGCCTCTGAAGAACAACAAGAAAATTAGCAAGAATCAAGATGTAGAATGAGCCCAAAATGCCTCCAAACCCCTTTTAAAGAGGGCATAACCCTAACTCACGTCCAAGAGGGGTTAATAAAATATAATTTAATAATAATTTTTATTTATTAGTCCATTTCTTTCCAAACATTAGCCCCTTTTTCCGAAATTTCACCTTTTTGGAGCCTGCCTGCCTTAACAAAGTTTATTTTTTTTAATTATTTGAATAGGGGACATGACAATTTCATTATGTACAAGGGTACCTAACATGGCCTAGTAGTTGGGACCCATCATGTATTTCATTCTAGCTTTCATAAGCTTAAGTGCATTCCCCTAAGTTGCACATAAGGGGGGTGTTGGTGTAAATAAGTATTTACTATTTACACTTTACTTCAGTTTACTTAGGTTAATGCATTATTTTATTAGTTATTTGGTGAGACACTTAGGAGTTTGCATACTCTTATGAGTTTTCATGTTGACAACACTAGAGTAAGAATATCTAAATCAACACATGGTGTCTACAACACTAGAGTTTGCATAATTAATTGAGTTGTTATATAGAAAACATAGTTATTTGCACTCCTAATTTAGCATGTGGTGTCTACAACATAAATTTTCATGCTACACCTTTGTAGGCTTATCCTCTCATCATTGCACTTATTCCTGTGCTTAATGGAGGATAACCTATATCTGGTGGACATGTGCTTGGTTGTATGACTTATCATGTTGTTGATTCCTATGCAATCTAGAAGCATTCTAGAGGCCTTTATATACAAGCACTCCTAGTGTACATTAATGGATATTGAATGAATATATCATCATTCTGATCATACTCTCTTTGGTCTACTATTGTGCTTGTTTTTGAGTTCCTTGGTCTTGGATAAGTTTTTCCCTAAGGAAAATTCTTACACATAACTATCACAAATCCAAACTTGTAGGCAAAAGAAAAAGATTTGGTGAAATATTTTGATGAAGAGTTCACAACCTTGTCAGAAATTGCTTTAGTTCATGCACAAATGAAGCATGATGCATCACTATTTGATATAGTATGCATGAATGTCAAGAATGATTTGAAAAATCTAGATGTGTGCATCAAATAATTGAGGAAGTGCATGATGAAGAAAAGAAGTTTTATGGATAGTGTGCAATGTCACATAGTTACCTGTCAAATTTTGATAATTAGATCAAAGCCCAAATAAGTGAGCTTCATACACTCACTACAAGATTGCAGCGACCAGAGACAAGAATTGAAGATTTTGAAACAAAGATGGAGAAGATCCACAATGATGTCAAACACATTGAATCCAATAAGGAGATGGTAATAAAGAGATTCTCTATCCTCAAAGAATACTTATCACCAAAAAATTGTCATTTTGTAGAGGCAATCAGAGGAGTGTCTTGTAGGTAAGGCATCTTATGATAAATTTTCCTATACTGACTTGAGAGCAATAGAAGTAGCATCTTATGCGCTTTGTACACTTATCAGTATATCTAATAGAGTCATAGAAAATTGCAAGAAGGACTCTGACAAGCTAAAACATGACTTTGTAGATTGCATATCTAGAATGTCCAACTAATCAATAGAAGGCAACATAGTTTTGTGGATACAATTTTTGACACCTTTTCCATCGTTGTCACAGTGGGAGAAGCATACATAAAGAAAATTGTAGATGTTTTTAAAACTAAAGTATGCATATGTAAGAGGGAGCTTAGCTACATATCAGCGTAAATTAGTGATAAGGAATGTAATGCTTCATCAAGACATGAATAAAATCTTATGTTTTGAAGGCATTTATTTTTGTATTTACTTTTTTTTGTATGACATCATTTTAAGATTATAGCCAATTTTTCAAAATGTTTCCATTAATGCGAAAGAGGGGCAAGATTTTTGGAAATATGGTCAGATAGATGTATAAGTGTTGTCATTTATGGAAACATATTTTTTGATATTTCATGTTGTTATCTAAGTTAGAAATTTGTCTAAGTGTTAGACAGTTTACAATAGTATAGAGACATTTTGTATGGATGAAAGTCTTCAAGTTAGCTCATGCATAGTTGAGGATTGATAGTTGATAGTGTCATGATGATGCATCAGTGTGCATACATGTACAAATGGTATGACACATGCTATAGTCAAATTACCAGTTTAGGTATTTAATAGAGCATAATAGAGCATATCATAAAATTAGATTGTATGACTTAAGGAATTATTTTGGTAACAAAATAATTACTAAATCATGATGGGAGGACATCTGAGATGTTTACCCAAAGTTATTTTATTATTGGTCAAGCGTGTGAAAGCATAAAGGCTGACTTAGAAGAGATTTATTAATTTGCAAGATATAAGTAAAGATCATACCTTGTGTAGATAACGTGTCAAGTGAATATGATGTGAACAATTCTAAAAAAAGCTTAAATGATATGTGATGCAAAATTTGATGTATGAACAAATCCAGTGTGAGATAAAGTAATAAGAAAGTATTGTATGTATACCTATACTTGTGAAGAGCTTAAATGTATATTGCATGTTAGGGTAGTGGAATCTTCTTGCATACATTGTGTTTGATCTTGATCTACCAACTCCTAACAAGGTTAAGGCTTTTAATAGGGCTTAGTCCTCTAACAAGGATTTGGGACACTATATGTACTTCATAGACTCCTAATAGGGTCAATATCCTTAATAGGATTATTATGTTTAGTGGATCATCTTGTGGGTATCATCCCCACCAGGGTTTTCCCTTGGCTAGGGTTTCTCTACTTCACAAATAATGGTGTTTTGAGTACTCTTTGTGTATGGTTATATTTACTATTCAATATTGTTGGTTTACTTTCATATGCAAGTTATAAAGTAAGTAATAATATTCAATAGTGGGAAAAAATTGTAGAATACTAATTCACCCCCCGCCCTTAGTATTATCTATTTCTAGTCCTAACATAATTTCTATAATTAAATAAAAATAGATATAATTATTTAATAATTGACATTTATTATTTCTCTAACTTTGCATCAAAATATAGATAAAATAAAATAAAATGTATCACATGTCATTAATAGACTAGAAAGTAATCCAAATGACATATGTAGTTTTATTCTTATGGATTAGAGTCAAATGTAATTCAAAAGAGAGTTGACATATATTAGGGTTGTTGATGTAGAGAGAATCCAAGGGTACCCCCACTGAAGGTAATATGAATCCATGAAAATAACCATACAGTAGAAACACAACAAAAAAGCAAGATCTAATACCAAATCACAATACTTTATTCATAAATATAATTTTTTACATGTAATATGTCCAGTTGTAAGGCCTTCTAGGTTAGGACCAAATACAATAGTAATTACAAAACAATTCTGCAAGATCCCACAAGATCCAATTCACAATTCTAATCCCAGCTAGTCTAGATCCACACTTTGGTAGAAAACCTCAAGGAAATCTCAACTTGTGCTTGTAAGCCCACCAAGTAATCTCCTGGTTTACCAAGCCTTAGCTACTAGCCCTTCAAAATTTTCTTCTACACTTTATCCTCTTTTCCAAGCTACATGATCCTCAATTCACTCCCAAAATGAATATACCTAAAAGACTCCACAAGATCCCTTACTTATACCCAACTAAGCCACAGGTTGACCTAGTCCATTACAAATCAAAATAAACCCTTATATTAAATATTTGCATCAGCAACAAGTCAACTACAACACAAATTAAATACCCATACATAAATTAAATGCCAAAAGTTAGCTTACTAACAAATAAACACCAGAGGAACCAAGACCAAACTGAGTGTCAAATAGACCAGGCCAAGCATTAGCCTTCCACACCAACCATAACTAAATTCCTTCACTGACTAAGCTAACTTGGGCACAACTGCAACCCAAACTATGCAGACCAAGCCAAGCTTGCTAGTGCAAAACAAGCCATAGACCACACCAAGCTTGCCAAAAGTAACCTAAGAAATAGAACTTGTCAAGTCCTCCAGAAGCAACTGAACAACTTGGGCAACACTGTAACCAAGCTTCATCGAGCTCCCAATGTGGGTCAAGTTGCTACAACCATTGTCAAGCACCTTTGACTATCGAGTTCCCCAATCTATGCCGAGATCCTTCAACAATAGAGCACCCCTTCTTCATCCAAGTAACACTCCAAATACTCTCCAAATCAACTACCAAGCCTCCTCCCATGAACTCCAAAGTAGCCATCAAGAAAACCCAAGATGCTCTTGCATCAGACTCCCTAGGTAAATAGAAAAGTGTGTCACACACTTTGTTTCCCAAAGAAAGATCAACAACCATCTTCATCTTCACCAAAGGTTTGCACTCCAATAGGGACAAGAAAACCAATATGAAAATCATCCACATCTGCATCCATCTAATAAATACTAGAATCTCAACCATCTAATCAACATGCTCACTCCTAGGAACAAACTAAACATAATGCTTCATCAGCAAATCCTCATCCATAGTAGCAACTAGAGAATCCACACTAGGACAAACAAACTCCATATGAGCAACAATATGTAATCCCTTAGAAACATATGCCAAAATCTCAACACCAACAATCTCATTGCTCATAACAAGATGCTCTACAAAATTTAACTCATCACCAACAATGTCTTTGTCCTCCATGATCAAGCATTCTACAATTTCCATGTCAGATACAACTGACTGATCATGAAAACCAATCTCAACCTCAACATCAACAAGATTAGGAATATCCTCAACAATAGCTTTAGGTTTATCTATAGGTTCTGCATCAGACTCCACCAACTAATTAGCACAATCAATCTCTTCAACCTTGACCTTGCTATGCCATCTTCTCTCATGAACAAGTCTTCTATCTAGCTAGACAACCCTCTTCTTGATTAGTAGACTCCAACTCCACAAACATCTATGAAATGCCCTCCTCATCTAGTTAATAACTCAATCAAAAAAACTAGCTTCAACATGAGAAGACACCTCAAAAAGCCTCTTCTCCACCACATCATGAAGATTTGCAATCATCCTAGAGTCCAATCTTCTTGGATGCATCTTCCAAGATCTTCAGAAACCTTATGCAACAAATTCTTCCCACACTCCTTATGAAAAACTCAAATTATTTGTAAATCAGATCACAACCTACCACCTGAAAAGAACAACCAATAATACATCACAAGTCTAGGAAGATGGATCTGTAATACACATCACACAAACTCTTGACAATCATGCTCCATCAAGATCAACCCTCCATCTTTGCATCCATCAATCCATCTAGAAGTCCTCTGCAATTGTAAGTCAGAACCATAATTTTCCACCTCACAACCAAGAGATCTAGGACTCTAGAAAGAAAATTCTTCCACAACATCAAGATATGCTCATATCAACTTCTCCAACCCAAGGTCCTAGTGCAAAGTGTCTCAACTTGAACACTCGATCTACACACTTTGGAACAACTAGGATCTGATACCACCTGATGTAGCAAGAAACCAAGGGTACCCCCATTGAAGGTAATCTGGATCCTTGCAAATAACCACATAGTAAAAACACAACAATAAAGAAAGATCTGATACCAAATCACATTACTTTATTCATAAATATAATTTTTTACATGCAATATGCCCGACCGTAAGGACTTCTAGGTTAGGACCAAATACAACAACAATTACAAAATAGTTCTACAAGATCCAACTCACAATTCTAATCCCAACTAGTCAAGATCCACGCTCTAGTAGAAAACCTCAAGGAAATCTCAACTTGCACTTGCAAGCCCACCAAGTAATCTCCTGGTTTACCAAGCCTTAGCTACTAGCCCTTCAAAATTTACTCCCACACTTCATCCTCTTCTCCAAGTTGGATGATCCTCAATTTACTCCTTGAATGAATATGCCTAAAAGACTCCACAAGACCCCTTACTTATACTCAACTAAGCCACAAGTTAGCCTAGTTCATTAAAAATTAAAATAAATCCTTACATTAAATATTTGCATAAGCCTCAAGTTTATTGTAACACAAATTAAATGCCAAAAGTCGACTCACTAACAACTCAGCACTATAGGAACCAAGACCAAACCAAGTGTTAGAGAAAGCAAGTTGAGCATCAACCTTCCACACCAAGCATAACTGAGTTCCTTCACTGACCAAGCTAACTCGGGCATCACTATAACCCAAACTATGCTGACCAAGCTGAGCTCACTAGTGCAAACCAAGCCATAGACCATGTCAAGCTTACTAGAAGCAACTGAGAAACTCAGGAAACATTGTAACCAAGATTCACCGAGCTCCCAGTGTGTGCAAATTTCTTGCAAGCATTGTCAGGCACCTTCAACAACTAAGTGCCCCAAGCTATGCTAAGCTGCTTTGACAATTGAACACCCCTTTTTCAAGTGAGTAACACTCCAAATACTCTCTAAAGTAACTACTGAGCCTCCTCCCGTGAACTCCAAAGTTGCCACCAAACAAACCCAAGATACTCCTACATTGGTTATTAACATCAAATGTGGTCAAATATAATTCAATATGGATACTTTAAAAATTTCATCAAACTAAATTGGGTTTTCAACTATAGAACATATGATAAAATGAATTTCAAAATTGATAGACTACAACTCATCTTGTATTATTAATATTCATAATCTACCTCACAATCAAATGTAGTTCACAATTAATTAGAAAATTACTCTAAATTCCTAATCAATAAAAGATCCTCATTATTTTTTTTAAATCTATTTTCATCCATAGATCAAATACATTAATTATATTAATGAAAATAGAGAAGAAAACACAATATTTTCTGTTAGTCCCAGAATGGTTTTGACACTTGAGTGCCAACACACTTAACCACTTTCTACATTGAAGCTGAGTACACTATGTATGCCAAGCCATAGCTTGTGCTGAGTTAGGAAATCCTTTAGGTGCCAAGTGAAGATCAAGTGCCAAGTGACTACAAGCACTGAGAATGATCCAAGTGTCAAGCAACATTCAAGTGTCGAGTCATAAACGATGCTGAGCAAGATAGGAACGATACAGGAGCCGAGTTACAGAAGGTGTCGAGCATCAGGAATCAGTAAGTGCCGAGTAACTCAGAATCAACATTTGAGTTTGTAACTTCACAAACTCAGATGTAAACCATTTTCATGGCCGACAAATGATGAATTTTGAAGGATTTAAGTGATAAGATCAAATCATTTATATTTCCTATGCAATCTACATGCAGCCAATAAGAAAAATGGAGAAGGCATGCAACCAATGATAAAAATGCAAGGAATGAGAAGGAATCAGAGATTCAATATGGATCATAGATCCATGTCTAACCCTAAGTCTTCGAATGTCTTTATAAGGAAGATGAAATCTCATTGAATCATGTAGATGGATGAAGAAGTGAACAAAAACTCTAGTGGAGTTCAAAGTGAAGAGTAAAAGACTTAGAGGAAGAGATCGACAGTTAAATATCTAGTTAATCAGAACAAAGTAGGGGATACAAACGAGTATCAGATCTGAGAGGATCAAAGTCAGAAGAAAGCAGATCAAGTGCTTGTATTCAGCAATCAAGGATTATAAGATATCAAGTTTATTATACCTAATACTCTTTAGCCATTGTATTAGAAAGGAAATCCTATGATGATAGGTTAGCTTAACAGCTATTTTGTAGATCCTTTAAATAGGTCATTAAATCCTTTGACAAGGTAACAATTCATGTAAAGTGTTTGTAAATCCTTTAACTAGGTCAATATTGATACAGTGTAAAGACTTTAACAGGGCAGACCATCAGAAGTGGTCAAACATTATTACTGTAGTGATTATCATCCCCATCCCAGTTTTACCTTCTTATTCCTGGAGGGTTTCTGGGTTACCAAAATCTCAAGTGTTATGTGGTGATGCATATTTGTTTCTCATGATTGCTTAATGTTTATATTCATGCCTATTCATTTTAAAGATATGTTATTAAGGATTGAAAAATAGGTCAAAAGCTAGTACTTCTGATTCACCCCCCCTCTCAAAAGCACTCTTTCCAATAAGATATTCCAACAATTGGTATCAGAGTAGAGTTCTCTCAAGAAGGAGCCTAAAAACTTGGAGGAAATGATCTAAAGATGGAAGTTTTCAAACTTGGAAAGATCATTGAGAACCAAGTGATAGATGTGCATCTCGCTCTACAAAAAGTAGAGGAAGCTAGAGTGGAATTAAGAAAATCTTTGAAAAGAAGAAAGGAGATAGCCATAGCTGAAAATGATATACACTACAAGGAGATTGATACCACACAAGTGTTTTCTAATGGAGACACTAAAGAGTTTGATGCAACAATAGCAGAACTGATGGAGAAAAACAAAGCTCAAGAAAATGAGATAAGATCTCTCAAGATGGAACATGAATCACAGGCCATAATGTTATCTGAAATCACTGAACAAAAGAAAAGAGCAGTTGAGGATAGAGTCATGATGGAAGATGACAAAAGGAATCTTGCAAGCAAACTGGAAGAAAAATTTACTGAATTAACAAGGATCTCAAACATGTAGATGGATACACTTGCCCAAATGATGAACCTTCATCATGAACTTAATATGAAAGATATTAAGATCTCTACTTTGAGGATGTAGAATGAACAACTATAGAATGAATTGAACAGAGAAAAAGAGATAGCAGAGAATCTCAACAAGTCAATCGAAGCTATAAAGTACTTTGAATAGTTACTGAAATCCCCAAGATCAGCCCATGATACATCAGGACTTGGATACAACAACACTAAAGTTGGTGAATAATAAAAAAGTATTGAGTAAAGAAGTGACAAAGGTAAGGATTCTAAACCCACTTGTCATTACTATAATAAAAAGGGACATACTGCTCACGTTTGCAAGAGTAGAAGAATCAATCAGCCAAACACACCCAAAAGCAAGAGTTACTATCACAAGTGCAACATGCAAGGACATATGACACAAGATTGCAGATCCAAAGTCTCAAGGACACAAAGATTTGATGGAAATTGTCATAATTGCAAGAAATATGGACATAGAGTATTTGAATGCAGATCAAAGCCTATGTGGACATCAAATCCTCCAGCATAAGGGAATGAAAGTCACTACCATTAGGATTGCAACACTAGGTATAGTTGTCATTATTGTCAGGAATATCGACATATACCATAGAACTACATAGGAACACATTTCAAGGGGAACTATAAAAGATGGTTGAGCCAAACCACATATTTCAGTTGCTTGAAAACTGGTCATATCAGCAAAAACTGTCCTACAAGGTCCAAAGCACCAAATACTGAAGCCAACAGACGAAAAGAAAAGATTGATGTTGAGAAAATAAGAGGACAAATAAATAATACTTGGAAGAAGAAAGATGAGTGCAGTACATCAAGTAAAGGGATCACTTTACCCAACGGGTCAAGTGATCACACTTCATCAAACTAAGCATAAGAGAGATATATGGGACTGATATACAAAGTTATATCATACATCAGTCCCAAGACAAAGAAGTACCAAAAAGAAGAAATAAGCATAAGATAAGATGCTAAGACTAAAATTGACTAATGATGCCGAGTTGTCTTTGGATGCCGAGTGAAACAACTTTTAATGTCGAGTTATTAAAAAAGTAAGTAGATGCTGAGTAAGTATAGCTACAGAGTGGATGTTGAGTTGAAAAACATTTGGAAGTCGAGTTACAGGTGTAGGTACTAAGATGCATTAAATGCAAAGTTTCTTTTGTTGCTTAAAGGTAAAAATTGATTCATTTTTGAGCCATTCAAATGAAGAGCGATTACCTTGAGCATGATTGAGAAACTTCTAAGCTTTCAACCAGTGATTTGTAGCAATTCAACATCTACCCAAGCGATCTAAGTATTTATCCAAGTATTTCCTTCTGGTGTTGAGTTTTATAGTTTGTGAAGTTTGCTTTAATCATCAAACCCTAGTTCAGTTATAAATGTCGTCTAGTTCTAAAACAAACCAAGGGAAAGTGAGCCATGAGATTCAACTTGTCAGCAATGAGGTTAAGCAACTTGAGTTTAGACCTATACCAGAAGTTGCATATAAAAATGATCCCGTTGTTACCCTATCCACCATCCCTGAAAAATTTGGTATGGTTCAGGATGTGCGAAAGTGTTATAATTGCAAAATAGGAACCATAGGAGACTTGGAAATCTTTAATGCCTATTACAAACTCTGTGAAAATGGTAGCTTGAAAAATGAGTTTTCTATCATAGAAAAGAAGGGTTTAACTAAAGCCCTAGCTTTTCCAATCGTATTCAAAACTGAGTGGACACGCATAATACTTAGTAGAACTCATGATGGATCATTCTAGTTAGAACAAGGACAAGTCAAGATTACCAAGAAGATGGTTCATAGGGTTACAAGTTTTCCAACCCTAGATCGGCCAAAGACACTAAGAAGTGAAAAGAAGGAAACAATTGAGAAGAACACAGGTGCAAAATGGAACAATGGAGACATGACCATAGATACCATAACTAATCCCCTTCTAGAATTTTCTGTAAGGATCATATCACATAAGTTTTATCAATCCAGTAGGTTAAATAGTGTACCTTTCATAGCAGTGGATGTGGCACATAAGCTTGTAAAGAAAGACCACACTTATGACCTTGCAGAGCTCTTTTTGCAACACATCAATAAAAATCTTGGAGCTTTTAGAAAATCCAAGGGAGCACAGTGTAAATTTGGTTCAGTACTGGTTTGTATGTTCTTCTATGTAATGAAGGAATTCCCTTCATTTGGAAAAATCAACTGGAGTCAAAATAAAACCATTGTTGATCAAATAAATGATTACATTGCACAAATGGGAGATAGCTTTGGTGATCAAATGTCTATCTATTTTGATGATTTCAAAAATGCAATGAAAAAGAGAATGAGAATACTAGTTTCACTGGTAGAAAAGCATGTAAATGACATATGTTTTCTGATTGACATTGATTATACTTACATTCAAGCAGTCCTTCCAAGAACAAGATGGATTAGACCATTGGGATATGAGCTTGATGTTGACCAAGCTTTTGTAGTCATCACAACATTATTTGTCGAGGAAATGGACAAAACTGCAAAGGCATTTGGAACATATGACACTGTCAAATCAAGAGTTGTTACAAAACTCAAGATAGCCACAGCAGTAAAGAAAAAGGACAAGCTAGTAAAGAAGATAAAGAAGAAATTTGGTGTTGAAGAATCAAGTGGAGTAGGCAAAGAAAAAGAGATTAGTGAAGGAGAAGAAGAAGGTGAGCCAAAACAAGAGCCACTTGAATTGTGAAGACAAAGATGAGAGTGCCGAGAAAGCAGAAACCAAGGAAGCACCCATCAGAGGTAGAGTCATCAAAAGGAAGACAAAGACACCTCCTACTTCTTAGCCTTCACCAAAGAAAGCTGCCATGCAAATGCCCAAGAAGCCAACAACTAGAGCTACAACAAGGGCCTCTACACAAAGGACCAAAGAGGAAGCCACAAAGAAGAAGAACATAGTCAAAAAGGCACAGGAAGAGCCAAGGAAAAGGAAAAGATATGTGGCCCAACCTGATACTAATGAAGAAGATCAGACTGAAAAGGTAATTCATCCTCCTAAATCTTCAGCTAATATATTATGTGAGAAGATTAGGAATGGAGATTTAAGTAAAATGAAAAAGATTGATTTCAATAAGTTTAGTAGAGAGGAACAAAATAGCATAGAAGAATTAGTCTATACATTAATGGCACAGTTCAAGTATACACCTCTTGAACTAGATGGACAATTGCCAAAGGAATTGTCTAAAACTATAGAAGACAGATGGCATTTTTGTCTAATGATGGAGAAAGAGATGAGGGAATCAACCCTAGCAAGCATACTATCTGATTTAACCAAAGAACAGATATCTCAAGTAGTCAAACGACATAGTAAAAGGTTTACACCTAAATATAGGACATTCTCCATCTTACAAAACAAAATTGAAGAAGTTGTACAAAGAACTACAAGAATTTGGAAAAACTTGTGCAAGACAACTGAAGATGTCCTTGAAGAGGAATACAAAGAAGAAGCTACTGCTAAACCTAAGGAAAGAAGGAAGAGGAGAGAAGAGAAGACAGAAGAAGAGAAAAAGGTTGAAGAAGAGGAAAACAAGAAAGAAAGAGAGGAGGAAGGAAAAGATGAAGACAAAGCTACTGGTGAATAGCAAAGTGTGCAAGCCACACAACTTTCACCTCCTAGTCCTCCTCACTCGCCTACCACACCTATAGAAATCATAAAGATTAAGGATGTTGTTGACACCTCATGTCAAAACACCAATCCATTAACTGCAAAGGATTTTACTAAGATCCTTGACCAAACAACTCTACAAGTGCAATTGTGTACAAGTCTCATATTGGTCAGTGTGGATAATCTCCAAAAGTCAGTAGACAAACTCAAAGAAGCCAAGGTGTCACCACAAGAACCACCTCAAATCATTCAAATTTCTGGGCTTACATCTCTCTCACCTCCATCTCCATCAAGAATAGCCATTCAAGCTCATTAGGAGATGAGTGCAATAGCAGAGGAAGTCATAGGTACAACAGTAAAGATAACAAGTATACCTCCAAAAGCAGTGACACAAGAAGAAGAAGCCAAGCAAGGAGAAGAGGATAAAGAAGAAACACAAGATAAAGAGGAGTTTGCAATACAAACTTTGGTTGAATTACCAAAAATAGAAACTCCTACCAAACCTATTCAGAAGCTAAGTACTAAAATAGTGACCTTACATCTTAGTACACCAAGCTCAAGTTCTACTAGGGTAGCTAGGACCATTCATTATGGTATTCCTGAGCGTGATGAAGAAATTAAAATACCCTATTATGATTCAAGCACTCTAAATGAGGAAAAGATGAATGAAATATAGAGTGCATTGGATAAGAGAAGGAGGCAAGATGCAATGAGGAAAGACTACAAATACAAGTAGGCAATGAATGAGATAAAAGATATATTCATGGATGCTTTCAACCTTCAACCTCCAGATGCAAATAAGCCAATACTTGAGCAACTATCTGATATAGTTGACCAAGTGAATAATGAAGACCATGATACTAATGTAAAACTAATGGAATGGTCAGAAAAGAAGCTTCAAGGAAAAGTCAACCAAAAAATAGCTAATAAAATAATTTTGGGACAAGTTGACCTAGCTAAGAAATTGGAAAATGTAAAGAGTGTATTAGGGAACATATTTTACCTTTATAGCAAATTGTGTGATTTTTCCAGGTTCACACAAGAAATAAATTAGAAAATTTTGAACCTTGAGAGTAAATTAAAGCTCTCCAACATGCAACTACCCTCAGATCCTGCACAGAGTGAAAAGCAATTTTCTCAAACACTTCACACTCAGAGGGAATTGGTTGCATTATCAACATAAGAGGCCACTATCAAAGAAAAGCTTATACAAATCCAAGCCTCCATCACTCCTCACTTGGAAGTGTTACACAAGGAGCAAATGTATGTAGAAACAATTTTGATGAAGGATACAAATATTTCTACACATGAAGGACTTGTTGATCTAGCAGCAGAGCTTGCAATCCAACAAAAGTCATTGGATATTGCCTTAAATAACTGGGATGCAGCTCTCCAAATACTCCTTGAGGTAAATAAGACATTTTTGGCCAAGCATGGCATTACTATTTAGGACCATTTGATATCAGTATCAAAAAGGGGGAGATAATATTCTAAGGGGGAGATAATATTGTGAAGATATATTAAAGAGAACATTAGGCATAATGGCACAAGACATCAAAATTCATGACATGACAAGGCATGATCAACTCAGGGGGAGTTATAATAATTTTGAGGTATATATTGCAAGATACAATATTTTGATCAAGTTTTTTAAAAACCTCTGTATATATACCAAGCAGATTAGTGAACGTACTCATAAGATTAGATAAATAATGCTTAGTTAAGTGTTTTTGACACTCATGTCAAAGAGGGATATTTTTAGTCCTAGAATGGTTTTGAAACTTGAGTGCCAACACACTTAACCACTTTCTACATTAAAGTTGAGTAAGTATGCCAAGCCACAGCTTGTGCTGAGTCAGGAAATCCTTCAAGTGTTGAGTGACTACAAGCACTAAGCATGATCTAAGTGCCAAGCAATATTTAGGTGTCAAGTCATAAACAATGCCGAGTAAGATATGAATGATATAGGAGCTGAGTTACAGAAGGTGTCGAGCATTAGGAATCAGTAAGTGCCGAGTAACTTAGAATCAACATATGAGTTTGTAACTTCAAAAACTCAGATGTAAACCATTTTCATGGCTGACATATTATGAATCTCGAACCTGATTTAAGTGATAAGATCAAATCATTTATATTTCCTATGCAATCTACATGCAGCTAATAAGAAAAATGGAGAAGGCATGCAACCAATGATAAAAATGCAAGGAATGAGCAGGAATCAGAGATTCAATATGGATCGTAGATCCATGTCTAACCCTAAGTCTTCGAATGTCTTTATAAGGAAGATGAAATCTCATTGAATCATGTAGATGGATGAAGAAGTGAACAAAAACTCTAGTGGAGTTCAGAGTGAAGAGTAAAAGACTTAGAGGAAGAGATTGGCAGTTAAATATCCAGTTAATTAGAACAAAGCAGGGGATACAAATGAGTATCAGATCTTAGAGGATCAAAGTTAGAAGAAAGTAGATCAAGTGCCTGTATTCAGCAATCAAGGATTGTAAGCTATCAAGTTTATTATACCTAATACTCTTTAGCCATTGTATTAGAAAGGAAATCCTATGATGATAGGTTAGCTTAACAGCTATTTTGTAGATCCTTTAAATAGGTGATTAAATCCTTTGATAGGGTAACACTTCATGTAAAGTGTTTGTAAATCCTTTAACCAGGTCACTATTGATACAGTGTAAAGCCTTTAACAGGGTAGGCCTTTAATAGGGTAGACCATCAAAAGTGGTCAAACATTATTACTGTAGTGATTTTGTGGGTATCATCCCCACCCCAGTTTTACCATCTTATTCGTGGAGGGTTTTTGGGTTACTAAAATCTCAATTGTTATGTGGTGATGCATATTTGTTTCTCATGATTGCTTAATGTTTATATGCATGCATGTTCATTTCAAAGATATGTTATTAAGGATTGAAAAATAGGTCAAAAGCTAGTACTTCTGATTCACCCCCCCCCCCCCCCCCCCCCCCCCCCCCCAACCTCTCAGAAGCACTCTTTCCAATAAGATATTCCAACAATTTTCATACTTTTCATAAGAAGGAGATTTAATACAAAGGAGCACTCTCTTTATTTTCAATATAATACTAATGATTTGTTACACAAAAAATTGATAAATATATAAATTAAATATGAAAATAAGAGCTAATAAAATATGATAATATAAAAAATAAAAAAAGGTTGAGTAAAGGTAAAAATATGTATGATTAACAATAAATGTAAAAAGAAAAAGCATAGAAAAGTAAAATCAACCAAGAATACATACAAATACTACTATACAATTATATGTAGATACAATTCTTCTATAATAAATCTAAAACTACCTAAGAATTGACACACTCTCTCTATTGCAAAATATGATATAAGTTTGTCACTTCTTTATTAAGATATTTGTTATAAAATATAACATCAACTTGTAATTAGACTATTAAAAAAAATTAATCTACCTTCCACACCTTTTAGACATACCTATTGCACAACTAGATGAAATTTCTATTACCTAACACATACACAAACAAACAAAATTGATACAAGTAGGGATGATACAAAATATTGTTAGTGGTTAATCATCCAGATAGAAGACAAAACTAATCTATCGGTTGTATGCTAAAGGGGAAAAGTAAAATAAAGTGAGATTAAAATTTTGTCCCCACAAACTTTTCCCCAATTTTCTAGGAAATTCCACAACTCTATAATATTTTTTCATCACCCATAAAGTTAACAGTCCAAAAGAAGAATAGCTAAATTTACAATGTTATTGTTTTACATGATTGACTCTAGACTTATATTTGAGGGTTGTAATTAAGTGGGTCAAGATACTAGAAGAAAGCTTGATTAACCTAACTTTTCTTTTTTCATTTGAGAAAAAACCTTTTATACCTAACACGATTCTTGAGTTTGCAAATAAAAGACAAAAGATTTTAAGTTTGAAAGATCCCATAAAATTGCGTATTAATTTGATACCTAACACGATTCTTGACTTTGCAAATAAAAGACAAAATATTTTAAGTTTGAAAGGTCCCATAAAATTGCATATTAATTTTATACCTAACATGATTCTTGACTCTGCAAATAAAAGATAAAAGATTTTAAGTTTGAAAGATCCCATAAAATTGCATATTAATTTTATACCTAACATGATTCTTGACTCTACAAATAAAAGAAAAAAGATTTTGAGTTTGAAAGATCCCATAAAATTGCGTATTAATTTTATACCTAACACAATTCTTGACTCTGCAAATAAAAGACAAAAGATTTTGAGTTTGAAAGATCCCATAAAATTGCATATTGATTTTATACCTAACACAATTCTTGACTCTGCAAATAAAAGACAAAAGATTTTAAGTTTGAAAGATCCCATAAAATTGTGTATTAATTTTATACCTAACACGATTTTTGACTATGCAAATAAGCATGACTTCAGGGCCCATTTGGTTGCTGGAATAGGACAGTAATAGGAAAAGAAAATTAGAATATGTTTTATATTCATTGTCTGGTACGCTCAATTAGAATTTGGAATAGGAAGACATATTCCAATTTTGCCCCTAAAATGAGCATATGTCTATGCCAAAAAAAATTTATAATTGGAATAGGCCATTCTTATTCCCAATCTGACTTTTTTTTTTTTTTTAAATCATAATTTTTTATTTTTGAATTTTTTTTTTATTTCTTTTGATTTTTAAAAAGAAAAATTTCAACATTTTTTTATATATCTATTTGTTTAAAAAAATGAAATAAATAAAATGAAAATGAAAATAAATTAGCCTTTTTACCATTATTGAAAAAATTAACCAAAAAACAATAAATTAAAACCAAAAAAAATTAAGGGAAATATTTTTTAAATACAAAACTTAACCTTATTCCTATTCCATTTTTGTATAACCAAACAATGGATTAACATATTCTCAATCAAATTCCGAGTGAACCAAACAAGATTAGAATTGCCCTTTTCTATTATCATTCCCCATTTCCATTCCCATTCCATTTTTCTATTCTAATTTTTAATTCCTATGCCAGCAACCAAACAGGCCACATTCATGTACATAAAATCATGAAAATTTTGAATGGAGGAGACTGCTCCCTACTTTCACTCTGAGCAAAGACACTACTATAAATCAGTTGAGTTTACCATCATTTTCCTCCACAGAGAGAGAGAGAGAGAGAGAGAGAGAGAGAGAGAGAGAGAGAGAGAGAGAGAGAGAGAGAGAGAGAGAGAGAGAGAGAGATGTTTGAAGTAACAATAGACAAAGTGTAGAGCAATCTGCAATGAAGGCTGTGATGATGATGATGATGTTGTTGGTAGTAATTTTTATGAGAGGAATTCCTTGTTCATCTTAATCATGTCATGTAGATGACATGAATTCCCTACTAGATTAGAAAGAGGGCCTCATCTTCACTTCCTCTTTCAACACTTTGCAATAATGGAAGGGATTTAACTGCTGCAAATGGGAGGGAGTGACATGCCACCCAATCACTGCTCATGTCATCTCCTTGGATCTCATTCCTCAGTCCCTCAATGAGTCATGGGATCCTAATGAGTTCTGGCCATTCATGTCATGGACGAAACTCCATGGAGGACTATTCCAACTGCAACATCTCCAACACTTGAACTTGACTTTGAATGATTCTCCCCTTCTCTTGCAATCCCTTCCCAGTTATACAAGCTCAACAACTTAAGGTATTTAAGCTTGCACGACTCTAACTTTGTTGGTCAAATTCCAAAAGAGATCACCAATCTCTCTAACTTAACATATCTTGACCTATATTTCAATTATTTGAATGGTACAATTCCTACATTTTTGGGTGATCTTTCCAAACTCAATACCTTGATCTCTCTCAGAACTATTTGAGTGGCACCATTCCAATATCTTTGGGTAAGATGTCAAAGATCACATATCTTAAGCTGAGTTTTAATTCTTTGAATGGTACAATTCCAACATTTCTAGGAAATCTATCAAAGCTCACACACTTTGATATCTCTAAAACATCTTTGAGTGGCACCATTCTATCATCTATGTGTAAGCTATCAAAGCTCACATATCTTGACCTTAGTTACGATTCTATAACTGGCCACATCCCAACATTTTTAGGTAAGCTATCAAAGCTCACATATCTTTCCCTAAGATATAACTCTTTGAATGGCACAATCCCAACCTTCTTAGGCAAGCTCATTAAATTACCGACACTTGATCTTAGCCATAACCAACTAAATGGAACTTTGACACTTTCTATTTTTGATAAACTCCATAATATTCAAGAGTTATCTCTTTCTAGGAATATGTTGATTGTAAAAGTGAACGCCACTTATAATCCTAATTTTCAACTTGAATACATGGATTTAGGATTTTGTAATCTACAAGGAAATTTTCTAGCTTTCATTTCAACTCAATACTTCTTACGCGCACTAGATTTGTCTAAGAACTCTCTTAGTGGAAGTATTCCTGATTGGCTATGGGATTCTAGGCACCTTTATTATCTTAACCTCTCTTCTAATCAATTTGTAGATAATTTACCCTTCAAGTTGCTTGGATTTGAGCATAGTGATCATGAAGGCTCAACTATTAATTTGCATAATAATAAGTTGTAGGGAAATATTCCCTTTTCAATACAAAATGCAAACTTCTTAGATCTTTCAGAGAATCTATTTCATGGACCCATCCCAACAAGAATTGGTAAAACTAGACAAGGTCTAGAATTTTTGTCACTAGCAAAAAATAATTTGATTGGTGTCATTCCACATTCTATCTACAAGTCAACTAATTTAGAAGTTTTGGATTCGTCACATAACATGCTTATAGGTAACATTCCCTCAAGTTTGTAACAATGCTCCATGTTCTCCATGCTTAATCTGGAAAAAAATGATCTTAAGGGCACAATTCCAAATATATTTGGCAACATGACTCATCTTAAAACATTGAAATTGGGTTTCAATAGACTAAACAAGGACATCCCACTGTCCCTTAGAAATTGTACCTCTTTGGAAATATTAGATTTGAGAAACAACAATATGCACCGAAGTATTTCTACATGGATTGAAAGCTTGCAAAGGCTTCACATCCTGATATTGAAATCAAATAGATTTTTCAGCCAGATACCCTCAAAATTATCAAAACTACAAAATCTTCAAATATTAGATTTGGCAAGCAAAAAAAATTTAGGCATTGTTCCAAATGGCTTTATGAACTCGATTGCAATAGAAAATTAGACAGAAAACACAAAAACTCTTGAATTGATAGGTGGTGGTATCATTTACATAGATAGTATAATCATCAAAAATAAAGGACGAGACATGGAGTATGTGAGATTATTGACATTAGTAAAATGTCTTGATCTATCAGACAACAATTTAATAGGCAAAATTCCTTGGGATATTCAATCCCTCAAAGGATTGATAACTCTCAATATTTCATGGAATCATTTCAATGGTGAGATTCCAAAATCTTTGGGAAGCATGGTATGGCTAGAATCACTTGACCTTTCCAAAAATGAATTTTTTGGGATGTTTCCTATTGAGCTAATACATCTTACATATTTGAGCTACTTTGATGTCTCTCATAATAACCTATTAGGAGAGTTACCGCAAGGAGGACAAATGATGACATTTAATGCTTCATCATTTTCCAACAATTTAGATCTACGTGGCCTACAAATCAATGTGTCATGTTCAAGAAATCATCTTGTTTCTTCCATTGATGATGATGAAGAAAATGAAGAAATGTTGGAAGAAGATATGTGGTGGGATGTGGGGTTGGGTATGGGCAATGCACTTGGATTTTTAGGTGTAATTTGGATGTTGTGTTTCAATGAATCTTTCAGAGCAAAATGTTTCAGAGTAATGGATGACACTATTGACTGCCTTTTAAACATTCAAAAAGAGATTTTACAATACAATATATTGATTTTATCTTTTGATCTTGATCTCCTTTATGTCTATATATTCAACATGAAGAAAAAGTAAGTTTAATTCACAAATTTTATTTTTATTGTTAATGATTTTCCAAGTAAATCACATATTTTCTTTATATTGAAAATGCTTTTCTAGAATTGCTTAAGACCACATTGTACAACTATAATAAATGTAATCTTACGTGTATTATGTCAAGTTCCAATTGCAAGTCTACACTATTATGTTGGATATATATATCAGTCACCATCATTCACAAATGGAGCATGTTTTGTTCCTCAATAAATGCAATTTCCTCTTGCTGAAAATAGAAATTTACACAACAAATTCCTTCATATCTTTCTACCATCATTAGTTCTGTAACTGCCAAGTTTTAGAATTACTTAGGTATGGAGAACAAACTCAATTCTCATTTTTCATTGCTTTTCTCCACAACAATCATTGCTCCACATAATGAATGCTAAAATGAACTTGCAAACATTCACCATACAAAAGGTTATCATACAATTTCAAAGATTTGACAAAAATTCTTAGTAGTTTTGACCTATTATATTCATTCAATAAATAATGTCTTTGAGATTTTAATTTTTTTATTAAAGCATTCAATTTGAAACAATTATATCTCTCCTTGATGTTGCATGATTAATTGCATGATGATGAGCATAATGGAAAGAATAATTGATTGAATCATTGCATAAACTTGAAGAATTTGTTTCTCATCCACTTTAGGGAGCATTGTAGTTCAACTAGAGTTGTGTTTAATTTGAGTGACTATGTTGTTTCTTGCCTTCGGCTGGATTATTCCTAATTGCTGAAGTTTCATATGATTTCAGTTTGCACATTTTCTATTCAAATTTCTCAAATTGTTAGCAAATTTTAAGCGGAGCTTAGGAGAATCATGTATTGGTATATGGTACCATAGCCCCTCTACCAGAAAGACATGGTACTCACTTTGCATTGGATAATTACTTACTATGGTTTTGATTAACAAGAAATTTGTATGAATCTTATTTGTTCTATAATAGTTAAAGGCATTTATTCAAGGTTGAAATTGTTAAAAGGGATTTCTAGGGATGTGCAAGGAAGGCAGTTTATAATTGACCACTTAGTTCAAAGTTTATGAGGCATGAATCATAAACAAAGTATGTCCTTTCTACATTATCATTCGATTGTTAGGAATTCAAATGAGGTTGTCTTCAAAGTGAAAAATATGCTTGAAGTTAAACAGAGTTTAAAGAAATAATTATTTTATGAATAGTCTTTTTTATTAATTAAAATATTAAGTTACATATTTTGTGGACAATTGTAGCATCTCTAATTTGTTGCCAGTGTATTGTATTTTATATGTTGAAAATATTTGATATCTTAAATTAGCAGATTTTCCTAAGAAGTTAAAAATAGGTCATTGCTAAATGTTTAACATTGTGTTGCTAAGAAAGCAATTTTTGTGAGGAAAGTACAAAATTAATTTTAGAGCCAATTTCAATGGTGTAACACCCTACTCAGGAACCCAAAACAAATAAACCTAATATGTTACAAATTTTACTGAACTAATTTTTTTTTTTTTTAAAAAAATATAAACAACTTCAAAGTAACAATAATGTGGAAGCAATATATACATACACATCAAGAACACGTAATCAATTACAAATACAGTTTCAATTCCTCAAGGGTTCCTTCATGTTGAGTCACATTTAAGAAAGTTCTATTAATAAGTTTAAGTCTCAATTAGAATGCCCATAATCATAAAATGAATAAACACATACATAGTCATATAAACAAATGCATAGATACAACTAATAATATGAAAGCACATCTAATGAATAACATCCACTATACATATTATAAGGTATGTGAAAATGGATACAAGCACATCAATATACAATACAATATCCTGTAGGATCTCAAAACACATGATACATAGATACATCAAATGAATAGAAGTCTTTAATATAAGAGGAAGAATGATAATGGTACCACTTTATCAACGAGAATCCAATATCTGTCAATCTGAGGGAGACCCAAATGGTAAGAATACACTACCTCTCAACCACATGGTCACCTAATCAAGCTCCCACTCCAACTATGTAGGAGAGATAATGTACGATCCACACATAGATAGTCAAATCATATAATAATCCTAAGCAAGGAATCCAAATAGCCAAAACTACCTCAAGCATAACACAAACTACTCAAGAATAAGAGATAATCAAAATTGAAAGGACACTCATTCCAATACTAACATCTCATACCAAGTCAGCATACAAATACCAAGACTAAAAATATACAACCACTTCAAAATTAATGTCAAGTATCACAAGCACAATGACCAATAGATAACAACTGTCATTAATAAAAGTAAACTACCAATCACTACAACAATAAAAACACCACCAATGAATAGCTGATCATTCATTAATAAAAGTCAACTATCAAGAATAAATGACATCCAATCAATGAGTAAAAACTCACAATAAATACATCAACAAAAGTAATATCCAACAAGTACACCACTAGAGGAAATTATTTTTAAAAACCATGAAGGAGACTTAGGCTACATACTATGGAGTGTCATCACATGAGCCAACTCTAAGATTACCTTGGCAGTCTCTCAAGACCTCACCCCCTAGTGACTCTATGTGGAACTAGGATACCCTCTTGTGAAGATGAGGGAACTAATTATACGTCTCAAGGTATCATCTCCATCTCATCCTTAGTCTATAAAAGAACTCAAGGCATGGACGAGGAAAAATCTCTAACTTATCTTTTTAATGTATCTCAAGGAAAAGGGCTAGGCAAGATATTTTAATTACTATGTTATCACTTGTTACACAACTTATAGTGAGTTACCCTAGCAGCCACTTTGGGCCCCGACCTCCATTGCAAGTCACTCCCATAAACATGCAACCAGACTACCTTCCCAAAAATCCCAAACCACAATAGTGTCCCATACCACAAGAGTAATATTGATTGAATTTGGTTCCTTAATAGGCAACCCAAAAATAACATTGGTTCTCGAAACCCAAATTTTCATAAATGTTCAATGGCATAACACTCATAAAACATAAATCTCAATTCAAATCATAAAGTTCATCATGATATCCAGTCAAATAATCATAAAAGAAATCTCAAAAATACTTCTAGTGCACATTCTAACTTGGCCAACTAAACAACCCACAAAGAAAAACTATCAAGAAAATAAACATCACAAGACTATAAATAGAATATTAGAAAACACATAGTTTTCAGCCACATGATTTAATTCCATCAATTTCTCTTGTTTAGTTTGGGTCATAAGGATGTGTTTAGAAATAAAGTAAGAATATATATGTTAATATAAATTGTTATACTAATATACTTATTTAAAATAATAAGTAATTATATATCCAATCTCCTTGTGCATAAATATCATGCAACATTATCATATTTTTAATTTAAATAATCTTAAATCATAAATGATTTAATTTAAAAAAATATAAATGTATATTAATAGATTTAAATATTGATATCAATTTCAATTTCTAAAATATTTATATGACTTCTATTTAAGTCTAATATTAATATATATTTTTTTTTAAATTTATAATGCAACTAGAGATAAAATTAAAAATTGAATTGAATTATTTATAATTTCTCTCATAAAGTCAAATAGTTATTAACTAAATAATTACAATGTGAACTCCACCACAACTTCTCTTAAAATATAATAAAATTATAAATATTTATTTTTTAACTTTTGTCTTGCATTAATAATTATAAAATATTTATATGCAACTCAAAGTTTAATTAGACTTATATAATCACTAATACTAACATTCACTTTATAACTAAATAGATAATTTAGCCGATAGGTTATTTGTGGAAACTTTGTTTCTTGAAATTGATTTTTTCATAGAAAAGTTGTCATTGACTGGAAAGGTTGTAAGTTTGGCTGAAAAATTGTAATTCCTTCCCATTAATTATTTACCAGCCATTTTTTTAATCTCACTCCACTTTTAACTATTGTTTTACTTTTTCTATTTATTTAAAAAAATTAGTTGTGATCTCCACATTACCTCATGTTGTGATATGTATTTATTTAACTTGTCAATTTTAAAATTGATTTAGATTTTAGTTTTAATTTTTTTTTTTTTAAATATTTTTTTTTAGTTTCTAGAATTTTTTTAGTCAATAGAATATTTCTTAGAGACTTGTTATTTTTTCATATTATTTTTTTGTATTTCTCTTATTAATTTTTCATAATAGATTTTTAATGGGATTTTTTTAAATGATTTTTTTTTTCATATTTGATAAATTGAATTTTAAAAATAATATTCATTAATCTATTTAAAATATTTTAATAAATATTATGTTATTTTTAAATTAAAAACTATTAATAATCTAATTTATTCACATAAGATTATATTTTAAATCTTCACTTTTAACTATTATTTTACTTTTCCTATTTATTTAAAAAATAACTACTTGTGATCTCCACATTAGCTCATGTTGCAATCTCTATTTATTTAACTTTTTATTTTTAAAATTGATTTAGGTTTTAGTTTTTAAATTATTTCAATTTAATTTTTTATATTAGTTTAATTTTTTCTTTAAATGTTATTTTTCAGTTTCTATAATTTATTTAGTCAATAGAATATTTGCTAGAGACATTTTTTTAAATATTACTTTTGTATTTCTCTTATTAATTTTTCATAATAGATTTTTTGATGGATTTGTTTTGATTTTTTTTTTTTCATATTTGATAAATTGGATTTAAATAAATAATATTTATTAATTTATTTTAAAAAAATTAGTAAATATTATGTTATTTAAATAAAAAATTTATTAAAAATCTAATTTGATCATATAAGATTATATTTTAGCCGATAGGTTATTTGTGGGAGCTTTGCTCCCAAAATTAAATTTTTTACCAAAAAATTTGTCAGTAATTCTGGTAAATTTTAATTTTTTGATATCTTATTTGTTCAGCTGGAAAATATCCTTGAACTATAGTTATCCATGTCTACATTTTCATCATGATTTATGATCATCATGCATGTTCATGCAATTCTCAGGGTGCCATAGAATTCCACCTTTAATTCTACAAAACTGAGGATAATCTCACTTAAGATGTTTATGTAGTTTCAGAATACTGAAGATAATCTCACAATAATTTTGCAAATATTATTTGAGACATTTTTGTTTTGAGGACCATCATTTTAGACATCTTTCGGTCTGTGGATAAATTAGTTTTGGCCATGGGAGTTGTGGGGGAGACTAAGTTTTGTACACCTATATCAAGCTTTTTTTATGTCTTATTTTTATTATAGTGGCATTAGAATATATTAATATGACAAATATTCTAATTATAATTATTAAATTTATATAGATGTTTTATTTTATCATATTTTCACACTATTCTCTAATTAATAATTTAAAAGTAAATGAAATCAAATAAATTTTAAGAATTAGACTTTAATTTTTGACCTATTATAAATGTGTGAAATTGTTTGAACTTTAGATTTTTATTTTTATTTATTTTAATATTCATTTTACATTTAACAAAAAATTGCATCTCCTATTAGTGCAATCGTTGCATGCACAAAAGCATGCAACTACTAGTATTTATTTCATTTTAGAAATTAATAAATTATTATTATTATTATTATTTTTAAATAAATAAATCTAAAAATTAAATTATATAAAATAAAATACACATGCAATTAGTATTTTCACATGTCTTTGACTCTCAAATCATGCAACCATACTATACGTAGTTTTCTATTTTTAGCATATTTGTTTTCACATACATGTAACCATATTATACGTAGCTTTCTATTTTTAGCATATTTATTTTCACATGCATGTAACCATGCTATACTTAGCTTTCTATTGTTTTAGCATATTTATTTTCACATGCATGTATATGTTTAGTTACAATGTGCTTTCCCCTCAATTAATCTTTTTCTTTCCAAATAAATATTGCAATTAAATTATTTTAGATGTAAGAAAAATATTCATCTATATTTAGAAAATTCATGATAATCACATCGTTCTAATGAAAATTTTAAATTGAAACCTTACTATTCAATTTGTTGTTTTCTTCCAATTTTCTATAATCAATTTTTTTCTATATTATCTAAAGGGGTTTAAAAGAATACAATCATAATAATTTTCTACAATTTTTATATAATTTTCTTTAGTTAATTTTTCTTCATTAATAAGTTTTCCTTTTCAAAAATCTACAACATAATTTCTTATTCAACAATCACTACAGTAAATTAATAAGCAATATGCAAACACCTAGGAAGACATGAAGTAGACAGATATTTTAATAAAATTTTACAATGAGTTTTCAAACCCTACCTCAAAACCATAGCTAAAATTTGAGACAATTTATAAATGCACGTAAATCCAAACCCTCTAAAACTTTCAACAATTCTTTTGATCCAGTTCTAAATTTTTACTCCCCAAAACTTGTGTGTGGAAATGAGCTTGAATCTCTTAATAAAGAGTTTAACTCTACCTAAGGTTTCTAGTTTTCGAACATGCAAAAGACTCTCATTAAAATAAACTTTTACTATTTAATCCTTTCATGCAAACTTAAAGAACTTTTTAATTAAAATATTTTTTATATTTTATTTTCCTCCAATCTGTTAATTAGTGCAAGCACTAATTAAAGCATAGTTTATTATTTAAATTAATAATAATCAAAGCTCATTGCTTAAATGCAACTCTAATTTATTTATTATTAAATAAATAATTATAATAAAATAATATTAAATCTTTAATATTTTACTATTTTAATTCTCTTTTTGTCAAACTTCTTAAATTAAACTTTTTAACTAAATCTTTTAAATTGAAGAATATATTTAATTAATTTATAATTAATTAAATATCATCATATTCTAATTTCTCTTTAACCAATTTTCTAAATTAAGACTTTTAAATTAAGCACATATTTAATTTTTTTTTATCAATTAAATATTCTCATACTTTTTTTGTGTTCATAATGTTGGAAATTGGCGAATTATACTATTCAATCAAATATACTACCATATTCGGAATCTGACCATTTCCCTATTCAATTGTCCATTATTCCATCAGATTGTCCTCTTACTAGTTTTCCTAGACCAACTTTTAAGTTTGAAAGTGTATGGTATCATCATCCCCACTTTGATGGCCTCTTTAAAAAATGGTGGAAGAATGCTCCACTAGAGCCAGGAACCAAAATGTTTCAGTTTCACAAGGAAATGCAATATGTCAAAGGGCTTATATCAAGATTTTGAATATACATATTTTTAAAAATATTTTTGAGGAGGAAAAGGTGGTAGAAGAAAAACTAGTTGAGATTAATGAACATATTTTACTCCATGGTTTAAATGTTGATATCCATTCAAGATAGAAGAATTTGCAAGAGGAGTGGTCTGAATTATGTAAGTGAGAAGAAGAGTATTGGAGACAAAAGTCTAGAGAATTGTGGCTTCAACAAGGGGACCAGAATAGTAATTTTTTTCATACATCTACCAAACAAAAGAAGGCTAATAACATAGTCTTTATAATTCATGACCATCCAGGAAATTTGATTTCTAACGCTAAGGGCATTCAAACTTAGAGTGTAAGGTTCTTCTCTAATCTACTTTCCCCTCCACCATAGGATCCCCCCTCTTCTCACCTTGTGGATGAGATCTTAGATTCCATTCCTTTTTTGATTATGCAACAAGACAATCGGATTCTTATGGTCCCATTTACTCTTTCTAAGATTCATGTTGGAGTTTTTTCTATGTCTTCTGATAAGGCACCAGGCCCTGATGGGTTCACTACATTATTTTTAAAAAAATGTTGGGATGTCATTTGTTTTGAATTTTTTGAGGTTCTTGAAGAATCCAAGAAAAATGTTTCCATTTTGAAGAACTTTAATACCACCAATATTGCTCTCATCCCAAAGGTTAATGATCCCTATTCTATTGTTGATTTCCATTCTATTTCTTTATGTAATACTATCTATAAGATTATCACAAAGGCTATTTATTTGTGTCTTAAGCTCATTATTCCAAAAATTATATCGACATAACAAGGGGTTTTGTTCCTAGTCGAGAAACAACTGAGGGAGCTATAATAGCCCATGAGACCCTTCATTCCATCAAAGAACATAATATTTTATGCTTTTTTTCAAATTAGATATGATGAAGGCTTATGATAAAATGAATTGGTCTTCTCTTCTTCTAGTCCTTCATCAATTTGGTTTTTCTTCTAGGTGGTGTAAATGGATTAAAGTTTGTGTTTCATGTGCACATTTTTCTATTCTCATTAATGGTGCACTAGCAGGTTTCTTTGCCTCTTCCCAAGGAGTTCATCAAGGTGACCCTCTTTCTTCATTCTTGTTTATCATTATGGCAAAGGCCTTCAACCGACTTATTAACTCTTTTAATAAAAAAGGGTTGTGGAAGGTATCAATATTGTAGGTACATCTTTGTCCATAACCCATTCTCTTTTTGTTGACAATACTTTACTTTTTGGATCATCTCCATATCAAGACGCACAAAGTATGAAGAAATTCATTGACCTATATACACAAGTTTCAAATCAATGTATCAATGCAACTAAATCTAAAATTTATGTTTTTAATACATCCCAATTGGTTACTCAAAGAATAATCCATCTTCTTGGTTTTCCCCATGATCATTTACCTTCTACTTATCTTGGTGTCCCCTTTTTAATGGGATTAAACAAATCCTCTTATTGGAAATCTATGATTGATCATATCAATAGTAGAATTAGTGCTTGGAAGGTTCACTGGTTATCCCTCTCGAGTAGAATTTTTCTTATCAAAACTATTCTTTTTGCCATTCTTAATTATTACTTCTCCATTCTACAAGCCCCCAAAGGTATCATCTCTCAAATTGGAACTTTAATCCGCACTTTTCTTTGGTATGATAATATGAATGGTCAGAAGAAAATACTGCTAATTTCTATTCATGCCATGTCAACCTCTTATGGAATAGGAGGTGTCAGACTTCCCAACATTACCAATAGGAATAGGGCTTTTGGTGCTAAACATGTTTGACAAATGTATGAAAAATCCTTTGCCAAATGGTGTCGCAATTTACAGGAGAAATATTTAGATAACTTGGAACCTTCCAGAGTTCTTACTATGCTAGATCTGCGAAAGGGGTCTATCATTTGGGATTTCATGATGGCTTCTCGATAAGTTATTACTTCATTCATATCATGGCAAGTGAACAACTTGGATGGTGTCAATTTTTTGTTTGATACATGGAATGGTTCCCCCCCCTACCACTATTGGTTCTCTAAAGGATTTTTCAAACATAGTGATTCAAGCTTGGGGGACATCTTTTTGGGTAAAAGCAAAGATTTGTGTCACCTTTTAGGATATCAAAACCTGTTTTGGTCAAACCTCATTTCTCAATCAAAACTCAATTTTTTTCAAAAACTAAAAATATGTTTTTATAGATGTTAGATTTAATATCATCATTATATAAATTTATGAGTGTTTTGATTAGTTATAATATGTTATAATTTCAAATTATTATAAGTCAATATTTCAACATTTCAAAAGATGCTCCCTCAAAAAAGAGAAAAAATAGTAAATCATATCAAAAAAAAATTTTAAAAAAAAAAATCTCTAGAGGAGAGAGTCCTCTTCAAAAATATGCAATTTTTTTAAAAAAAGGTGTAGATTTAATAGGCAAGTTTTGACGGGAGGAACAAACTATTGGATTTTGATAAGATCACCCTTGAGTACTTATGAATAAGAAAATATACATCAAAAATAATTATTTCTTTTTTTTTTGCCTAGCTATACATGTCAGCTATAAGATATTTTCAAATTAGAACAAAAAAAGATGATTTTCATATACTTGTTTGATGCGAACTACACCCTATATTTTTTACATTTAAAGAAGGGACTTAAAATTTTTTAAAAATTAATAAATTCTTACTAAAAAATTTATAAAAATTATAAGCATAAAATTAGTTTGATTCTACACATTTCATTAGTTTACATCGTCTTCAAATTCTAAACATAAATACCATTTTTTTTGTCATTAAAGTTGAATAGTCGCATTTTGATATCATTTTTCTTTATAAAAGGTGATACAAGTTTGTGCTTTTACCCTTTTCTACTTATGTCTTAGCTATTCATAGATTCATAGGGCTAGTCATTTGGCAAGACCCCTCAATTCTTCCTATATCCCACAATCAGGCTACTTCTTTCAAACAAGTACTAGTTGAAAGGAATGTCTTTATGTCTAATCAACCAGATTGCCTCTTTTGGGTTCCAACTAAAGATGGTAAATACTCTAGTAAACTAGGATACTTGGCTCTTCAACACAACCAGTATAATCAGACCACATATCATGCTTTTGAATTTTGCTAGAATAGCTCAGTTCTACTAAGAGCAAGATGCTTTGGATGGCTTACACTAAAGAATTGAATTTTAGCTAGTGATCATTTTCATAGATTGAACATTTATGATCCCTTTAACTGTGTGCTTTGTTTGCAAGTTATAGAGACAACAAATAACCTCATCTTAAACTGCCCTTTTGCCTAAGATTGTTGGCATTTTGTCCTTAATAAGCTTAATTTCCATATGCCATTGCTTAATTCTCTATGGGATTTATTCCAA
Source organism: Cupressus sempervirens (assembly GCA_028749045.1). Lineage (NCBI taxonomy): Eukaryota > Viridiplantae > Streptophyta > Pinopsida > Cupressales > Cupressaceae > Cupressus > Cupressus sempervirens. The sequence goes on along the minus strand of CM053785.1, from coordinate 21,380,760 downwards.
GCATGGCCAATCTTATACTCTAAATCAATATTTTCATGTTTTCATATGTAGTATGGGCAATTTGGTGGGAAAGAAACAAGAGAATTTTTAGACAGATGTCATCTCCAATCCCTCAATTTTTGGAAGGATTAGAGAGATCAATTGTTGAGCTTTTTATGCTTCAATAAGTAAATATAAGGGTAAGCATGTTTTTTCTCCTTGGGATGGCTATGTTATTCATTGGTGGAAGGGTTTACTTTTTCCTCATCTTCTTACTCCATTGTGTCCATCCAAGATTCCTCTTATCTAAGCACAAACCAAGTGGATTCCTCCAAGTGAGGGTTATTTCAAACTCAATTTTGATGGGGCCTCTAGAGGAAATGCAAGCAACTCTGGCCATGGCATAGTCATTAGAGATTTAAAGGTCATGTGATTGTAGCAAAATCATCTTCACTCCCTTAGTGTATTAATAACAAAGCTGAGGCCTTGGCCTTGCTTTTTGGTTTGGAACTTGCAAAATCACTTTTTATAAATCTAAGTTACATGTTGAAGGGGATTGACAGGTATATAATTGGTCTATATAGTATATATTACATCAAGTATGGTCTCTTCTTGATTCAATCTCTAAATGTTTCATCATGCATACTTATAAAGAAAGCAATCTTTTAGCTGATTGTCTGGCTAATTTGTGTACTAACAAGGTTTATATTAACTATTTAATTTCCCCACTTAACCTCCTTGATTCCCCAACTTGGTTAATATTATGACAAAAAAGTATGTTTAAAATAAGGTTGAGTCCTTCTATTATTTGATTTGATAGTAAATCACAACTACTCTATGATTTTGCATGTTTTTTCTTTTATGGATCTCACTTGTTCTTTTGAGATATTATATGTAGGTTAGGGTCTTTCAAATATCTTTCTAATATCATGGTCCTAATTGGAGTTTTGGATGTAGATTAGTGATGGTAATCTTTTTGACAGTTGTTGGCTACGCTCTTGGTCTTGTCTTTGGCACCAAACAATGAATTGTATTGATATGAGTTTTGGGCTCTTTGTAATCACTATATTCTCAATTTGGAAATCTCTAGGACAAGATTCATTAGTGTTGATAGATACTCTCTCTTGATGCAGTATTTTTTCTTCTGCATCCTTTTTTGTATCAAGCAATGACCAGAGTTTTTCTTTTCTAGTTCTTTTCTCTATGATCTTTTTTGACTAGTTATTATTAATAAAAATATAATGTTTCACCAAAAAAAAAATTCTCATACTTTAATATTTTCTTTTTAATCAAATAATATTTAATTATATGATTAACCCAAATCTTATAATTAAATCATTTACCAAATAAATCACATGGCAAAATCCACATAAAAGCAACATTACCAAAACAAACCAAAACTCAAAATCAAACAAGATAGACAAAGATAAACTCACAAGTTTTTAAAAGGGTGGAAAGTCAAATACATGTACTCCTTCTCAAGACAAGTAATTAGGCTATGGCTAGGATTGGACCTGAACATTATCTACCCATTCTTACTATTGAGTTATAGGGCACACTCATCTTGGCAATTCAGGGAAGTTGATGCCTATTACCTGTAATCTTGCATAAAATCCAAACATGTACATATGCATATATATCTAAACTAAATAGGCAATGGCAAGGAGTGGTACATCATGTAGATCCTGACTAGCAAGTGACTACGACTCCTCCCTTAACCACATCAAACATGACAAACATAAAGATAAAAAAAACACATGCAAGTATGGGATAACTACCATAATAATTATAAGTCTAACATCAAATGCTTAGATAAAATAATGCATTGTTACAAATATGAAGTAATCATCATTAAAGCATTATTAATGCAATAGTAACCATAATCATTAAATAACACATGAAATATAGTCAACTAAATAATCATCGTTGATATATCTCTAGTCCAAGTTATGAAATAATATCCTTGAAACTAACACATCCATGAAATAGGTATAAAAGAGTTTGGTAAATATAATGGAAAAACAAACTATGGGTAGGCATTACAACTGGTAATAAGAATAATTTCAATTTTTATATAAGCCTCAATATGTTTAAACAATAGCCTTGTTTCAAATATTAGATAGTGCCACCCCTAATAAAATGCTAATTATTATCCAGTTGTTATTAGACAATCAGTAGCAAAAAGTACAATAGATAGAAAGATTGTTGAGAACAAGAGGATGGATATTCACTTCATTGTCTTCAATTACTTAGCTAGAATAATTGTTCACATAGAACATATGAAAGGTGCAGACATCTTCTCTTCATAGTAATAATATGTAATACAGGTGATAAAACTCATAAAATCTTAAATTCCAACAATATTTCTATGGATTAATTCTAACTACCAAATTTCAATATGATTTTAGTGTCCAAGTTTCCTATTCAAGTTTATCAATTTTAATTAGTAGAAAATCAAACAGGTTTTTGCCAAATGCTAAAGATTGTGTGACCTAGATTGCATTTTTAGTGCTGATTTGGAAGGTAAGAATAATTCCACTTTTTATTTCAAGCATCAATATTTTTAAACATTAGCCTTATTTCAGGTATTAGATGGTGCTACCCCTATTCAAATGCAAATTATTGTTTGGTTGGCCATATAGAATGAACAACAGAAAGTAATGCTAATGATGATGGAAAGATTGTTCAGAACAAAAGGAACAACATCGTTCCCATTGTCTTCAAATTTTTGCCTGTGATAGGAACTGTATTAGAGCATATGAAAGGGAAAGACAAAGCCTTCTCTTTACAACACCAATTTGGAATGCAGGTGAAAAAAGCTTGAATTCCACCAACTATTCTAATACAGAGCATGGGATTTTAGATTTTCATTGAAAAAGATGATTTGATTTCATCAAAATACTAAAGATTTTGTCTTAAAAGAAAAATGGAATGGCAAACTCAAGGGAAGAGAAAGAGTAGCCCTTACAAATTTAGTGTCATTGGATGTCTTGATATGCTCAAGAACACAATATACTATTTCTAATCACAAGTGGAGTCTGGGCCGACATATATCTAGAAATAGCAAGCAAGAATCTTTATGGTTTAGGAATTTCCAAGGTAGCAGAGGCATAGTTCACAACTTTGGTATTTTTTTTAACATGTTCAATTTTTTTAATGATTATATTCTATTGAAAAACTTAAAAACTATGAATATTCAATTTAGAGTTTTCTTAACTACCATAACCATTGTGGCAACACAAGATCTAATATCAACTCATTCATATTATTTGAATCAGTTTCCCTAACATTCTTGAATGTGTACAGAGCCATGCCTAGAGAAAACAGGTTGCAGAGTGCTGAAGAGCAATCTTATATTTGAATCCATTGGTTTCCTACACTTTCTCAAATGAAGGAAGATTGTTTAAACCTTCTGAACAAATAAATCTTAATAAGAGAAAGCCAAAGAGAATTTGCCTTATTTTCATTGTATCAATTTCAAAATTTCTTTACTTTTGACTATCCTTACATTTTCCATTTTTTGATTGCAATTTGGTTGTAGGTATTGCCTTATTTATGAGGTTTCCATCCCTACTATGTTGAGGGTAGCAAACCCAAGAATATGTTGTACAAGGAAGATTTTCCATATTTTCCTTCCCAAGTGGATGAGGGGGACAATTCCTTTTGCTCCTTGAAATGAGTAAAGTAGCATTGATAGATGTTTGCACAGTGAAGCTCACATTGTCCTTTTCATTATTTGACAGTCACATCCTCTATTTGGCTTTTACTCTGTTTAAAGAGTAAAAACCAAAGTTGGCTAATTTATTGTAATTCTATTTATAAAATTTTGTTTATAACGTGCCACTTCTTTAAACATGTTTTATTTACGTGGTAGTGTATTGCAAACCTATTATGTATTATGAAAATCAATGGCTTTTAATGATATTAGTTTTCTTTTGTGCTATTTTTATTTTATTTTATTGATGTGTACATTATTTAATCCAATATAAAAAAACATTGATTTAAAATTATTCTAAAAAATTGTGGTTCTTTTTTTGTTTAATATCTAATTTTATCTTTTTTATTTTTATTTTATTATTTTATTTCCTTTAATCTATCTTTAGTTTTTAAAATAAAATTCATTTGTTTTTCGGATGAAAATTCTAAGATTATTTTGGGTAAGTTTCTAATTCCAATATAATGTTATCTTAGTCTAATGAGAATGAGATTGATTATTTCAATGACAAGTGTCTAATTTATTGAATATCTCTACATGGATGTCATTTTTTCTAATGAATCCATTTTCTTGATCTATTTGATCCAATTCTTGGTTGTGTTGTCTCAAAGGTAGTCATAGTTCTTTAAAATTGTCAATCTTTCCCTTGCTTTTTATTTTCCAATAAGATTTTATCTTCCTTTCTATATTTTATATTTTTAGTCTATTATTTCAATCCCTTTAACCTATCTTTATTTTTAAAAATAAAATTAAGGTGTTTCCCTAATGAGAATAATATTATTTTTGGTAAGTTTCTTATGAATACAATGTTATTTGGGTTCGATGAGGATAGGATTGTTTCAATGATAAGTTTCTAATTGATTGAATATCTCTAGATTCATATTTAAAAAATCAACGAATCCATTTTTAAGTCATATACTTGGTGTATATTGATGGAAATCTTAGTTGTGTTGTCTTCTTTAATAACAAAGGCGGTCATAGTTTTTGTTTTGTTTTCTAACAAAGAGTTTGGTATGGAGTTGCTAGATCATATTATTTTTCATTGCAAAATTTTATGAATACTTAATGTCTATTGTAGAAGATAATTTTTTTTAATGTGGATTAAGTTTTATTTATTTAATTTTTTTATAGTTGTAGAATCTTATTTCACAAATGATTGTTGCATGTTGACAATACTTAATATGGAAAGAAAGATACATAGCATCCTCTTATCTTTATAAGGAAATGCCTTTTTCCTAAATTGCTTCTCTTTTTTTTTTTTTTTTTTCACAACTATAATTAATAAGATTTCAAAAAAAAAAAGGGATAACTTCAAGAAACTCCCTTTTGGAAAAAAGTATAAAATCTTGGGAGTCCAACATTATTTTAGGGGGGGAATTTTAATTTCTATTCATGATTTTTTTTTTAAAATTAGGAACAAAATTAATTTCATTGATGATTTTTTTTCCATCATATGAAAGTTCTACAAAACCTTGGCAAATCTTTAATTATTGAAGAGACTCGTGGCCAAAAGTACAAACACCTAGATACCATAATTTTATATCATCTAAAACATGGTAACCCATTTTAATAACCATTAGACAATCCTAAATCAACGGTATAAATCTTTTTTCTGGCCAAAATGTTAAAGGACAACAAGTTTTAGAGAAAGTCTATAGAATAATGACACCTATCCACAATCAAATATATTTCAGTTCAAAGATTAAAAGGATAAAAACTTACTTGGAAAGTCTCTGGAATAGAGACACATAAAGTATATGTACTTAACATATAAACAAATTTAAAGTTGTACCACATATTAGCGAATATGATCATCGAATAAGACAAGCCTTGGAAATTATAGGTGACAATATTTAATTTACTATGTGGAATGATTAGGTTCAATTGGCGAAGTCATCACCAAAATAAAAATAATTATGTATTATTGATGGCAATTGGTACCATGGGATCCAATTTTCATAAAGGCTAGGTGACATGGCCACCTTGAAAGTACAATTTTTTTTGCCAAATTTACGGTCTCAATGTGTGAAATTTTCCATTTGGCAAATATTTGCCACTAAACTTATCCCTGAAAAAAACCTATATACATTTTTTCTTTTAATAAAATTAATGATTCATTTTGTAAGTTTTAAAGAACTATTTTTCATAAGATATAGGTTTTGGAGGTTTCTAGTCAATTTTTAATATCTCACCTATAGATCATACTTTATGATCTTTCATGGAAAAAAAATTCAAGAGGGAAATTTTTAAATATTAAGAATAATTAATAACAATAACTAATAACAATTAAAAGAAAACAGTACTAAATTTGATGGTTTGAATAGAGATTTTGGGTGGGAATGTGGTTGCAAGTAATGGTAATGGAGATTCAACTTGCTATATAGAGTAAAACTAATATTTAATGTAAATAGGATTTTTAAAAAAACTAATGCATAATATATTAAAAATTAAACTTAAAAATAATATGAATAAAATCTAATATATAATGAAATGGAAACATGTATAACTCTAAAAATACCCAATTTATGTGTAGAAGATGCATAGAATTAATGCAAAATGCTAAACCAATTTACAATTAAGGAAGAAAAGAGGAAACAAAGTGCATTTGAATTTTTTTAATGAATTAAAGACTACAATTTTAAGTCAATCATATATTTTGGCTATTTGTTAATATACATGCTACACTATGAAAATCTATAACCCTAATTCTTTAGTGTTAGTTGATTTATTAAAAATATGAGAAAGTATATGTTTCTTATCAACATAATTATCACAAATTTTTATGGTGCAAATACTAGTAAACATAAATTAATTTAGATTGATAATTAAAATTTTAATATGAATATATTATTAAATAAAATGTTGAAATTATGAAATTCTATTATTTAAAAATTAACTTTTTTATATCAATATATTATAAAATAAAATGTTAAAATTATGAAATTAAATTATATTTTGTTATAATTTAAAATTATAATTATTTTTTGAGGGGTAAACGCTTTGACCTGGAGCTATGAACCAGTGAGGCCACAAACGGGGGACCTCATCCCCATGAGATTTGAACCTTGATGGCAAGGATAAAAACACACCAATTTAACCATCACAACATGCCACTATTGGCAAAAGGGTTTGTGGTAAACCTAGTGTGACTCGAACCGGAGTTGATGCGTAGCACTGGGATCATTAGCCTAACACTATGCCTCACAACTCGCCTTCACACCAACTCGGCTACTCACTCACCCTTAAAAGGGTTTGTGGTAAACCTAGTGTGACTCGAACCGGAGTTGATGCATAACACCGGGATCATTAGCCTAACACTACGCCTCACGACTCGCCTTCACACCAACTCGGCTACTCACTCACCCTTATTTAAAATTATAATTATTTATATGTTATAAATTTAATTTCTTCCAAGATAAAAGTAAACTAAATGTCAAAAATTTTAAGATCACATTTTATAAAGTATGTACTTAATCAACTCAAGGCAAAAACATTAGGGTTGAAGTGGAATTTTCAATTTAAATATTATCAAGATGATAGCCAAACTTACAACTATATTTTTAAATTCATGACACAAAAATAATTGTAGGAGGAAAATTAGTTGGATAGAATAAGATAAGTTGAGCCTAAAATTCATATCATTTTTTTGGAAGGGTACTATCCTTTCATGTACAAAAATATGCAACTGCTAGTTAAACTCATATTATATTTTTCATTATTTGTCAAGCAAACCTATTATGTGATTATGATAAATAATAGTTCTTCATGATATTATTTTTCACTTGTGTTGTTCTATTTTATTCACATGTACATTGTTCTATTTTATTCACATGTACATTACTTAATTTAATATGAAAAATATTGATTTAAAACTATTGTGAAAATTTGCATTTTTTAAATCACATTTTGTCTTCTTTTCCATATATTTTAATTGTATTCTATTATTTCATTTCCTTTAATCTATTTTTGTTTTCAAAAATAAAATTCATTTATTTCTCCAATGAAAATTATAAGATTATTTTTGGTAACTTTCTAATTCTAATATAATTTTATCTTGATCTAATGAGGATAAATAAGTTTCTAATTTATTATTTCTACATGGATGTCATTTTTTTTTCAATAAATCTATTTTCAAGTCTTATGCTTGGTGTATTGATGCAATTCTTGGTTGTATTGTCTCAAAGGTAGTCATAATTTTTCAAAATTGTGAGTCATTCCCTTGTTTTTTATTTTTAATTAGATTTTGTCTTCCTTTCTATATTTTTTATATTTAGTTTACTATTTTAATCCCTTTAACCCATCTTTATTTTTCAAAATAAAAATTTCTTGTTCCCCTAGTGAAAATAAGATTTCTTTTCGGTAAGTTTCTAATTCCAATATAGTATTATTTTGGTATGATGAGGATAAGATTATTTCAATGATAAGCTTTTAATTGACTGAATTTCTCTCCATGTTGCATGCATATCAATTGTTTTCTACTAAGCCATTTTCTAAGTCATATACTTGGTGTCTATTGATGCAATTCTTAGTTGTGTTGTCTACTAAGCCATTTTCTAAGTCATATACTTGGTGTCTATTGATGCAATTCTTAGTTGTGTTGTCTTCTTTAATAACAAAGGTGATCATAGTTTTTTGCTTTGTATGGAATTGCTAGATCATATTATTTTTCATTGCAAAAATTTATGAATAGTTAATATTGATTGTAGAAGCTAATTTTTTTTCTAAATGTGGATTAAGTTTTATTCATTAACTTTTTAAAGAATTGTAGAATCTTATTTTACAAATGATTGTTGCCTTTGATGATATTTAAGATGGAAAAAAGAACACAAAAGCATCCTCTTACCTTTATAAGGAAACACCTTTTTCCCAAATTATTTCTTTTTTGTTTTTTGATAACTGTAATTAATAAGATTTGATTTTACAAAACTCTCATACATTTTTCTTTATAAAAATTAATGTTCATTTTGTAATTTTGAAAGAATTAAATTGGAGATTTCTAATCGATTTTTAACATTCCACCTATAGATCATACTCTTATATTTCATGAAAAATAATAATATTAAAGGTTGCAAAAACCCTAAAATGTGAGCTTCCTATTTGGGAGGTATTGGATTTGAGCCCAATCATTATTTATAAATAATAATAATTAATTAAAATAATAATAAAAATTAAGAGAAAAGGAAAAAAATAAGTCTAAAAAAATTGAGGTCATGATATCATTTATTTAATTTTAACTTTATTTGATAATTTATTCTTAAATAAATTAATAAGAATGACACATTCCAATTTTAGAATAGATATTTAAAGTTTCTTAAATGAGAAATATGTTTATACAATGAAAAGGAAAGATAAAAAAGGTCATAGAAAAAACTAGAGCTTCCTTCTAAAATTTAGAAAAATGTAAAAAGTTATGTCTATTGTAATTTTACATAAACTAACTTATTTTTTTCTTCATCAAAACGCTTATTTCTAATGACAAAAAGATATTTCTTTTACCATGGAAATTAGTTCTATATAAATTTAACAATATTTTGTTTTTCATTAACTTTCTTCAAATATTGCATAGCTTCTAATCATTCCACTCTAATGTGAAACTAGTAGTTGTACATTTTTGTATGATATTTAATGGGATGAAAAAATGGCATAATTAATAATGAGGTTTTGATCAAAGGAATAAGCTTCAACATGACATAAAATATAATAGTTTTAATTTCAGAAAACCAAAATAAACCAGAATAGAACTTTGAGAATACGTGACTGACTGTGAAATCTTAAATTAGTATTATGGAAGAGCAAGGAACATTAACCAAGAAACATGTTTAGATCTTGTGTGGATATTATTTCTAAAGACAATTCAAATAATTTTATTTTAGATCAACTATAAAAAATGCTATGAAAATTTGAGACAAACTTATTATTGAAAAATAACATATTATTGGTAAGCTAGACTTTGCATATCCATGCAAATTCTCAAGTACTCATGTTCTCATTTTGGAAGATGATCTATATATCATATGCAATGCAAATTGTTACCATATATTTTCCTTGATGTGCAAAGTTACCACCCAAGTGTCATTTCGCAACTTGAAGTTGAAGCCTGATTTACTTCAAGTTCGAGTTTAGCTTCACTCTTTCCTTTTTGTCTCAGCAAGGTGTCTTCCCCATCGACCTAGGTCCACTTTTTGAAGTTGAAGTTGAAGCAGATGTTGATTCAAACTTCAATTTCAACTTCAACTTTGAGATTTTCTGATGTGTCCTTGTTTTCTTGCAGAAAGTGCATAGCGAGATTATAAACTCATCTTTATGAGCCAAAGGAATGGGTCCCACCTTAAGGTGACATTGACGACACAAAAGGCAATAATTATGGTAATTGTGAGAAATCATGCTAAAGTACGATTACTTTATGGAAAAAGGTGGCACATGGATTTTGTGACATCATGAAAGGTTGAGCCTCACACAGATGTGGCAGATATTAAATGCTAATAACCTTGCAAGTCTTGTCAAAGTATAGATGGCACGTTTGTAATAAATTATTTCCACCCGCTCAAATCTATCCTTGGATTTTCAAGAAACCATCTTGTATAATTACCTTATGTCCTACATGAGTGCTCATTTAATCACCTTGAGCTCTTGATGCCGACTAGTAGGCAAGGAAAATGGAAGTCTAAACTCTACTAAAAACTATAAGTGCATTATCTCTCACTCTGTCATTTTTTGTGCTTGGTTTTCATTTAAAGTGTTTTGGTTTAGTTCTATAAATCTGTGTCTTTTAAATTGAACCATGATGCTCTTCCACCCCAAAATGCCCAAGCTTGAAAAAACTTTCCTATTGAGTTCCTTACCTAAAATTCAGGATACTTTCCTAGTAAATAAAAGCTTGCTAGATATAATTGAGTAGGCAAAGAATGCCCAGTCTAGTCCTATATATCATAAACTAGTTAGTAGTGGGTTATTAGAAGCTATCACTTTCCCACTAGTGATAGAATGCTCACAATTGGTTGTTGAATGTGCAAACTACTACAATCCCAACACTAGATGGATAAAAACAATTTCAAGGGAGGTGTTAGTAAGAATAAGAAGGACAAGTCTTAGTGCAACCCTAAGAATCCCTCATAAAGAACCATATGACCCATGGACCTGTGAGGAATCTGAGCATCTATATCATGATAGAAAGAAAGATTATGACAACATTGTGGCTCAAACTTGGTTGTTGAGACCAGCTGAAGGGGGTTCTATATTGCCTAAGCCTTTGATGATTGAACATTTCATTAGGGAAATTGTAGACATTGTGTTACTCTTGAACATGATCAAACACAATGACCACACTTTCCATTGGGAAAGTTGGATGTACCTTTTCATTCTGAAAATTATTGAAGGTGAAAAATTCATAGATTGGGTAAGATTTAATAGCTGAAACTTTGCATAAGGGTCTTATATTAATAAGTAGTTTCAGCCCATTTTTTTTGTGCTCCTTCTTAGTTTATATTCTAGCAGCATCCAAAGAATGGGAGGGACTTCCACATATGCCCGGGGCTAAAGAGATAACTATCTACCCATACTACAAAGTCCTTCATGCAACTGAATCTTGCAAGGAATTTAGGAGGGTTAATGATGACTTTCTTGGGAGGTTAGTTTTTGAGCTCCAAGGTCACGAAAATCATAGGTTATCAAAGGAATCCATGCAGGCTATTAAAATTTATGGTTATTTTTATATCGAACTCCCTAAATTTACATATCTCAAAATTAGGGATTTTTCTCGAAAACCACTTAAGTTTCCACGTTACTGTTTAGACAATATTGTTTTATCAGACATATGTAGGTAGCTCATTTTTGTGTTTGACTCCTGTAAAAGTACAAAGAAGTTAGCTTCATTCTTGTTCCCTATTGAAATTGGTCGCTATAGGTGTTCAAACTACAAATAGGCCAGGTTAGCACAAATTGCATTGTCACATTTATGCCTCAAACCATATACTCCTAGAAAAGATTTTGATTATGTAGGATTTGCTAGGGATGATTTTAGGCATGCATCTTCATTAACCCATGTTCCTCATCTGGAAGATTATTGAGAAAATTGTCCCAATGAATTTGAAGTTAGAAAGAGATTATGGTCCAGATTAATAGTCAATTAGATTAGTATGTTTAAGGTAGATCTCAATACACACGGGATAAAAGAAGATGAAGCTGAGGAGGTGATTGACCCATTCTATGTTGAACAAATTGAATGCATACCCATCCTTGAGCTTGATTGGACTAAGAGGGAAGAAGAAGACCTAATGTCCCGTACTTCAGAGGTATTGAAGAGAATTGAGAAATGGTTGGAATCAAAGAATGTTGAATCAACTATTCTCAAAGTCCCAAAAAAATACTCAAGGGCTAAGCATAAAAAATCATAGCCCAAACCTAAGGCCATCTCTAATCTTGATGTTGCTAACTCTGTTGTAGGTTCTCCTAAAGCTGAAGCTAAAGTCAAAGTTGAAGTAATTCCCAAGCCACTTAAACTTCAAGTTTAAGAAAAGGTCCCAAAGTTCAAAAGGGTAACTCGTTCCAGGACTAAGGAGGCAAGATTGAGCAAAGAAAAGGAGACAATCACAGTTGACCTAGATCTTAATGAAGCAAAGGAAAGTTTGAAGTAGTCTCCCATTTCCCTCATGGCTAATAATACCCTAGACCCTCAAAAGTCTCTCAAAAAGACTAGTTCTCAATCCGATGCCTTGGCCTTAGCAAAAATTTCTCCTATGGCAAGTAAAGAACCTACTACCCCCAAGTGGCTGGAAACTTCTATTGAAAAGAAGAGGAGTCTAATACCAATATCCATGCCTATTGATGACCTAGTCAGAAAATGCCTGGGAAAGCCTTCAAAAACTAAAAGGGCCAAAACTGTGTCTAGATTGAACTTTGATAAAAACTTGGGACACTAGACAACTGAAATAGCCAAACCACTAAAAGATAGTTCCCTTGAAAACTCTCTCCTTAGGACTATTAGATAATGAGAGTTAATCTTGGAAATGGGAATCATGTAGTTGATATGAAGATTTTTGAAGCTTCAAACAAGAAGATAGCAGATAGAGTTTGGAAGGATGCTCAGGACAAGCAGGAAATGAAAGAGGCAATGAAAATCATGGCATAATATATCAATGCCATCTTGGATCCAGAACCCAAACCTCTAAATGAGATGTCAGCAATGGTGGATTTATCCTCTTCAGAAAATCAACAATTTCCTAACAATCTACAAAAGTGAAAAACTATTGCAAAAACATCTGAGGAGTGGCTGCAATATGTCCTAAAGAAAACTGAGGAACATATTAGACTTTTGGACAAGGCTTCAAAGAAAACCATTGTCATCATTAAAAAGGTGGAGTCTAGCAATGAAGGTTTTGAAAAAGAGAGAAATAACTAAGTGAAGGTGGTGCTTTGGATTGAAGAAATTCAGGGATTTGGTTTATAAAAATTTCAAGCTAGATGCCATGTTGCTGGCCTTGGTGAAAAAACCTTGCATGTGATTAAGGATTGCATCGAATGGAGGAATGAGGCACTAGTCTAGTTAGTCACCGAAATCAAAGAAATCTTGGATAGCCTTAGGCTTGTGGATGAAATCATTCAAGGTAATTTGAAGTGGTTTAGTAAGCATTGTGCACGAAAAGAGAATGACTCCATTTCCCTTGTGGAAGAACTGATAAGTGAAATCCAAAGAGAGTTCTAGGAGGTCCAAGACAAAATGACACCATGTAGGTCAGATTTCTCCAATGTGTCTCATACTGAGGCTATGTTGATAATCAATTTGAAGCATTTGGAGATTGACACAGAGAAGATGAAAGAACTTAAGAGAGAAAAAGAAATCTAGGAATAGAGGATGGTGTATATTGGCTTACCTCATCAATCTATTATCTCTACATTTTTGACTGCATATGAGACATGGAAAGCCACAAGGATTTCTACTAGTGTGGATAGTTCCTCTTGATGTGGTGCATGATCAATGGGAAACTATTTTTCTTTTGCCTCTTTATTTCTTTTTGCATTTTAGTTGACATGGTTGTGTTACCTAAGAGACTATTTACTCTTAGCAGGGTAATTTTGGATAACTATCCAACCCTATGCCTATATATGTAATAGATGATATTTGATAGGGTTAATCTCTCCATAAACAAAAAAAAAAAAAAAAATACTTTTGTTTTTGATACTCTGCACTTTGAATTTTGAAATAGAACATTTTTGAGTTAGCAACAATTGAAGTAAAATTCTATAGTTTTATGTACTGAGACTTCTTGAAGTGGACACTACTATCTACTTTATAGTGATGTGCATTCTTGTGGCTATATTTTATGTGTGGAGGCAAAGTTGTATGTTGTTGTGCATTTTGGAATTATCTGATTTCAAATCTTAAAGATTGTGGGAGATTGAATCTATGTTATTTTACCATCAATCTTTTGTTTTAACATTCAATCATGTATATGATATTGATTGTTAAGATCAAATGGTTTTTAAGCATTAGCATTTATCTTCTATTAATGAGATGAGTTTGATATTTTATGTATTTTCAGTAAAATACTTATTGAGAAGAGTTTCCCTCAATAGAGGAATAAACGATTATCTTTTCATGAAGGTTAGTTGCACCTTGAATAGCATAAATTAAAACTCTTAAGCAGAGAATTCCTCATCAATAACTAGGAATTCAATTTGTTAGTTTACAATTTTTGCCCTTCTTCAAATTGTCAAAATCTTGGGAAAAAATTGTTTACTAACACAAATGATGTTGATTTTGGCTCATTCCTTTAGCCTTTGCCTCTCCCTACACATGCATGAATTTGACATATTTAACCCCAACTTATCGACATAAGTATTATAAATAGTTGGATACTTTTCAATTAATTACATAAATATTCATACATCAACCCTAGTATATATAGTTCATATCAACCTAAATCAAATAGTTTGTCCTCCTAAGATTATTTTTGTGGTCATGAACTCAACCATATAGATGTAGACTTGATCGTGCCATCTTGGCAACATTTAAATTTAAAAATTAGAACTCAACTCTATTATGTTTTTGCCTTGTGTTGATTAAGTACACATTTTTAAAAATGTGATGGTATGTGTTAGTATTTATGACATTTGGTTAAGTTTTATCATCCAAATATCTTATCCTCTATATTTTATTCACATAATTTTATATTAAATCATTTTAATTAGTATTAAACTTTCAATACAATTGTAAATACTTTTTTCCTTTAAATATTAAAAAAGAGCTAAGCATGTGAATATAAGTCAAGAAAATAATAAAGGGAAACTCTATATTGAGTAGGTTCAAATATAGATATAAAGAACAAATCAAAAACCTAAACTTAGAATTGAAAATTTGATATCAAATAAAATATAAATTCAATAGGTAGTTGTGTTAAATGTGCTTTCCACAAATAACTAGTCACAAGTTTAGGTTTATGTATAGAATTAAGGTTAGAGTACGAGTTTACACAATTCTTGGTATAATGGTTAAGGATAGAAATGTTTGTATTAGGGTAAGTATTTAAGGTTATAGTTTAGCAAATAGTAATAAGGATTACCATTAAGAGTTGGGGGTTAGGATTTAACATATAGTATTTAGCAATATGGGTAAGAATAGTGTAATGATATGGGTTTACATCGTTGTTAGAATTATGTTTAAGGTTAGAGTTTGTATTAGGGTTAGCACTTAGGATAAGGATATGGTGTTAGGATTATAATTTTTAAAACCATACTTTATTATTTAGGATTAATAATAATAACCATAATTTTAGCCTTAATTTAAGAACCCTATAATCATAATTTAAAATTTGTAATTTCTATTATACATATTTAAATAAAATATTATTTAGTAACTAAAGTTAAATTTGTACTTTGTAAGATATGACACTATTTTAGTTATAAAAATAAAATAAAAATTGAAGTTAATCGATAGCCCTAAAATAGGAAACTATCCTTTCCCTAATAGTCATGTTCTCCACTAACCATGGCATTCTAGTTTCAGAAACTAACATAAGATAATGAATGTTTGAGACTTGTTGTGGGGATAAATAATATGCTTTATAGATTTTTCAAATTTGTACTTCTAGAAGACTTGTAACCTATCTCCAAATTCATGATAAATCATGCCTTGACCATTCATTGTGGTGCAATCCACAAACTCTCAAGATGAAGTGAGAGATGCTTAACAGGTAACCTATGTATGGAAGCTTCTACCAAGTGTGCTTTCTTCTTACCAATTGTAATCCTTAGTAGGGGGGCAATAAGATTGAACCCTCTACCTAGTAGAGGGCCAATCATGTTACATACAAGTAAAAAGCAATAGAATGTAAATAGTGATGTAGTGAGGACATGACTTACTTTGAGCTAAATATGATTGGCCCAATCTATAAATGCAGTGCCAAAGTTATCATAAAACTATCTCCTAGTAACATATATATTAGGAGTGCCAACAAAGATGCCAATAGAATTGATGTAAAGCAATATTTTTCTTTAGTTTTATCTGCTACTATTGTGAAACTAGTAAGAATTGGTTGGTGACATCCCTTTATTTTTCTTGGAGCTTTATCCCTAAAGGGGTATATTAAAATTGAAATTATTCATATGTTATTTTAGCGAACATACATTGAACATGCAATTAAGATCTTCTTTAGCTGTGAGAGTAGAAATGTCTATTTACCTTGGCAGGATTAGCCACAAAAATTCTAGATACTAGATTTCTACATTCTTCTATTACATATACATAGTCTGGTATTAAATATTGCACACTTTATATCCTCTACAAAAGAACCATTAATTTTTTTCAATCACAACACAATTAATCCCATTGAAAGCTGATTGGCATAAAAATAAATAAGAATAAGAAAAGCTTACTCCGATAGTTTTTCTAAAGTTCTTGGGGTCCTCTGGATCTTCAAATGGATAAGCTCCTACCAACATCACATAGAGAGTCACTCCACATGACCATACATCTTCTATCTACATAGATTCACACCCAAGTCTCTATGTCATGAATATTTCAATATTGTGATGCCAAGGCCTACAACATCAACATAATTTGGAATGAAATGAAATGAATTTCTTATGAATTGTAGTATTTTAGAATTAGTGTACCTTTTGTACTCCTTTTTGGATAGAACTTCTAGAGCAATGTAGGCAGGGGTTCCTACCCTTGATTTTGGTTGGGAATGCAGTAAAGAAGACTGAAGAAAATATACTAGAGAGAGATAAGATAAACATGGTTGTGCCCATTGAGAAAGATTGAATTAAAAATGGAATTTATATTAGCTACCACTCAACTAATACCAAAAGTTCTTTTTCAATCATAGGAAAAAGTCTATTAGTACAAACAATGAGTTAATGCTCAGTAAAATTGATACAAGTATTTTGTAACAAAGAATATGACACATGAGCAAGACAAGAGAGAAAATACCAAAACAAGAGGGTCTCAGAAAATTAGGGCCAGGTTCTTTTGTCTTAATCTGAGAATTTAACTGTTTTGAGCATGCTTTTGTTTAATAGATAAATAGGATTTGAACATGTTTTACCACTAGACTCTATCCTAATTTATACCTAGGAATAACCAAAATCACAAATTTTTAGCTAGGGAGAAGAGTTTCCATCTGATAAAGTATTCTCCAACTTGAGATCCCTGTGACAAACTTGTTGTACACATGGTGCAACGAAAACCCAATCAAACCCTGCCAAAAAATCAATATCGTATGAAAGAGAGGAATAATTTTATAAAGAAGACTACCATGGCATGACAATAGCTGACACCAGATATGAGTTGTTGGAAGAAATATTTGGCCTGCAACCACTATTTAGTTCTAATGTTTGGTAACAAAAAGAATTCACAATTTGATAATAACATAGTCACCAAGCTGTAAGTGCGTCTAAACAAAGCTTTTGTACCCAAAATCATTATTTCAAAGATATGTGGAGAAATTAAAGAAAATGTTACTGGAAAACATATTTAAATAGGTGTTCACATTGATGTCTATGATCATCTTGTGTGAACTATAGAACTGAAGATATACATGTATAATGTTCAGTGGAAGCTTCTAAATATAAACCTCATCCTCACTAAAATGACCCGCATTGTAAATCTATTCAAAAAGCTCCTCGCTAGCAGCATACTCCATAAGTATTGCCAAATGCATTGGAGTGAGCACTACCTGAAACCCCAATGCATTGAAATCCAACCACAAAATACTAAACAAATTCAAAAATGAAAAACTCACACAGTTATTTATTTTTCAATGGATCTCTAACCTCCTTGAAGTGAACTATATTGGGATGGCATAGAGACTTGTGATTGATAATTTCCCTCATCACATTTTCTTCAATCTATAGACAAAATAAAAAATTCAAACCCCTGATTTTCAAAAAATGAAAATAAATTATAATTGAATTAAGATCATCAATATCAGAAGCTCCACTCAAAAACAAGTTTGAAATATTGTTTAGTCCAAATTTTTATCATTAATTTCCAATGATAAATCAGAAGTGAGAAATTAATAAAAGTTTGCAACTATAAAGGGTTTAAATTGTGAAACTACTTCTGAGCTCTTATATTTTCTATTTAAATCTATTCAAAACTTTGAACCAAATTTTAATTACCATAAATTTTTATAGAGAGTGGGAAATTCTCAGAAGCATAAATTCGTAAAGGTTTCAAATCAGCCCTACCTTTTCACCTCATTCAATGAACTTGCTTACAACAAGTTCCCCACTCTCCTTATCCCACATAAGCTTTGCAACTCCAAAATTTCCTACCCCAATTTTCTTAACCATCTCATACCTCTCCATTGCAGAATCCACAAGCTCCTCAGCAGCAAATTTAATACACAAAGGTGTATATCCAGAATCATACCCTTTTTGCTTGTCCCTCCTCCTCGATCAAGATCAGCCACTACAAAAATTTTGTGTTCAAACATTTTCTTAAAAGCTCTTGTGGAAATTTTCTATTCTTTTTTTGTTATGAACTTGAGTTGGTCAAAATTTTGACCAACACAGGGCTAAAATTTGAAAAAACATGAAATCATAGGCCAAGATGGCCTTTGATCAAAAATATTGGTAGAAAAACAAGGGGAAATGTACTAGTGTTTGGAGAAATTTGTGAGTGATTTGATAGAAAATTCACATGTGAAGTGAAGCATTTGAAGTGCTAAGGTGTAGAAGCCCTAAACATGACATTAAAGGTATTTTATGAAGCTTGAATTGAACTTTTCAATATAAGTAGTAAGCATTATGGAAAGCCAATCAGTATGTGATGTAAGTGATAGACCCATATATAAGTTCAAGAAAAACCCATTTGTTTCTTTAGTTGATGATCCGTGAGGAGCATTTTCTTAAATTCCACCAAATGTACTTCACGTAGAAGATGTCAAAAGTTACATTCACTATAAATTTGAGAGTATTGGTGATGAAGATACACATAAAGATTTAGGAGTTGTGTGTAATGGAGACCTAACCTTGAAATCTAAATATGCATACCTAAATGAGTTGAATCTAATTAAGTATATATTCTATGTGGAATTCAAGAATCATAAATGGACTAGATTGAAGTATAATCCATGAAGAGATGTTTTGAGTAGGTGATGTACATGTCACAATTCATAATGATCTAATTCATAAGGTCGCATGTCTAAGAAACAAAGGATGTAATTCAGTGAACCATAGGAACGTAAGAAATGTTGTTGAAATAAACCTTATAACTAAGTTTGATCTGATTTAGGATATTGGAATCAAAATACTAAGAAAGATTGTAGGTTACAAGTTAAAACATAGTTGTAGAGTTAACTGAGTGCTAGTAGGATTTTCGCATTCACCATATGTCATGGCAGTTGAAAGAAAGAAAGTGAATATGTGTGAGATTGTCAGAGTATAGTTTTTGGATAATATTGCTAAGATGAAGAAGTTCAAGAATGCAATCTTCAGATTTGAATCTCTACTAACACACCTATTCTTCTATGCAACCAAGTAGTTCCTTGGTATGACAAATTGGAACAGTAAGGAATGCTCAATGAAGTTAGTTACACAATGTTATAGGTCTAGATCAAAGAATGTTAGAGATAGTGATATTGTCAAATTGATGAAGAGTTTCCAATTTGAGATGAAGTTGAGATATAGAATCCCTCCTTCTATGGTGGAGAAATATAAGGATGAGATATGTTCCATGGTAGAAACTAATACTACATGAATAGAGGTAGTAGATCCTAGGGTAAATTTTATTGATCCTATGGGATATGAAATGATTGAAGAACTCATTGAAGGCTACATGTAGATCATATTATAGTTAGAGAAGGAAATTGAATGTCCTAGATAGGGTACCTATGAGGAAAAGATAAGTGAAGTTCATTCTAAATTTCACAGAAAAGAGATTAAGAAGAATGTGGAGAAGAAAATTGAATCCATTCTTAAAGAATCTGGTGTGACAAGAAAGGAATTCAATGAGATCAAAGGTATTGTGGTAGAGATGAAAGCTAGTAAGAAGATTGAGGTGTTGACAACTAGACTTATAGCCACTACAATGCCATCTATGGAACTGATAGTAGCAGGATCTACTTCACAAATTTCCATCGCACTGTATGTAGTAGTTGCATAGGTCAAACCAATAAAAGTACATCAAGATCAACCTTAAAGGAAACAAGAATATGATACATCAGTTGTGCAAAGGAAGTCAGAGAGACTAGTGAATGCTAAACAAGAACCTACACCACCTTCAAGGAAAAGGGTCAAGCAAACCTCTAGTGGACCCAAAAAGAGAAGAAAGACTCTACAAATCAGTGATTCAGAGGAATCTTATGAAGAAACTGAAGAGAATCTAGTTGAGCAAGTAGTTGGAGAAGGAAGGACACCAACAGGCAAGAAAGCTTGGAAACTAGAGGTAGAGAATCTAAACATGCAAATAATTAACAATGACAATTTTGTTCAGTTGAATAAATATTATAGCTTGTATAATAATATGGATAGGAGACAATTAGAGAATGCTATAGTAAGGAATATGATCTTGAGAAACAAGAGATTTGATAGCATTCAGAACAAGGTTCCAGAAGATCTATACAACAAGTTACTAAACAAGAAGAAAAGAATGGTAGAAGAAGATACAAAGTTGAGAGAAAACATGGTTCAAAAATTGTGTGAAATTAGCACAAAGAACGATATGGATAGAATCTTGAAAGGTATTGAACCTTTGCTAAGGAAAAAAAGAAGAGTAATTCTTCTTATGGGAGGTAACTATGAAGAAGTTAAGAAGGAAACAAAAGAAGCCATAGTAAATTATATGAGTTCTATGCCTAAGGTCACTAAGGAGAGTGTGCAGTCAGAAATAGATAGTCCAATATATGTGGAGGCTAGTACTCCTACTAATGATGAAGAAGAAGCTAAAGAGAAACAACAAGCACGATCACCTCCTTATATAGTTATTGGTATTGAATCCATGCAAGTGGATAGTAGTCACATAACTATAGATACTAAGGAAAATCCTTTTGTACAATATGGGACCAACATTGTTGACAATATTGCTGCTTACTCAAGCTCTAATTAAGGGGAAGAAAAAAATGAAAAGGAAAGTGTAGAAAAGAAAATATTAGAAGAAGAGGAAAGGAAGATGCAAGAAAAGAGGAAAGAAGATGAAGGAAGAAAAGAAAAAGAAGCTAAAAGAATTGAAAATGATAAAAGGAATGAAGAGGGAAAAAAGAAAAAGGAAGAGGAAAAATTTAAGGAAGAGAGAAAAAGAGAATAAAGGAACAAAGTAGAAGAAAGAATAAAGGAAGAGGAGAAAAGAAAGGAAGTAGAGAAAAAAAATTAGAAAAGGAAAGAAAGACAACTAAGGAAGAAAGAGAGAAAGAACAAGAGGAGAAAAGGAAACAAGAGTAAGAAAAGAAGAGTATAGAATTGAAAGAAGTGTCATTCAACTCCAGCAGTAGCAACATCAGCTATTTTAGTATCTAATGATGATAATGACCAATAAGGGTTAATGAGCTCCTTGAGAAAGTTACTTAAAAGGAACAAATCATTAAAGACCTTGGAAAGAACATTGATAGAAGTCTCGGAGAGAATGCAGAAGACAATCCACACAACTATCACAAATCTAGACTTGCAGACAAAAGAAAAAGATTTGGTGAAATATTTTGATGAAGAGTTCACAATCTTGTCATAAATTGCTTCAGTTCATGCACAAACGAAGCATGATGCATTACTGTTTGATATAGTATGCATGAATTTCAAGAATGATTTAAAAACTTTAGATGTGTGCATCAAAGAATTGAGGAAGTGCATAGATGGAGGTAAGAAGTTGTATGGACAATGTGCAATGTCACACAATTACTTGTCAGATTTTGATAATCAAATTAAAGGCCAAATAAGTGAGCTTCATACACTCACTACAAGATTGCAACAACTAGAGACAAGAATTAAAGATTTAGAAACAGAGATGGAGAAGATCCACAATCTTGTTAGAGGCATTGAATCCAACATGGAGATGGTAATAAAGAGATTCTCTGTCCTCAAAGAATACTTATCACCCAAAATTTTTAGTTTGCAAAGGCAATTGGAGGAGTGTCTTGTAGCTAAGGCATCTTATGATGAATTTGCCTATACTAACTTGAGCACAATAGAAGTAGCATCTTATGCACTTTGTGCACTTATCAATATATCTGATATAGTCAAAGAAAATTGGAAGAAGGACTCTAACAAGCTGAAACATGACTTTGTAAATTGCATATCCAGAATGTCCAATTGATCAACAAAGGACAACACAATTTTGTGGATACAGTTTTTCACACCTTTGTCATTATTGTCAAAGGGTGAGAAGTATATATAAAGAAAATTGTATATGTTTGTAAAAGTAAAGTATGTGTATGTAAGGAGCTTAGCCATGTATCATTGTAAAGGAGTGATAAGGAATGTAATGCTCCATCAAGACATGAATAAAATCTTATGTTTTGAAGGCATTTATTTTTGTATTTACCTTTGTTTTTTATGACATCATTTTGCGACGTAGCTAATTTTCCCAAATGTTTCCATCAATCCCAAAGGGGAAGATTGTTGGAAATATGGTTAGATAGATGTATGAGTATTTTCATTTATGGAAACATATGTTTTTATATTTCATGTTTTTATCTAAGTTAGAAAATTCTCTAAGTGTTAGATAGTTTACAATAGTAGATAGACAGTTATAGTTTATATGGACAAACTTTAGGTTAGCTCATGCACAGTTGAGCATTAACAGTTGATAGTGTCATGATGATGTATGTTAGTGTGCAGACATGTATGAATGGTACGACACAAGTTATAGT
Organism: Cupressus sempervirens; assembly: GCA_028749045.1. Taxonomy (NCBI): domain Eukaryota; kingdom Viridiplantae; phylum Streptophyta; class Pinopsida; order Cupressales; family Cupressaceae; genus Cupressus; species Cupressus sempervirens. The sequence continues at coordinate 21,357,765 of CM053785.1, read as the reverse complement.
CAAATTACTAGTTTAGGTATTTAACAAAGCATTGGTAACAAAATAATTACTAAATCATGATGGGAGGACATCCTAGATGCTTACCCAAAGTTATATTATAATTGGTCAAGCGTGTGAAAGCATAAAGGTCGACTGAGAAGAGATTTATTACTTTGTGAGATATAAGTAAATATCATACCTTGCATAGATAAAGTGTGAAGTAAATGTGATGCAAACGATTATGTAGAAAGCTTAAATGATATGTGAGCCATACGTGATATGAAATCTGATGTATGATCAAATTATGTATACCTATACTTGTGAAGAATTTAATTGTATATTGCATGTTAGGGAAGTGGGCTCTTCTTTCATACATTGTGTTTGATCTACCAACTCCTAACAAGGTTAAGGCTTTTAACAAGGCCTAGTCCTCTAACAAGGACTCAAGACACTATATGTATGACTCCTAATAGGGTCAATATCCTTAACAAGATTATTTTGTTTAGTGGATCATCTTATGGGTATTATCCCCACTAGGGTTTTCCCTTGGTCAGGGTTTCCCTACTTAATAAATAATGGTGTTATGAGTTCTATTTGTGTATGGTTATATTTACTATTCAATATTGTTGTTTTACTTTCATATGTAAGTTATAAAGTAAATAACAATATTCAGTTGTGGAGAATTTTTTGTAGAATACTGATTCATCTCCCCCCAGTATTATCTATTTCTAATATTAACATAATTTCTATAATTAAATAAAAATAGATATAATTATTTAATAGTTGACATTTATTATTTCTCTTACTTTGCATCAAAATATAGATAAAATTTTTTAAAAATGTATCACATGTCATTGATAGACTAGAAAGTAATCCACATGACATATATAGTTTTTTTTATGGATTAGAGTCAAATGTAATGCAAAAGAGAGTTGACATATTTTAGGGTTGTTGATGCAATGAGAATCTAAGGGTACCTCAACTGGAGGTAATCTGGATCCATGCAAGTAACCACACAGCAGAAACACAACAACAAAGCAAGATCTTATACCAAATCACAATACTTTATTCATAAACGTAATTGTTTACATGCAATATGCCTGACTCTAAGGCCTTTCGAGTTGGGGCCAAATACAACAATAATTACAAAACAATTCTGCAAGATCCCACAAGATCCAACTTACAATTCTAATCCCAGCTAGTCCAGATCCACACTCTAGTAGATAACCTCAAGGAAATCTCAAGTTGTGCTTGCAAGCCCACTAAGTAATCTCCTAGTTTGCCAAGCCTTAGCTACTAGCCCTTCAAAATTTTCTCCTACACTTCATCCTCTTCTCCAAGTTGGATGATCCTCAATTCACCCCCTAAATGAATATACCTAAAAGACTCCACAAGACCCCTTACTTATACCCAACTAGTCCATAGGTCAACCTAGTCCATTACAAATTAAAATAAACCCTTACATTACATATTTGCATAAGCCACAAGTTAGCTGCAACACAAATTAAATACTCATACATAAATTAAATGCCAAAAGTTAGCTCACTGACAACTCGACACCATAGGAACCAAGACCAAACCAAGTGTTAGATAAACCTAGCTGACCATTAGCCTTCCACTCCAACCATAACTGAGTTCCTTCATTGACCAAACTATGCAAACCAAGCCAAGCTTGCCAGTGCAAACTGATCCATATACCATGCTAAGCTTGCTAGAAGTAACTCGAGAAATTGAACATGTCAAGTCCTCTAGAAGAATCCAAGAAACTTAGGAAATACTGTAACCAAGCTTCACTAAGCTCCTAGTGTGTGTCGAGTTCTTGCAAGCATCATCAAGTGCCTTTGACGACCGAGTTCCCCAAGCTATGTTGAGCTCCTTAACAACCAAGCACCCCTTCTTCAACTGAGTAACACTTCAAATACTCTCCAAAGCAACTACCAAGCCTCCTCCCATGAACTCCAAAGTATCCATCAAGAGAACCCAAGATGCTCCTGCATTAGACTCCCTATGTAAATAGAAAAGTGTGTCCCACACTTTGATGCCCAAAGAAAGATCAACAACCATCTTCATCTTCACCAAAGGTTTCCACTCCAACAGGGGCAAGAAAACCAATATGAAAATCATCCACATCTACATCCATCTAATAAATACTAGAATGTCAACCATCTAATTAGCATGCTCACTCCCAGCAACAAACTAAACATAATGCTTCATTAGTAAATCCTCATCCATAGTAGAAACTAGTGAATCCACACTACGAGCAACAAAATCCATATTAGTAGCAATATGTAATCCATCAAAAACATATTCCAAACTCTCAACACTAGCAATCCCATTGCTCACAACAAGATGCTTTGCAATATTTAACTCATCACCAACAATATCTTGGTCTTCCACGATCAAGCACTCTACAATTTTCATGTCACACATAACTGACTAGTCATAAAAACCAATCTCAACAAGGTTAGGAATATCCTTAGCAACAACCTCAGGTTTCTCTACAAGTTCTACATCAGACTCCATAAACTAATGAACAAAACTAATCTCTTCCACCTTGACCTTGCTATGCCATCTTCTCTCACGAACAAGTCTTCTAACCAGCCTGAAAACTCTCTTCCAGATTGGTAGAATCCAACTCAACAAATATCTATGAAATTCCCTCCTTGTCTCGTCAATAACTTGATCAACCAAACTAGCTTCAACCTAAGAAAACACCTTAGCAAGCCTCTTCTCCACCACATCATGGAGATTTTCAGTCATCCTAGGGTCCAATCTTCTTGGATACATCTTCCAAGATCTTCGTAAATCCTTTGCAAAAAATCCTTCATGTGCTCCTTGTGATAAACCTAAAATTGTTTATAAATTAGATCACAACCTATCACCTCACACAAACAACCAAGAATACATCACAAGTATAGGAACATGGATCTACAACACACATCACACAAACTCTCGATGATCATGCTCCATCAAGATCAACCTTCCATCTTCACATCCATTGATCCATTGTTAGGATTAAACTATGGACATAAATAATAATTACTTGCAAATATAACCAATAGTAGAAAATAATAGATCACATAGAAAAGAACACAAGGCACCAAGATTTAATGTGGTTCACCCAATCTCTAAGCTACGTCCACCAAAAAACAAATCCGATATTATTATGATCCAATAATTACAACCTGATTACAATCTGTAATCCCATTCAGCTCAATACTGCCGCAAGAACCAATTTTTGCATCACAACTTAATGAAAATACTTAACCCTAAGCCCTTTTATACAAGTAATTTTATGCCGCTTTAGGGTTACAACATATCAGCCATATGTCGGCCTCAACATCGGCTACGGCCCAAAGAATTTATGAAGTATGTACAATACTTTCTTGATCAGTCACCACAAACTAACATCCATCTGCAAGTCCTCCACAATTGTAAGTCAGAACCATGATTTGCCACCTCATAACCAAGAGATCTAGGATTCAAAAAAGAACATTCCACCACAAGATCAAGATTTGCTCAGATCAACTTCTCCAACCCAAGGTCCTAGTGCAAACTGCCTCGACTTCAGCACTCGGTCTACACAATTTGGAACAATTGGGATCTGATACCACCTAATGCAACAAGAATCCAAGGGTACCCCCACTGGAGGTAATCTAGATCCCTAAAAATAATCACATAGCGAAAACACAACAATAAAGAAAGATCTTATATCAAATCAAAATACTTTATTCATAAATATAATTTTTTACATGCAATATGCATGACTGTAAGGCCTTTCAGGTTAGGGCCAAATACAACAACAATTACAAAACAATTTTGCAAGATCCCACAAGATCCAAGTAACAATTCTAATTCCATCTAGTCCAGATCCACACTTTAGTAGAAAACCTCAAGGAAATCTCAACTTGTGCTTGCAAGCCCACCAAGTAATCTCCTAGTTTACCAAGCCTCAGCTGCTAGCCCTTCAAAATCGACTCCTACACTTCATCCTCTTCTCCAAGCGATGATCCTCAATTCACTCCCTAAATGAATATGCCTAAAAGACTCCACAAGACCCGTTACTTATACCCAACTAAGCCACAGGTCAACCTGGTCCATTAAAAATTAAAATAAACCCTTACATTAAATATTTGCATAAGCCACAAGTCTGTTGCAACACAAATTAAATACCCATACATAAATTAAATGCCAAAAGTCAGCTTACTGACAACTCAACACCATAGGAACCAAGACCAAACCAAGTGTCAGAGAAACCAAGCCAAACATTAGCCTTCCACTCCAAGCATAACTAAATTCCTTCACTGACCAAGCTAACTCAGGCATCACTACAACACAAACTATGTAGACCAAGCTGAGCTCGCTAATGCAAACCAAGCCATAGACCATGTCGAGTTCACCAAAAGCAACCGAGCAACTCGAGCAACACTGTAACCAAGATTCATCGAGCTCCTAGTGTGTGCAGAGTTCTCGTAAGCATTGTCGAGCACCTTCGACGACCGAGCACCCCCTCTTCGAGTGAGTAACACTCTAAATACTCTCTAAAGCAACTACCAAGCCTCCTCCCATGAACTCCAAAGTAGCCACCGAACAAACCCAAGATGCTCGTACATCAATTGTTAACATGAAATGTGGTCAAATATAATTCATCATGAATACTATTAAACTTTCATCAAAGTAAATTAGGTTTTCAACTATGGATCATATGATAAAATAAATTTCAAAATTGATATACTACAACTCATCTCGTATTATTAATATTTATAACATGCCTCACAATCAAATATAGTTCACAATTAATTAGAAAATTACTCCACATTCCTAATCAATAAAATATCTCATTATTTTTTTAAAATCTATTTTCATCCATAGATCACATACATTAATTATATTAATGAAAATAGAGAAGAAAGCACAATATTTTCCTACTTTTCATAAGAAGGAGATTTAATACGAAGGAGTATTCTCTTTATTTTCAATATAATACTAATGATTTGTTACACAAAAAATTGATAAATATATAAATTAAATATGAAAATAAGAACTAATAAAATATGACAATATAAAACAAAATAATAGATTGAACAAAGGTAAGAATATGTATGATTAACAATAAATGTAAAAAAAACCACCATAGAAAACTAAAATCAACCAAAAATACATACAAATACTACCATAGAATTGTATTTAGATACAATTCTTCTATAATGAATCTAAAACTTCCTAAGAATTGACACATTCTCTATTGCAAAACATAATATAAGTGTTGGCTTCTTTATTAAGACATTTATTATAAAATATAACATCAATTTCTAATTAGACCATTAAAAAATAATTAATTTAGCTTCCACACATTTTACATGCACTTATTGGACAACTAGATGCAATTGCTAGTATCTAACATATACACAAACAAATAAAATTGATAGAAGTTGCGATGATACAAAATATTGTCGGTGGTTAATCATCCAAATAGAAAAATAAAAGTAAAATAAAATGAGATTACAATTTTGTCCCCACAAAATTTTCCCTAATTTTCTACGAAATTCCACAACTCTATAACATCTTTTCATCGCCCACAAAGTAAACAGTCCGAAAGAAAAACTGTAGCTAAATTTCCACCGTTATGTTTTCCTTGATTGACTCTCCACTTATATTTGAGGGTTGTAATTAAGTGGGGAGAAAGCTTCTTAACATAACTATAATAAACCTAATCTTTACGTGTATTATGTCAGGTTCCAATTGCAAGTCTACAATACTATGTTGAATAAATAGATCAGGCACCATCATTCACAAATGGAGCATGTTTTGTTCTTCAATAAATGCAGTTTCCACTTGCTGAAAATAGAAAATTACACAATAAATTCATTCATATGTTTCTACCATCATCAGTTCTGTGACTGTCAAGTTTCAGAATTATATAGGTACGGATAACAAAACTCAATTCTGATTTTCCATTGCTTTTCTCCACTACAATATTATCCACATAATGAATGCTGAAATGGACTTGCAAAAATTCACCGTACAAAAGGTTCTCATAAAATTTCAAATATTTGATAAACATTATTACTAGTTCTGACCTGTTCTGTTCAGTCAATAGATTATTTTTCTGAGATTTATTTATTTATATATATTTTTAATAGCATTCAATTTGCAACCATTATTTCTCTCCTTGATGTAGCATCATTAATTCCAGGATAGTGAATAGAATGGAAAGAATAAATTATTGAATTATAGGATGAACTTGAAGACTCTGTTTCTCATCCACTTTAGGGAGCGCTGCAGTTCAACCAGAGGTGTGTTTAATTCGAGTGACTGTGTTGTTTCTTGCCTCCGGCTGGATTATTCCTGACTACTGAAGTTTGATATGATTTCAGTTTGCAGGTTTTCTATTCAAACTTCTCAATCGTTAGCAAATTTTAAGTGGAGCTTAGGAGAATCATGTATTGATATACGGTACCATAGCCGCTCTACCAGAAATACATGGTACTCATTTTGCACCTTACTTATTGTGGCTTTGGTAAACAAGAATTTTGTATGAATCTTATTTGTTCTATGACAGCAGAGGCATATATTCAAGGTTAAAACTGTTAAAAGGGTTTTCTATGGATGTGCAACGAAGGCAGCTTAGCTCAAAGTTTATGAGGCATGAATCAGAGAGAATGTATGTCCTTTCCACATTACCATTTGATTGTTAGGAATTCAAATGAGGTTGTCTTGAAAGTGGAAAATATGCTTGAAGTCAAAACATAGTTTAAAGAAATAATTTAACGAATTTTATTTTTTTATAAATAATCTTTTTTATTAATCAAAATATTAAAGTTGATCACCTCGCTAAAGTTAAAAAAAATAGTTAACTTTGTTTGCAAACAATTTTTATTTTTTTAACAATTGTAGCATCTCTGATTTGTTGCCAGCGTATCTTCTATGTTGTAAATATTTGATATCTTAAATTGGTAGATTTTGCTGAAAAATTGAAAACAGATCTTTGCTGAATGCTTAACATTGTGTTGCCAAGAAAGCAGTTTTTTTTGGAGGAAAGCACAAAATTCATTTTAAAATTTAGAGCTTATTTGAATGGTAATAAGAAATAATTTCAATGTTTTTATATAAGCCTCAATATGTTTAAACAATAGCCCTGTTTCAGATATTAGATAGTGCTACCCCTAATAAAATGCTAATTATTATCCGGTTGGCATTAGAGAGTCAGTAGCAGAAAGTACAGCTGATAGAAAGATTGTTGAGAACAAGAGGAAGGATATTCGCTCCATTACCTTCAATTACTTAGCTGGGATAATTGTTCACACAGAGCATATGGAAGGTGCGGACATCTTCTCTTCACAGTAACAATTTGGAATACAGGTGATAAAAGCTTAAATTGCAACAATAGTTCTATGCATTAATTTTAAACCAAGCGGGACAATTCCTTTTGCTCCTTGAAATGAGCAGAGCAGCATTGATTGATGTTTGCTTAGTTAAGCTCATATTGTCTTTTTCATTATTTGTCAGTGTCTTTCAAAGAGCAGAAACCAAAGCTGACTAATTTATTTTAATTCTATTTATTGAATTATGTATATAACTTGCCACTTCTTTAAACATGTTTTATTTAGGTGGTAGTGTATTGCAAACCTATTATGCGATTAATGATAAATAATAATTTTTGATGGTATTATTTTTCTTTTGTGCTATTTTAGTTTATTCACGTACATTACTTAATTCAATATTAAAATTATTAATTTAAAATTATTCAGAAAAGTTGTACTCCTTTTTTTAAAAAAATTGATCCCATTTTATCTTTTTATTTTAATTCTCTTTTTTAATTCATGAATCCATTTTCTAAGTCATATGCTGGCAGCTTTTTTTTTAACAAAAAAGAGGGGTGAATTTTTATTAAAACAGAAAGGAATACAATGGAATACAAGGAGAGCTCAGCTTGTAGCTCAGTCTATTGATGCAATTCTTGGCTAGGTTATCTCAAAGATAGCCATAGTTTTTTGATATTGTCAGTCCTTTCCTTGTTTTTTATTTTCCAATAAGATTTTATCTTCTTTCCTATATTTTATATTTTTACTGTACTACTTCAATCCCTTTAACCTATCTTTATTTTATTTTTTTTACCATGCACTATGTATAGTAAAATATTAAAGAAAATGTAATATATAACTTGTTAATTATTATTTTTCATCAACAATTAATTTTTATTTTTATTTTTATTTTTTATTTTTTTATTTTTTATTTTTTAATTTTTAATTTTTAATTTTTAATTTTTAAAGAGGGGTAAACGCTTTGACCTGGAGCTATGAACCAGTGAGGCCACAAACGGGGGACCTCATCCCCATAATATTTGAACCTTGATGGCAAGGATAACAACACAACAACTTAACCATCACAACATGCCACTATTGGCTCATTAACAATTAATTAAAATAAAAATTAAATTGTAATATTTTAAATTTTTAAAAAATAAAATTTAAATGATAATTTAAAAAATAAATAAAATTTAAATGATAATGTTAAATTTTAAATTAAGGATGCTTGTATTTCGATTTCACTATTATGATTTTTTAAAATATAAATATAGAATTAAATTTTTTTAAAGAGACTATCAAATATACATTTAAAAAAATATATGTAAAAATCTTGCCATTAAAAAATGTTATATGGTAGGAGCTCTAGAAAAGGGATCTTATAAGACAAAAAGAATTGAACCAATTATAATAGAGATAAATATATTTAATTAATATATTAAATTGATTATTTAAATAATATATTAAAACTTTAGAAAAATTGAAACTAGGTAAAAATGCTTGCATATAATTGGTTGATATGTTGAAAACTAATTCACTAATGGCACATAGCGAATCCAATAGTACATTGCCGCAAGTACAATAAATTTTTTTTTGATAAGTTTGTAATTCCAATACAATGTTATTTTGGTCCAATGAGGCTAAGATTGTTTCAACCATAAGTTTCTAATTGATTGAATATCTTTAGATGCATATCAATTTTTTTTCAATGAATCTATTTTTTAAGTCATGTACTTGTTGTATATTGATGAAATTCTTAGTTGTGTTGTCTTCTTTAATAACAAAAGTGGTCATAGTTTCTGTTTTGTTTTCTAACAAAGAGTTTGGTATGGAGTTGCTAGATTGAATATTATTTTCCATTCAATTTTTTTTATGAATACTTAATGTTTATTGTAGAAGATAATTTTTTCAAAATGTGGAATAAGTTTTATTTATTTAATTTTTTAGACTTGTAGAATCTTATTTTACAAATGTTACATGAGACTAAGATGGAAAGAAGCACACATAGCATCCTCTTATCTTTATAAGGAAATGCCTTTTCCTAAATAATTTATTTTTTTTTAAAAAAAATTTCTTTTTTTTTTGACAACTATAATTAATAAGATTTCTAATTTTTCTAGGTTCCCATATTTCTATAAAATGTTTTACACGTTTTAGAAATTACATTAGATTCATGCATTCAATGAAAATGATTTTTTTCTTTTGTTGTTTTCTTTTATCTTCTTCATAGTTTCAAGTTTGCCCTATAATACCATACAAGATATGGAAGTTATATTTGTACAATATTTGAAAAATTATTTGAAGTTTTTTAACAAATAATTTGTATAGTTAATGAAATTGCATATTTTAATTTGTGTTATCCATGAGAATGAGCTTAAGTGACATTGTTGATTGGATTTCAATAATTTACTTAAAAATTTTCAATAAATCTTGAATATTGTTATTGGTAGAGTAAAAGTTTAATTTAATTTAATTTATTAAATTACATTTACTCCCTTCTTAAGATTTCACTTTATGTAGCTTTCATTTCTATTTAATAATAAATAAGTAATTATTAAATGTCATTTACCTTTTAGGGTTTCAATCTCCTTCATAAGGATTGATCGGTTGTAAATTCATTCTTTCTATTTTGCACAAGCAAATACAGTTTTCTTATTTGTTGAGAAAACCCATCTCTCTCTACTTTTATTTCTTTTTTGTAATACATTATTTGCATGTAGCATATCCAAGGTCTGTGGATTTGTTCATCATCAAATCCTACATGGTATCAGAACCTTGCCTACGGCTTCCTATTCTTTTTAGGAAAAAAAGAAGAACGAATGTTTGATAGAACAGATGTGGCATTTCTCGGGCAGCTTCTATGAAAATAGTGGGTTTTTAATTTTTGAAGGTGTGACGGTGGTGATTCAGAAAAAAATAATTACAGAGGTGGTTTTCAAATAATGATAGATCTCACTCATACAAATTCCTTTTCCTGAGCAATTATTTTTTGTTTTGGGGTAGAATTTCATGATCTACACATTGTTGCAGGTTGTTTTGTAATCTATGTTCCTAAAGTTTTCTAAAAAATGCAAATCCTAATTTTTGCAACTTCAAAGGCTTCTATCAAGCTGATATGGACACATATTCAAGTGTAATTTTTTGTCAAAGCACATAATTTTTTGTCTACTTTCTAGATCTAGTATCAGTTTGTAGTAATATTGAGTGGACATAGTACTTTCATCATTTGGTCATTTTTTGGCCTACAAAAAACATTCCAACACCTAAAACAATGGTCGAGACATCTTCTTGTCTAGAAATTCTAACCTCTCATAACTATCACACATGGAAGACCTTGATGAAATGACTTCTCCATTTAAAAGAGTTGTGGTCTTGTTTAGATGTCATGCAACCAATTTTATAGAGGCCTTTTAAGGTCATATAGCACAGGAACAAGATGGATGAGGCAATGGGGTTGATTGCTTTACATGTATACGACAATCTACAGTTTCATCTTGATGGGTGCAATACCCCGCTAGCTATGTGAACCAAGCTTGATGGCTTTTTTAGTATAGTGAATGAGTTCAAGGTGCTTTTGATTAAGGTAGAGCTTACCTCTCCTGTACCAGATTCTTTTCCTTCCATTGAGGATTTTTTGATGAAGTTCAAACAAAAAAGATCTTTATTGCAAGGTTGTAGGAAAACCAAGATTGATACTGAGTGCATCTACCTAATTCTTTCTAAGCTTCATGGAAACTTTCAGATTTTTTCTTCTACCTTCTATTCCACCAAAGATGCTTTGGCTAATAGATTTACCATGCCATCCTTTGAGGTTTTTTGTGATCGTTTGAATCAACAGAAATCTAAGCTCTCTCAGTTGGATTCTCTCATAGGCTCATAGACTTATGCATTGGTAGCTCAACCTGACTAAGCTAAATTACTGAGAGTGGAGGGGTGAATTAGTAACTTCTAAAACTTTTAACAACTTTAATCAAATAATCCAATTAGCATTTGAATCATCACATCTGATCTATTTGCATGCATGAGAAACTGCAAACATGAAAGCATTCATAACACTTGAACACATAGATTTGGTGACCCAAAAACCTTCCAAATAGAAAGTAAAACTTGGGTGGGGATGATACCCACAACCTTTAGTACTACAGCATAAAGTTGGCATGTTAAGGCTTACAATTGATCACTTTTGATGATTTTCCCTGTTAGGAGCAATTAGGACTACTAGGTCCACCTTGTGAAAGGTTTTACAAACATAGAGTGAAGTCTGCACATGGTAAAGAGATATATGAAAGATTATTAGGTCTACCTTGTTAGAGGATTTGACTGGTTCACTTTTTAGGATGAAGCAGTAGATCTTTGATATGTAACTGAGTTTGCTGATAGAGATTCCTTAGTGTACTGATCACCTTTCTATGATAGATATGTCTCTACTACTCCTTATACTATTATGGCCTTCATAATTCACTCTTCTTTGCTTTCTTCTGATGATTGCATTACATCTATATATTTTCACACACTGATATGGTATAGTAAATTACATATATATACCAATCAAATTACCAAATTTCTAAGTTGGCCACAATACAAGTTAACACAAATATTACAAAGTCAGCTAGAGTGAAGAAACTCGAGCTCTAAATACTGACTTTATGAGGTTTTGATACTCAACATCCACTATATTAGCTCAGCATCATCATGCACTTGGTAGATGTAGAAGCTCGATCCATACTGATCACCTTCAAGTAGTCTTGAACTCAGTTTACACTAGTGACTCGGTAGATACTATGCAACTCAATAAACACGAATCACTTGGTTACCATGAAGTAGCTCAGTCAACATTGGCTTTCCATCACATGAACTGTTGACTCGATAGATATTGCACTGCTCAGTTAATATTGGATTCGCATCATGTGACCTACTAACTTGGTAGATACTATAATGCTCGGTAACCACTGGAAATAGTCTAAAAGACTTGGTAGCAACTATAGAAGCTTGGTGGCTATTGGATTACATGGAAAACACTATAAACTATTCTATGAGGTCGGTAACTATATAGAATCTAAATAAGTGTGTCACTAATAACAAACTTAACTAATATGCCAACAATCTTCACCTTTGGCATTAATGACAAAAATACTTATTAGCCAAAAATTGAATACCTTGTATACATCACCATGTGATTAAAGCTCAGTAGAGTAAATTATATTTTTGAGATTTTTCAAAATTGATCTTTTTAAGGTATATATAGAGTATTTCTTCACCATAGCATATTTCTCACCCATACTATGTGATCCACTATGTATATGTAACTTTTCTTTCATAACATATCCATATCTCATCTCTCCCTTTTTGACAGTAATGCCAAAGATCTATTCTAACATATTTACATGGAGACACCAAAATGAGATTAGAATTTAGAGTGTACCTTGAGAGTAATTGCCAAAATTTATCCCAATTTTCTTGTAATACCTTGCATGTATGAATGGCAATTTGAACTTCTACTGATAATTCAATCATGTGATCCGCAATAGAGGAGTTGTTATCATGGATCAAAGTTTTTGAATATGCAATGTGTTTCTACATAGAATCCATGATTGGAAGGATCATATTTTGTATATCAACCAATGTTTAATGGATCCTTGCTTCCTCTCTTAATAATTTAGTTTGCAATTCTGACAAAAAACTAATTTTCTTGAAATGTGTAGAGTTTGAACTAGGGTCAAGTTGTAGCTACTAAGCACTTGCTTTAAGATCAATATCAATTTTGGACAATTTGTCCTTAACTTCCTTAGTGAACTTAGTGACATCACATAGTTTTGCAAAAATTGATGACACATTTGAATAGGATGCTTCTAGATTGACCAAAATTGTTGAAGGCTCAACTTGATGAATAGCTATTTGCTGAGTAATGTGCTCCAACACTTTATTACTGAATTTATTTTCAGCATTTTCAACTTACTTGTCTTGTCCTTCAGTGTTCTCATTGAACTTTTGGACTATCTCACCAAGCTGAAACAAAATAGGTTGAGAAGAATCAACCTCAATTCCAATAGCCTCTATCAAGATATTCTTGGCATCATCTATTATTTTGTACTCTTTGTCTCTTTCCTCTCTCAATCTTTGTTTGCTTGACCTTTTTATGGAGGAGTTCACCAAATATGTGCATTTGATCTGCAAAAATATTATAGATATCCCATTTGGGAATTTCTATTTCCTCATCCAAATCTACATCTTTTTCTATCTCCTTTCCTTTCCCCAAAAATTTTGTACTAGATTGAGCCTTAGGCTCAATAGTTTTTGCACTTATTTCTTTTATATCTAGAATTGAAACAATAGTAGACATACTTGGGCTTGCAGTAAAAACTAATACTATATTGACTGATGGAATACTTGCAAAAATACTTGTAGAATCCAAAATTGATGAAGTGAAAATTGTAGTACCCAAAATTGAAGTAGACAAAATTTGAGAGCTTACTACAAATGTATTCAAAATTGAAGTGGCCAATGTATCCATGGTTGATGAAGTCAGCTTGGTAGATGAAGGAGTAACCTGCAGCTCAGTGGATGAAGTGGAAGTCACTTCTGTCAATGATATACTAAGCTAAGTTGGGGCAAAGAGTGATTGGATATTTGATGTATCAGTAGTAGTCACAACCAAACTTTCTGAAGCTATCTCCATACTTGATGTAGTCAATGGTTTCCTTGAGGAGTGAGGAAGTGAGGAATTGACTACAATAGCTATCTTGACTGGGTCAGTCTCCTCATCATTTTTCTTATCTTCCTCAGTAGCGTCTTCACCTTGATCCTCTTCATCTTCTTCATTATCAAAATGAGTCACTTATTCAACATTTTCTTCCTCATCTTTCTCCTTGTCTTCTTCTTCATCATCATCCTTTACATCTACTGGGAAATCACTTTGTTTATGTAACAAATAGATATTTTTCCAAGTATTTATAGCATTCCTAACAACATGTACTATATCCTTGATCAAAACTAAATAAGTTTTAAATCTTAGAGTCAATTTTTCTTCATTTCTCTTTAATGACTCTTTCACCTCAGCATCTGATATGCTCAGTAGTAACTACCTCAGGGTTTGTGCATGTATGTCTTTGGTTGTTTGCATAGCAAAGTCCCATCTTGGCTTTAACTTCTCTAGTAATTCATTAGAGATTTAAGAAGCAATTTGATCTAGTGAGTACTTCCACCTACCCATTTTGTTTAGTACTAGGTCTTCAACTTTCTTCTTCTCTACCTCAATTCTAGTCTCATATTTCAAGGATTGAAATTTTTTTATTCTTGCTCCTTCCATTTGCTTCAATATTTCCTAGAAGGTGGGTGGAGGTTTGTTGAATATAATGTCACCTCCTTCTTTGTTAGCCTTCTTTCTTGAAGTTCTCCTTGTAAAAACTACAGTAGATGACTTTAGAGGCTTGGTGATGATCACCTTGCCCTCTTTCTTCAAGGGTTCTACTTCTTTCTCTGACTTTTCTTCATCCTCCGCCTGATCCTCATCTTCACCTTTACCCTCAGTTAGCATGAGAGGTGCACTTGATTTTAGTCTAACTATCCTCCTCTTCCCTTTGTTAACTACCTAAGGGAGCTTTATTTTTAGCTCAATTCGTGCCTTACCTTCTTCATAATTTCCAAAATAAGGGGCTTTGGGATTAACAAGTTCATTTATAAGAGCTTCAATGATGTCCTTTGTCTCATCAATATTTACCTCATAACCAAGAGGCTTGACCCACCCATTTCTAGGCTTAACTGCTTGGATGTAGACTTTGTCACAATCCGCCATGAAGCACACATCATCCTTGTAGTCCTCAACTAACTTTTTCGGAAGTCTAAACCTATTGTTAATTTTCTCCTTGAATGCATCGAAGTAGTTGTCCATGATGCTGCCATAGTTCTCACCCGTTTTTGCAATATATTCATTTATCTGGTATAGCACATGCACATCTTTTCTCTAGACTACATTGCCTTCAAAAGGGAAGAACTTCGAACATAAAAGAATAAACAGGTTAATAGAGAACCAAATTTGCATAGATTATTCTTGGAAGTTCTAATACTTTCCATGTTCTAATTGAGTTGCTTCAGCAACAGATGAGCAAGGTCATAAGATAATTTGTACTTCACAACTTTATACACCAAATCCATAGCTTCACATGATATGTTGTTATGATGGCTTGAACTCTAGATCTAATGAGCTATTTAACATGAATACCAAACTTCAACTTTGCATCTATGACACTACTAATCTTCATACCTCTACCATCCCACTCGGCTAGGGTTTTCTTTTCCAACTTTGCCCAACCTAGGGTTTTAGTCATTTGGGCTTTGGCGAGCATGGGGAGGCCAGTGATTCGATGAATCATCTTCTTTTTCATCAATATTGGCTACTCTAACCACAACTGACCATTATGCACCTGACTAAGGATATACCTAATCCACTTAATTTGAAATCCTCAAGGCATATGTAGAATATGAGTCAAGCCTTTTGCTTCCAAATGTTGATGCTTGGGTTTTAGGGTTTTATCAAAACACAACTAACTTAGGGCATCGTCCATCTCTAGAGTACCAATTTCTTGAATTGCACATTTATAATGACTTCAAATTTCATTCACAAGAAGTACCTTAGGAGGAATTTGGGATTGAGCTTCACTTGTGTTTAGGAATTCAACAATCGTAGGTGACAGTTTTAAATCTAGCACTTCCCATTTGACACCTTGAACCAACATGTTACAACCTTTCTTGACCTTGCTGCTACTGGATTCCATTTTCACTCAGTAGTTTGAAAGAACTTCAAGAAACTTTTGTAGGAAATTCACTCAAGTCGCTTGGTCACACATAAAATAGCTCTTTGTAATAATACTTGAAAATTTATGGTAACAAATAAATTTTATTCCATGTCTTTTGTTAAAATTTTGTGTTCAATGCTTGGTATGAAGGTAGATGTGTTGACATAATTCTTGATAGTTTGTTATCCACTATGTAGCATTGATCACTCATTGAAGTCTTCATGATTTAGTAACTATAGGTGCCTTTGTTACTCCTAACCTTTCTTGGTAGAGTCTATGACTCAACCTTACTTGGTAGATAAAGTAACTCGATAATAACTGATATCATTCTTGCTCAATAATCCCACTATATCTTGTGTATGGATTTGTATCTTTGTCACCTTTCAATTGGAACTATTTTGGATATTGTCTTTGATAGCCTAGTTCTAGTTCTTCTTAAAGAACTTAATTGGAAATGGTAGATTCACCCAATTCTTGAGTGACTTGACCATCATTGCTCATATTAGTATCCTTGGTAGACTTAGGAATCCATTGATGTCTCATTTGCTTTCAAATGCGATCAGCCTTTGCCTTCTTCTCATCTTTAATTTTATAGGTATTCATACAATTCTTGGCAAGATGACCAAGTTTTGTACATATGAAACATCTTTTAATGGTATCTTTTTTTCTCATATGGTGTTTAACACAACTCATACCAATGTGTCCATATTCTCCACAATTATGACATCTACACTAGGTATTGTAATACCAACCAAATATTGCTTTCACAATTTTCTTTGCAAGATTCAATGTCTTTGTTTTGCATTTTGATGCCTTGTATCCATGTTTCTTACATTTATGATAGTTGCCTTCAAATTTTGGTTTCTCTTTGCATTCATTAACCTTATGACCATGCTAATTGCAATTGTAGCATTTTCCATTGAATTTTTCTTTTCCATTACTCCAACATTTATTGATGTATGACCTATCTTACCACAGTGATTGCAAGTAGGTCTTTGATTCTTTTGAGCACCTTGTTTGGAAGATTCACCTTCTTCTTTGTATCCAATTCCTACTTTTTCTTTTTGCCTAGAGAGGTTTTGCTCATTTAGTTGATCCATGTCTGCTTGATATTTCATCATTCTCTTATTGATTTGCTTCTCAAAGTTTAGGTCATTTCTCAATCCTTCATTGATTTGTTTTTCAAATCTTAGATCATTTTTCATTCTTTCATTGATCTGCATTTCAGAATTTAGATCATTCCTTATTCTTTCATTTTCAAATCTTAGGCTCATGATTTCCTCATTTGCATTGGAGAGTTGATCCATAAGGTCTACTTGTTGAAGGGATTGATTTTGGATTTTATTGTTTCTTCCATCCATTTCTTCTTTCATCTTGTTTCTTTGTTCCAAGATTTCACATAACCTTACTGACTGAATTTCTTGCTCTCTTTTTAGCTTTCTTACTTCTTCTTGTAGGGAACCATTCTTCTCTAGGAGTTCTTTAATTGCATCATTTACTTCATCTGAGCTACTTGAAGGGTGAAAGTCTTCAATTCTTTCTTCAATGTAATGATGATCATTCATATGATTAGCAAGATCTTTTCTTCTTTTAAGAGATTGAGAAAGTTTCTCCTTAGCTTTCTTGAGTTGGGCAATGGTCATTTCTAGATCCAACTTTTCATTGTCAATAGCTTTGTCAAGTCTGAATATCTCTTTATTCTGGATCTTTTGCACAAGCTATTAAACTTTCTCCTAAGAACCACAAAGCTCTAATACCAATTGTTGGAAATATTCAAGACTAAGCTAAGTTACTGAAAGGGGAGGGGTGAATCAATAACTTCTAAAACTTTTAACTTTAATCAAATAATCCAAATAGCATTTGAATCATCACATCTAATCTATTTGCATGCATGATAAATTGAAAACATGAAAGCATTCATAACACTTGAACACACAAATTTGATGACCTAGAAACCTTCCAAATAGAAAGTAAAACTCGGGTGGGGATGATACCCACAAGCTTTAGTACTGCAGCATAAAGTTGGCCTATTAAGGCTTACAATTCATCACTTCTAATGAGCTGCCATGTTAGGAGCAATTAGGATTGCTAGGTCCACCTTATGAAAGGTTTTACAAACATACAATGAAGTATGCACTCGGTAAAGAGATTTATGAAATATTGTTAGGTCTACCTTGCTAGAGGATTTGACTAGTTGACCTATTAGGATGAAGTAATAGATCTCTAATATGCAATTGAGTTTGCTGATAGAGAATCCTTAGTGTATTGATCACCTTTCTATGATAGATATGGCTCTACTACTCCTTATACTATTATGACCTTCATAATTTACTCTTCTCTACTTTCTTCTGATGATTGCATTACATATCTATATTTTCACACATTGATATGGTACAATAGATTACATATACATACCAATCAAATTACAAAATTACTAAGTTGGCCAAAATAAAAGTTAACACAAATATTACAAAGTTGGCCAAAGTGAAGAAACTCAGGCTTTGAAGGCTGACTTGGTGAGGTTCTGATACTTGACATTCACTATCATAGCTTAGAATCTTCATGCACTCAGTAGATGTAGAAGCTCAATCCATATTGATCAACTTCAAGTAGTCTTGAACTCAGTTTGCACTGGTGACTCAGTATATACTGTACAACTCAAAAATCATTGAATCACTTGGTTACCATGAAGTAGCTCAATCAATATTGGCTTTCCATCACATGAAATGAAAACTCGGTAGATATTGCAATGCTCAGTTAATATTGGATTCACATCATGTGAACTACTAACTTGTAGATACTGAAATGTTTGATAACCACTAGAAATAGTCCAAAAGACTCAGTATCAACTATAGAAGCTCGGTGGCTACTGAATTACATGGAAAACACTATAAATTGTTCTATGAGCAGCTCAGTAACTATATAGAATCTAAATAAGTGTGTCACTAATAACAAACTTAACTAATATGTCAACACAACCATCTTTTGGGATGAAGGAGAAGACACAAAAATCTCATTCTACAAAATTTTATATTGATTCTAGCCCTCACATTTCATTGAGACCACCTCCTCCTAAGGGAAGTAAACCAAAGCTAGAAAGATCAAAGTGTTCTTATTGTAATAAGCCTTATCATGATGAGTCACATTTCTATGAGAAGAAGTTAGATGGCCATGCCAAACAGGTTTCATATTTGACAACTCTCCTTCAGAAGAGCAACATTGATATTCCTTCTACTTCTCACAGATCTTCTTCATTGTCATCATTTCAGTCAGATGGTAAAGATATAAGAAAGGTTCATGCACTATGTGCAACTAATATTCCTCATTCTTCTAGATGGTTCTTGGATTCAGGTGCTTCACACCATATGACATCTTCTTAGTATTTGTTCTCTTCTTTTGAGCCTTCTCATACTCACACATTTTGATAGGGAACAACACTGTTATGACTATATGTGGGAAATGTTCTATTGATATTGATGATAGTAAATATCATGATGTAATTTGTGTTCCATCTTTGTCCTCTAACCTTCTCTTTATTTATTAAATTACACATAGTGGGATAGGGAAGACAGTTAGGTTTGCACGAGATTCAGTGCACATTAGAGATAGTGATACAGGCAATATTATTGAGCTGAGTATATGCAGGATCATGGTGTGCCAAAAAGTGGTGATGTGGAAAAAATAGAGTTTGAAAATGTCTAAAAGCATTTAAAAATTTTCTCTAACTTTTTTCCACCCATCCTGATACCAAACTTGGAAAGTAGGCCCCCAACCCTTATCGAGTATCTGATTTGATATCAGATACCCGATATTATCAGATATCCGATATTATATCAGATATCTGATATCATATCAGATACCCAATAACTATCACTATTATTTTAAAAAAAACAACCTGTGAGTTGTGTTTTCCAAGTGATATTGTGTTTTCTTGCTTAGATATTCATTTTTTGATTAGATAAGTGATAAGAGGTAAGTTTTTTTTTGTTTTTAGTCAATTTTAGTATAAATTTATTAAATTTTATTATAAATTTGTTAGTTTTAGTTGAATTTGTTAAAATTTAGGTTTCTTTTGATAGAAATTATTAAAATTTAGATTTTTTAATATAAATTATGTTTTACGAATTAATAAGTATGGAAAACCAAAATGATGATACTCAGGAAAGGAATGCTATTCCTCATAACCCCCCATCAAATGATCCAATGCCCCCGCAAAATCATTCACCAAATGATCTTTTACCCCCTCAAAATCCTCCTCAAATTGAGGATTTGATATTTGAAAATCTCACCGAATCAAGGGCTTTGTGAACAACATATAATAATGTACCTACATTGGCTCCTATGTTATCCACATTAAACACCATTGTGGATAACATTGAAACACTTACTAAGGAACAAAATTCTGCCCTTTTTTGGTGTGATGAAATGCATGAGATGTTTGATGATGGGTTGGACTATGATGAGGTTGCAACTCTCAATATAGGTAAAGATGATTTGGTTGCCATTTTTGTGAACCCAAAAACCAATTTACCAGTCGATCACAAAAAGCCCAAACTATCAAATAAATGGTGCACAAATGATACCATACGTGCAAAATTTTTGGATCATTGGTGGATGGTTTTTGACATCCTTCCACATAGCAAATTAGAGGTGCCATTTTATTTCCTTAGAAAATTGTATGCAGAATTTGTGTTGAAACTCAAAGAAAACTATTGGAGCATGAAGCCCAACATGGGTGTAGGACTAGGAGCTCCTCAGGATAGACCCTCTTCCCAATGGAAGAAAGCTGGCACTTTTTTCCCCCTACTGATGTCTCCCCCCCTCCTCAAGTTTAGCATCCTGATATTATTGCAGAGGCTACCTCTCAGACCATTAGAGCCATCCATAGACTGAGTAGCCTATTGATATCTTAAGCTAGGTTAGTCATGCCTCCCCATGTTGATGATGTTGGTGCGACTTCATCATTGGCTAACTCATCACACATTCATGTGCCTCATACTTGCATTACATGTAAGAATATTTTTCTGGGTCCCATAGGTGATCTTCTTGAGTATCAGTTTGTATTAGACAATGATACACCAAATGCACGTGCAGAGGCTATAGACCCTGATGTGAGAGAGGAGGGGTATGCAGAGGCATGGACTCCTTCTATGTCTATACGTGTATACATTTTTTGGTTATGACATATGTGATTTAAAGTTAATTTTTATAATAGAGTAATTTTAATTTTTAAGCCATACTGACTTATACATGTATGTGATCTTCATTGATGTTTAGTTGATGACTGAGGAGGAGCTAAGACAGGTTGATGATGCCACACTCTCAGCCATTTCATTTGGCCTTGAGACATCTACAGTAAATTATGTTGTGTTCTCATTATTTTTTCTATTTGATATTGTAGCATATATGGTTTCTAATCTTTTTTTTATCTTGCAGGTACACCTATCCTTGGGGGACAAAGTACGGGTGATGAGCCAAGACTGATTGACAAAGGAAAGGTGATTAGGTGATTTCTATTTGATTAAATATCGATGCATTCTTGTAAAATGTTTTTGGTAATGAAATTTAATTACATTCTTTATTGTATAGGGTGTGGCAACTGGTGATAAGCCCATGCAGATTCCACATCGTAGACACTTAGGCATTTCTATTCGCATTGAGAGCCCCATTGTATGTATAAGTATCATTTATTTTTTATTTTCTTTATCTTCATATATAAATTCATAACTAATTTTGGTGATATTAACAACTACTATTTTGTATCTCATAGGAAACTCCTAGTGCACACAAGGTTGGATGGGAGAGGTTTGTATCTTTGATGATGCAACCACTATATCCTAAGGAGGAGCCTACACTAGTAAGTTGTAGTTTGAATTCTTGATTAAATGTGTTATAAATTTAGCATGCTATGAATTATAATGTTATAGCTTAAGTTGTAGATTCATCTGACAAACATATTTGAACATACATAGTCCATAATTAGTGAGGTACAAGCATTGCTGAGGGCATATGAGAGGACTCCTAATCGGCACAGGAGGTCGATGAGAGAGGTATTTATTATGAAAGTTTAATAGCATAAAATATCATTAAAAAAAAGATCATTATGCATTTGAGTAATTCAATGTTAGATACAAAGAATCATATAAATTTAGTAGTCTAACTTTGGGTTTTCCTTTTTTGTTTATGTAAGAGGCATCTGATCCACCTAGTGTAGCAAAGAGGCTACATTTTAATCATCCACCAGCACCCTAGGATAGTATAGTTGTGATAGGATGCGTCATGAGACATTTTGAGATGGCATATGCCACATTGTTTACAAAAACATTGATATTTATACACATTCTGATGGCATGATCAACCACATTTTCTATATGGATCTATGTATTTTGATATATATATGTGTGTGTGTCTGTGTGTATATATATATGTATAATTTTTCTATGGATACATGAACTTTGATATATATTTGTGTAATTTGTCTATGGATACATGTATTTTGATATATATTTTTGTCATTTATGTGCACAATGATATACATATTAATTTAGTACCTAGCATTGTTCAATTTATTGTGGATCATGTATATATATATATATATATATATATATTAAAGAGGGGTAAACACTTTGACCTGGAGCTATGAACCAGTGAGGCCACAAATAGGGGACCTCATCCCCATTAGATTCAAACCTTGATGGCAAGGATAACAACTCAAAAACTTAACCATCACAACATGCCACTATTGGCATCGTGGATCATGTATATTGTTCACGTTTATGGAATATGATTAATTTTGATCATTTTTGTTATATTCAATTCAAATACAATAATTTGTGAATAACATTTTAACAACCTTTATTATAAAATTTGGATGCAATGTTTAATTTGAAGTGCTATCATGACATAAACACACTTGTTAACCTCCTACACAAGGTTCACATAACCCCAAATCTGATTTTAAACGCCACCTTCAACCTTAAAACTAACTCTTGGCTTCAACTCTAATCTCAACACACTTAAGGACTCCACTCCTCAACCATGGATTCTATTACCAACTATGAACTCATTCTTGGACTCATGATCTTTGATAACTAGCCCTTCACTTTGTTACTATCCTCATACTACAACTTTTCAATTTCAACATAACCTCAAAATATCCCAACTTAAGAGACTTGATTGGATCAAATATTTTTAACTTGATTCTCCAATACCATATCCATATGAATAACATCTATACATTTCTCACATTGATTAGATTACCCATACTAATCCACTTAATAAAACTAGCTTCATTAATGAATGTTATTATTTCACACCTTATGTAGTTGTTTCCAACCTTGTATGGTCATGCTCAAACCCCTAACTGACTCTTTGCACTCATTTTCACTTTGCAAGAAAAAGTTGCAAAAGTAGCAAAAGTTGCAATTTTGCAACTTTTGAAATTTTGAGCAATTTTTGCTATAACTTTAAATTCTTAATTAGATGAGTTCACCAAACTTGGTAAGGAGTTATCAATAGCCTACATGAGCTTCGAGTTATGACCCTCATAAGGTTGACCTCAAAACACACTTAGAGCACCTTGGAGTCTCCTCGGTACTCTATGGCCACAAATGATGGATGGTCTCCATGGCTGGAACAAGGGTGTTACTAGGGTTCACCTACCCATCCAGAGCTAATAATGCTGATGATTCAATGCCAAGATTAGTAGTTTCAAAGTTACGCTATGGTGCACCTATGAACTGAGGCACACTGCGAGTTTTAGCATTGAGTGAGATCGTTGTGCCGAATCCAAATAGAACATGATCTCTCAAAAATGAGATAGGTTATTCTAGGCCTCCACATCACCATCTTGTAGCATTTGATAGTTCATCAATAGCCCTCACGAGCTTTGAATTATGACCGTCAAAAGATCGACCTCAAAAAACACTTAGAGCACCTTGGGGACTCCTTGGTATGGGGTGGCTGTGGAGGATATATGGTCTCCATGGTTAGAACAAGGGTGTCACTAGGGTTCACCTGCACATCCAAAGCTAATGGCACTAACAATTTGATGCCAATATCAGTAGTTTCAAAGTTACATTGTGGTGCACCTATGAATTGAGGCACACAACAAGTTTTGGCATTGAGCGAGATTGCTGTGCCAAATCCAAACAGAATGTGATCTCTCAAGAGATAGGTTATTTTAGGCCTTGACATCACAGTCCTATAACATTCAATGGTTCATTGATAGCACTCATGAGCTCTAAGTTACGACTTTGGAAAGATCAACCTCGAAACGCACTTAGAGCACCTTGGAGACTCCTTGGTATGGGGTGGTCGCAGACATTGGATGGTCTCTATAGCTAAAAAAAGGGTTTCACTAGGGTTCACCTACCCATTTGAAGCTCATGGCACTAACGATTTGATGCCAAGATCAGTGATTTCAAAGTTATGCTATGGTGCACCTATGAACTGAGGTACACTGTGAGTTTTGGCATTGAGGGAGATCACTATGCTGAATCCAAATAGAATGTGATCTCTCAAAAATGAGATAGGTTATTTTAGGTCTCGACATTACTGTCTTGTAGCATTTGACAACTCATTGATAGTCCTCATGAGCTTCGAGTTACGACCCTCGGAAGATTGACCTCGAAACACACTTAGAGCACCTTGGAGACTCCTTAGTACAGGGTGGCCATGGACAATGGATGGTATCTACGGTTAGAATAATGGTATCACTAGGGTTCACCCATCCATTCAGAGCTAATGGCATTGATGATTTGATGCCAAGATCAGCAGTTTCAAAATTACACTATGGTACACCTATGAACTGAGGCACACTACGAGTTTTGGCATCGAGTGAGATTGTTGTGCCAAATCTAAAAATAATGTGATCTCTCAAAAATGAAATAGGTTATTTTAGGCCTTGGCATCATCATCTTGTAGCATTTGACAGTTCATCAATAGCCCTCATGAGCTCAGGGTTACGACCCTTAGAAGATCGACCTCAAAACACAATTAGAGCACCTTGGAGACTCCTGGGTACAGGGTGGCTGTGGATGATGGATGGTCTTTACAAATGAAACAAGGGTGTCACTAGGGTTCACCCACCCATCCAGAGCTAGTGGTGCTGATGATTCGATGTCAAGATCAATGGTTTCAAAGTTACACTGTGGTGCGCCTATGAACTGAGGCACATTGTGAGTTTTGGCATCGAGCGAGATCATTGTGTTGAATCCAAATAGACCATGATCTTTTGAAAATGAGTTAGGTTATTTTAGGCCTCAGTATCACCATCTTGTAGCATTTGATAGTTCATCAATAGCCCTCATGAGCTTCGAGTTATGGCCCTCAGAAGATTGACCTTGAAACACACTTAGAGCACCTTGGAGACTCCTCGGTACGGGGTGGCCATGGATGATGGATGGTCTCCATGGCTAAAAAAAGGGTGTTACTAGGGTTCACCCACCCATCTGAAGCTAATTGTGCTGAGGATTCGATGCCAAGATCAATGGTTTCAAAGTTACATTGTGGTGCACCTATGAACTGAGGCAAACTGTGGGTTTTGGCATCGAGCGAGATCGCTATGCTGAATCCAAACAGAATGTGATATCTCAAAAATGAGATTGGTTATTTTAGGCCTCAACATCAACTTCTTGTAACATTTTACATTTAATCAATAGCCCTCATGAGCTCTGAGTTACGACCCTCAAAAGATCGACCTCAAAATGCACTTAGAGCACCTTGGAGACTCCTCGGTATGGAGTGGTCGTGGATGATGGATGGTCTCTACAACCAAAACAAGGGTGTCACTAGGGTTCACCCACCCATCTAGAGCTAATGGTTCTAATGATTTGATGCCAAGATTAGCAGTTTCAAAGTTACGCTGTGGTGCACCTATGAATTGAGGCATACTACGAGTTTTGGCCTCGAGGGAGATCACTGTGCCAAATCCAAACAAAACATGATCTCTCAAAAATGAGAAAGGTTATTTTAGGCCTCTGCATCACCATCTTATAACATTCAATATTTCATCAATAGCCCTCATGATCCCTGAGTTATGACCCTTGGAAGATCAACCTCGAAACACACTTAGAGCACCTTGGAGACTCCTTGGTACAGGGTGGCCGTAGACAATGGAGGGTCTCCGTAGAAAGAACAAGGGTGTTACTAGGGTTCACGTACACATCTAGAGCTAATGGCACTAAAAATTTGATGCCAAGATTAGCAATTTCAAAGTTACACTATGGTGCACCTATGACCTGAGGCACACTGCGAGTTTTGGCATTGAACAAGATCACTATGCCAAATCCAAACAGAATGTGATCTCTCAAAAATGAGATAGGTTATTTTAGACCTCGACATCACCATCTTGTAGAATTCAATGTTTCATCAATATCCCTCACGAGCTTTGAGTTATGACCCTCAGAAGATCGACCTCGAAACACACTTAGAGCACCTTGGAGACTCCTCAGTACAGGGTAGATGCGGATGATGGATGGTCTCTACAACTAGAATAAGGGTGTCACTAGGTTCAGTATTAAAAGCAAAAACATTATTTTTTACCTCTCTCAAGTTTTTGGCATTAGGAACAATGCAAGTTTGGTCTTAATATGTATTAAAATCATCATTTTTTAGGTCCCACCACATAAATTAGATTAAGTAAAATAATCTTTGTTTCTTACATTAAATCAACAAGTTCACATTTACAATATATCAAGTGTTTCATCATTATTATATCAATACACAACTACCAAATTTTTTTTTGTCAAAAATAGTAGTGTCAATAAGAGTATTGTCAAAAATTGTAGTGTCAAAAATAGAATAGATTTTTCTTCATTCTACTCCTTATTTATCTTTTTATCTTCATGCATGGCTACTCTTCATGATGTACCTACATTTCAATATCATAAAAAAAATAGTAACTTAATGTAATGAAGAAGATAATCATCGGTTTACTAAATCATCATGAAGAAAATAACATAAGAAGTAAATATACCTAGTCAAGTGTTCCAGTAGGGTCCTCTCTCTATTTTAGGTTCTCCAATAGGGCTTCATGATCAGCATTAGTAATAGTAAAAAGTTATTTTACTTTTGGTCTTCCTTGATGCTTCAACAACTTTACATTTTTTGCTATAATAAGATGCAAATATATGAGAATTATTTTGTGCTTCTGATAGTCTTTGAATGTAGGAATTTTGTTCCTTCTAAGCATGTGTTTCTATAGCCATGTTCCAATGATAACCACTAAAATAGTAGGATATGTGAATCCACCATCATCTTTGATTAGTTGTGTAATATTTTGTTTACCTCTTACACAATGTGCTAACCAATAATCGAATTTCTCATCATTCCCCTATGGTGCAACCAATGCAAAGACATATCTTGGCTGAAGAATATGTGATAGATGGTTATGATCAAGTGAACTTTCTATGTCATCATTTTTGATAGAGGGTATGATAGACATGGAGTAAGATAATATGGAGCCCATGTGTCCACCAACTTAGTCAACTCATAGTGATTCCAATCACATTGAAAACAACTAGGACAAATGTAAGCTAGATGTCCTATCCAAATGGTCCATGTATTAGAATCAGAGCTCCTGAATGAATGCATTTTTTATGAGTCTCTCACTATAGCACAATCTAATCTATCACCTATGGACCCTTCCTCTACCAACCAAAGGAACCTGCATATCACTAAATCAAGAGTCCTCCCTATGATAATGCTAAACTACACCAATCAATAATGCTATGAGCATCAAGAAGCTTTGCTCTTAGAATCTTCAATTGCTCCTTAATTAGAGCTCTCTTCACACATGCCCCTGGTCCACCATGTTTCCCTTTTCCATGTTCAAACTCAAAAAACTCCAAATATGAGGCACCCCCCTCTCTACGTGCATCCTACACAACCAATAAAACATGCAAGCATTCTTTAATTGACCTATATAGTTATTTGACCAAATGATATGTCTATCCATAGCAATTGCATGCTACTATAAGAAATCAAAGTAATTCTCAAAAAAATGTTGCACAAACTCATGAGACAAAGAGAGAGAGAGAGAGAGAGAGAGAGAGAGAGAGAGAGAGAGAGAGAGAGAGAGAGAGAAGGGGGGATGGGAGTGTGTGTGTGTGTGTGTGTGTGTGTGTGTGAGAGAGAGAGAGAGAGAGAGAGAGTAGGGGGTGGAAGAATGTGAGAGTGAGAGAGAGAGAGAGAGAGTAGGAAATGGGAGAGGGAGTGGGAGAGAGAGAGAGAGAGAGAGAGAGAGAGAGAGAGAGAGAGAGAGCAGGGGGGATGGGAGTGTAGGTGAGAGAGAGAGAGTAGGGGAGAGAGAGAGAGAGAGAGAGAGAGAGAGAGAGAGAGAGAGAGTAGAGAAGGAGAGGGAGGGAGGGAGAGAGAGAGAGAGAGAGAGAGAGAGAGAGAGAGAGAGAGTAGGGGTGGGAGAGAGAGAGAGAGTAGGGTATGGGGGAGAGAGAGAGAGAGAGAGAGAGAGAGAGAGAGAGTAGGGGATGTGAGAGAGATAGTAAGTAGTGGGAGAATGAGTGGGAGAGTGAGAGTGAGAGAAAGAGAGAGGGGATAGAAGAGAGAGAGTGAGAGAGAGAGAGTAGGATATGGGAGAGAGAGAGTAGCAGATGGGAGAGAGAGAATGAGAGAGAGAGTAGGGGATGGGAGAGAGAGAGTAGGTGGTGGGAGAGTGAGAGCAAGAGAGAGAGAGGGGGGGATGGGATTTTGTGTGTGTGAGATTGAGAGAGAGAGAGAGTGTGTGTAGCCTAAGAGAGAGAGAGAGATTAGCAATGGAAGAGAGAGAGTGAGAGAGAGAGAGAGAGTAGGGGGTGGGAGAGAGAGAGAGTAGGGGATGGGAGAGAGAGAGTGTGTGTGTGAGTGAGAGAGAGTAGGTGGTGGGAGAGGGAGTGGGAGAAGGAGAGTGAGATAGAGAGAGAGGGAGAGGGAGAGAGATATAGAGAGAGTGGGGGGATGGGAGTGTGTGTGTGTGAGAGAGAGAGTAGGGGATGAGAGAGAGAGTAGGGGATAGGAGAAAGTGAGAGAAAGAGAGTAGTGGGTGGGAGAATGAGAGAGAGAGAGTAGGTGATGAGAGAGAGAATGTGTGAGTGAGAGAGGGAGTAGGTGGTGGGAGAGGGAGAGTGAGAGAGAGAGGGGAAGAGAGAGAGAGCAGGGGGGATGGGAGTGTGGGTGAGAGAGAGAGTAGTGGGTGGGGAGAAGAGAGAGAGAGAGAGAGAGAGAGAGAGAGAGAGAGTAGGAGGTGTTACAATGAGGGAGAGAGAGTAGGGGATGGGAGAGAGAGAGAAAGTAGGCAGTGGGAGAGGGAGTGGGAGAGGGAGATCAAGAGAGAGAGAGAGGGGATGGGAGTGTGAGAGAGAGAGAGTAGGGGGTGGGAGAGAGAGAGAGAATATGGGATGGGAGAGAGAGAGAGAGAGAGTAGGGGATCAGAGAGAGTAGGTGGTGGGAGAGGGAGTGGGAGAGGGAGAGAAAGAGAGAGAGAGGAGGCAGGGATGGGAGTGTGTCTATGTGTGTCAGAGAGAGGGGGGATGGTATTGCGTGTGTGAGAGAGAGAGAGAGAGTAGGGAATGAGAGAGGAGAGAGAGAGAGTGAGAGAGTGTACCAAGAGAGAGATAGAGAGTAGGGGATGGGAGAGGGGGGAGAGAGAGAGAGAGAGTAGGGAATGGCAGAGGGTGGGATAGGGAGAGATATTTTTCACATAGTGTGTCCACACTATAGTGCACATTCTCTTTAGAGGGTGTACATGCTATAGTGCATACACACTATATGAAAACACCAAAAAATGGTTATAATGAAAGTTTGGGTCCCTACTGATCCATATTCTATTTTTTGTTTGTTGTGAGTTATGTTGTTCCGACAGTAAACATGGGTTTCATGCTGTTAGAAGTTAGCAAACACCATTCAATCATTGGATACACTATTTGAAGGCTTTTTGAACATTATTTTATTCTATTTGAAGCTAGAAAACACCAAATTCAATCATTGGATACACTATTTGAAATTTTTTAAAATATTCTTTCTATAGAAAAGGTTAGTGCAGTCCTTTTTAAATATTCTTTGTTACTATATAGAGAAAAATTTGATTATAATTTGACAATTGTTTAATATATAGTGAATTCCCTTGAAATTTGTATGTTTGAATGAATTGTTATTTGGAAATGGCTAAAAATTTGACAAGTTGTTTAATATATATTGTGTATTCATTGAAATAATTATAATTTGTATATGTATTTGAATGATTTGTAATTTACAAATTGTAAGTAAATCAGATGTTTGAATAATTTGACATATAGAAATCATCATCATGCTAAGGAAGAAACCAAAAACTCAAACAATGGAAGAGAGGGAGAGAGATTTGGAAATTAAAAGAGATAAAATGAAACTACTACATCAACAAAGAAAATTGCAAAGAAATAATGAAGATTTGTCTTTCGAAGAGGAACAAGAACCACCAATAAAAAAAAAAAAAGAGGAAGAATTGGAAAGACAAAGAGAATGAATGAGATTGTTATGCTCAAGAAGACAATTGAATTGTGAAGCTACACCATCTTCCAATGTTGGAGTCATATCATCATCTCATGTTGAAGAGATGCTAATTTGTACATCTGACGATGTACACACTCCATCATATCATGTTAAAGGCACAACATCAACATATAAACTAGGTGATATTCCATCTTTTGCATCTTATTGCCAAGGCACATCATCTTTAGTTCAAGTTATGCAAAACACTCAACCTTATGTTGATGTTCAAAATGTTGAGAGAATGGAAGAGATTATAACACTTTCTAGAATTCATTTTAGAAGACCAAAATATTTGATTGATATTGATACTAACATTTTGAAATCAATGCCTGACAAGATTAGCAAGCATATTTGTCAAAGAAAATTTAATCATATGTGGATATTATTCTTTAAAAAATTAAATATTATAGGTCCATGCCAATTATTTGTTGAAATGATGAGAAATTTTAAATTTATGCCTATCATAAAGATTCTTGGGCTAAGAATGATGGACGATTCAAATGAAAAAAAGCATTGCAAAGAATCTAATGAGTGCCTATGACAATGTAAGTTCTAAATCACACACCAAATATAGTAATATCACAAGATGAGTACGCACATCAAACATTGTAAGTACCCAAATGAAGAAATCTTGACTCATGAGAAAGACAAGAAAAATATTGAAAATCAATAGAGGTACTCTAAGGAGAGCCATGCTAAGGCATGAGAGATTGGAAGATCCAACAAAAAATGAGTTATGGACATTTAGCAGTAGACTACCATGAAAGGATAAAGAAATTAGTGAAGCTTTGAGATCATTGATCGAAGATTTATGGACAAATAACACATGTGTTTCCCCTAATCAAAGAGATGTTGTAAGAAGGAGGATTGGTAACCAAAATCACAACCCACATGCGAAACATTTTTTGGACTCAACTCAAACACAATTTTTGGCAAAATTTATTGGTATGTATCTTCAAATTTGAATAAGTCAAAGATTTTTTGAGATGGGTAAACCTTTTTATGTGAAGATAAATCACACACACACAACTTGTTATTGTAGGATACATATTGAATTTTTTAATCATTTTGATGCTTTAAGGCATATATGTGTGTTTTTGCATTCTAAATTTGTTTTGTAGGATTGTGACATGAATGAGCCACCTAGATCTTCAAGAGAATTCATATCCAACATTTTAGGTGAAATAGGAGATGATCAAAATTTTTACAAGACATCATGCTTGGATAGTACATGCTTATTTTGTGGTTCTTTACAACTTTTATCAACTTGTGAACATATGGATAGTAAACATGCAATTAGAACTCAAATAGTAGATTATGGAAAATATAAGATAATGACATATGCTCTAAAAGATTCGAAATGGGGTAAAAGATCTGATTTAGTTATTGAAAAGATTTCAATGTATGAGTTCATGAAGATTTTTTGTTAAAACATTATTTATGAGTATGCAAGGCATACACATTGAGCTCGATGGCTAGATTTACAATTCAAGTTGTGCAAGGATATGTTTCCACTAGATACCATTGTTTCTGTTGTAGACTTCACAGACAACCACAAAATACAACTACAAAATGAGATGCAAGAAAAGTATTATACTTATCAATAGGTTTCCATATTTGTTCACATAACATTCATGCATTCACCTACAAGTACAAAGTATGATAGGAATATTTTGAGGGAGTACCATTTTTACATCAGCAATGATCGATCACTTTCTACGAAGCTTCTACATGGTTGTTTTCAACTATTTTATGGATATTTGGCTAACAGGGGCATACCATATCATCAACACATTATTTGGTTAGACAATTGCTTATCTCAATTCAAGAATGCATGGATGTTCTATTGGATGAGTAGGATGCACAGGTTGTCTAGAATTTAGTATATGTGGAATTTTATATAGGTTGGTCATGGAAAGGAAGACCATGATGGTGCAGGCACATGCATCAAAAGAGCCTTAGCTAGTGAAGAACTAAAGTACAAAGATGGAGCAATATTGATAGATGCAAAATCCATCGTCCAGTGGTGTAACACTAGAATAGGTCCAGGTAAGGAAGGTGAGTCTACAGTTCATAGATTTTTTTTGTTGATAGATAATACTAACATTGCACCATATGAGGATTTTTGCACACTAACAAGATCAAGTGAGTTGTAATCTTTTAGAAGCTCTGATGTAGGTTCATGGCATGCTATTGTCCATCATGTATAGAGGAAAATTGGGATGAGTGTGAGTCAACTGAACGGGTGGACAAATGGGATACACAAGTTTTGGACCCAACTGACACCTATCATCCCCCACAAGCACTAGAAATGGTAGAGATGGATTCATCCATTGACTTTGACCACTTTTTCTGATCTAGTGCAACCTGGTTATATATAAATATATATCTTTGCAATTTCAATATGTAATTTCAATATGTAATTTTATTACTTTTACCTAACTATTTTCTAAATTAATGACCGCATTTTGTACATTTATCACTGCAGGCCATGGTTTTATTGTTATTGCACCTAAAGACAATGAAGAAGGGACATATTATTATTTGTGTCATTGTGTCCAAGACAAAAAAAAATTGTATTAATAATGGTGTAAGTAACTATCCCACTATTGGAATTGTATGGCCTCTTGGAATTGTATCCCTTCAAAAAGTTGGCAAGCAATTTTAATCTCTTGCCCTAGGCGAGCTAGAACATGTCCGGCTAGGGAATAGTGTTGCAACAGAGCTTTTTTTTTGCAAGGATTATGGAGATTTTTGAAGAGTGAACATAGAGGTTGTAGGGGAGTAATAAGAGACCCCTTGGGTGGAAGGAGAAAGTGTGGCCAATCCATTAAGGCGCCCTAAAATACCAAACAACAAGTTAACCTTATACACCCTTTAAACCCTCAAAATTAGCACAAGGACTGTATGACCATTCTAGGGTATAAAACTAGAAAATCTCAATGCTCTCACAAAATTAATAGAGGTCCATGAAGACACCTTGGAAGGTTTAGTGGAAGAAAAGTAAGAAAATTCCTATTTTGTAGGTGAAAAGGGGCTAATTGGGGCTCTTCCTTGTAGCCTTGTTTTAAGGAAAAAGGGTGAAATTGGTAGAGAGATAATCAAAAAGTGTTGGTTTGGCATACTAAAGTAATGCATTTCAAGGCTTGGTGACTCCTCCATGATCTTGCAAGTGGTTGTAAATAAATGGTCAAAAAGACCTAGCTTAGTGGGAGTCCTTGAATACTCTTCATTCAGAATGGTAGCCTAGCAGTCAGCAAGTGCATCCAATAAAGAAAATGAACATCATTGAAGGATATAGATGCATATGTGAACATTAACCAATAAAAAATATAAAGGAATAAAAATATTGAGTATTTTATACAACAAAGATTTTTCCAAACCAAAGGCAATAAGTCATTATAGTCAAACAATTAAGAACTAGATATATCTATGAACCAGATTATTCTTACATATGTATACAATATTATTGACCAAATTAGAATTAGCAAAATGATATTGTACATAATCTCCATTACAATAGCATGGAAGTTTTGTGTTTTTAATAGTTATATCCTTTACTCCCAAAAATGGACATTACAGATATTGCTCACTAATCCTTTACAATAGAAAATCTTTGCAAAAAATGGCATGTACTTGTATGAGGACATTATATATTACAGAAATCCCACATCAAAGTAGCTAGCTAGCCACTCAAAAAATAGTAACTAAATGTAAGTGGTATCATAAAGATACCTTAATAAACTAGTATCCCCTTTACTCAAGCAACATCTTGGTCATTGATGCAGTAATAGGCAGCAGAAGCTTCAAACAGCAAGGAATGGTAGAAGTTCTCAAATTCCCTCAACACCCAAGGTGAAGGGTCCTAGTGCCAAATACCTATCACAAGTATCAAGATGGTCTTATAGGAAGGTTATCACAACCCCACAAGATGCGATAGCCTAATCACTAGGTCTACCAAAGTTCTAATCACCAAAAACTCAAAATGCACTAATGGATTCCCTTAGTTAAAGAGAGATCAAACACCAAAAATTGGATACAAAGACTAGGGGTAGCCTAAAATCATTGATATGGCCTATTTAGGTCCTAATCAACATGAATCAATGATTCATTTCATCAAAGAAAACTTATAGCATCAAGTTGTTTTGAAAACCAATTAATTGGCTTGTAGCCCTCCTAAAATGAGAATGAGGCATAAGTTTTAATTCTTCCAAACAACAAGGTGACTTGACTAGGGATTTGGATACCCTTTTCAGTTTTATAAAACATGCCAAAGTTCCCAATGATGGAAAGGAACAAAACTTGTTGTTGTTCCAACATTAGACTAGATTCTTAGGCCTAATTAGGGCTCTATTTACTCTACAAGTGTGTTTTCTACAAAGGAGAAACTCAATCCAACTATTAGGATATGTGGGGGCATGTAAAATAAATAATAATCCAAGGATTTAGCCTCTAATAATCCAAAAACTCAAACTAGAAGGGACTGTTACAAATGTTGTATGGTGTACTCATGGTGATGCACACCTAGGGTATGGTAGCAAACTCAACTCCTTGCACTTCCTAGAAAAAAACTTGTAGAATCTGAAAAAAATTTTTTACACCATGCATTCCACCAAAGGGCATCAATTTCCCATGGTGGAATGTGTCAAAATGACCCAGCCCTAGCAAAGTGTTGATTTCTAGGCTGAATCCTAGGCAGCAAGCAAGAAAATTTGATAACACTCAACCTATGAAGAATTAGAACATGAGGCTTGATGCAAAAATGAAATAGATAAAATTATCCAACTTCTAGATCTATTGGCACATTCCCTCTCATCCCTACAGTTCTGTACAATATTTTGGAACACATGTTTTACAAGGAAAAATGTTGATTTGTATTGATTTCAACGCCAAATTACAATTGTGCTTCCTATCATTGGCCTATAAGGATTTATAGGACTTATCTAATAGTTGAATGGTCATTTTGAACTTCCTAGCCATTGGAGGAAATGATTTGAAAGTATTTGACACTTTTTTGCAAAGTTGCTCAAAAGTTGCTTACAATTTTTGAGCAATTTTTGCAAAATTTTCAAAAATGCAAGTCTGAAGACCAAACTTGGTCCAAACCTAAAGTAGGTGATCCAAAATGGATCTAGTTATTAAAAAAAAATTAAAACCTATAATCCTATTCATTTTTTAGGCATATTGATCATATTTGGTTTTAGTTACCCAAGGCCTCATATTTATGCCTAATCTTGGAACTAGGCCTTACAACTGGATCAATGTGCCAACCTATCCTAAGTGAACTATCTAGGATCCTTGGGTACCTTATTTGATGAGTCTAAAGTGGGTGCTCTTGCACTAGTCATCTACTTGACTAGGACATGTTTGGAAACTGACAATCTCCATTTAAACTCAAGTCTCCATTTAAAGGTGGCAATGAGCTTTTTGTTGTTCTATTAAGATCATTAATATATTTCGATGAGAAATTTGAGGGATCATGCCAGCTTGAGTATCCTGGCTTCCCAAGTCCTATAAATGTAAGACCATTTATGAATAAGCATTTCTCATTGAAACATCTATGGTGTTGGAATGAAGTGCGTGACTAGATTCTTTTCCTACTAATGAGCCAATTTGAGGCTTCACTTCACATTGCTCTGTGGATAATTCTATAGCACTTGTTACTTCTCTATCTAAAACTTTTGTGTCTATGTACATTTTCACTCTTTCCCAATAGTTGTAGGTTTTGTCTCTTCATCCCAAGTAATTGGCATACCTTGGATGGCACCAAGATAACCATTTTGTTCTAAAATTTCCTTTTCTCTTAGATTAATCTCTCTATTAAGTAGATTTTCTATATCTTCCTCCATATATTTAATAGATGTAGTTGCAATTCCTCTGTATATATTCTTCTATATATTAAGATTTTCTCCATAGGAATGAGAAGGCATGGGGATTCAGGCCAACTATTGGTCACTGTATTAAAAAGGTAGTTCTTGGCCATGCCATTGATGGGAATCATTTCAATCTTATTTTCAGAATCAATACCTCAATTTTCTTTAAAGAATAATATATATTGTTTTTAATGTCTTTGAAATATATGTAGCTAGTAGCCAATTGCTTATTCATAGTCTTTCAATATTCATGGGAAACTAAGGTATTTGGTTATCTAATAGGTCTTATGAATATTAACTAGGGTCCTACAATAGTCTTAGATGGACCCATTTGACCTAAATATGTAAAGAGCAAAAATTGCTCAAAAGTTGCAATGTTGCTGAAATAGTTGCTTGAGAACCTTTTGCAATTTAAATGGAAGTTTGGGAAGTTTTAACTATCCATGTTCAAGTATATGATCATGGGAAACATATTTTTGAAGGTTAGAAGGTTTTTAATCAGATTTACATTTTTAAGCAAGTTTTACAACTTTTGTAATTTTGCACAAAAAGTGCAACTTTTGCAAAGTTCACTAGATTTCACTTCTAGGACTTGGAAAAGGTTCCAAACTATTTTTTAAAAAACTAAAAACACCTAATCCTAGGCTATCTTGATAGAAAACTCAAAAATTCCTCATTTTTCCTAATTAGCAACTTTTGCTCATATCTTGCACAAAGTGGCCTAGGCATACATATCTTGCTCAAATCTGTCTCACCATTCATCGTGAGATCAAATTATCTATTTTGTTAGCTCCAAGTGGCTAGGTAAACCCTATTTTGAAGCTCTTCCCATCCTATTGAGTGCTCAAACATTCTTGGGCATGCTGAACCAAATCAACCCTAAGAGTCACTAAATGCCATAGGGCAGTGATCTTTGATGGGGCATATCTTGGATCTTGTGTGAGGTATGGATGTGATTCTAGGTGCTACAAGGCCATGGATTTTGCGGCCCCATCTCGGATGATGCTAAAACTTGTAGTGTTGGTCAGTATAAAGGTGCCAACTGTGTACACTAATATGTTAGCAAGAAACACTAATCTATTTTTTTTAAAAAGCATTAACTAACAAAACTAGTATAAACTTTAGATGAGACAAAGTGAGGTCCTCAAATGAGAATATGAGCCATGGATAGGCTCTCTCAATGAGGATGATCACTTTATTAGTAGATGTGTCATTTGATATGGATTTGGGATGTATGCTCAAGCTTCAAAATGCTTCAATGGAGATGGATTTGGGATTTTTGGTGTAGATATGTGAAAATGGTATGAACCTAGCTTCTCAAACTGACATGGTAACTTTAGCTTAAGGGTTGTGTTGAAATGGCTTGGGAGGGGATTCAATTTATAGGCTAAGGGCTTGAGGGTTTGAGGGATAAGATGTAAGGATGGGGAAAAGCTCATGGAGGGCTCAAATTGCATGAGAGGAGAGCACATGGATTGTGCTTCTTTATAGCCAATCAGGGAGTGACACATGTCACAGGGTGAGTGGGTGGAGTAAAGGGCAAGGATGAGTCAACAAAGGAGGCTCAAGGCCTTAAAGACCCTCATAATGGCTTGTAAGAGCAATGAATAGGTTTTTAAGAGTCTTTTAAGGCTTTGTAAGAGCATTCATGGTTTGGTGGTTGGGATATTTTGAGGGAAGACTTTGGCTTGGCTTAGGAAAGTCCTAAGCTTGTTTAGGATTGTGCAAATGATTAAGGGTTGGATTAGGGATGGATTTAGGATTAGATTAGGCTTGTTAGAGATGGGCAAGTGGATGGCATTTATGAGGGTGGGTGAGTTAGTAGCTAAGCTTGGTTAGTATGGGTGGATGGGGTGGATTAGGCTAAATGGAGGATTAGGGATAGGCTTAGGATGATGATGATGATGACCTTCTAGAAGAGTCTAGAACTTCCTAGGATGAGGATAAATAAAATTTATTTATCTCAAAGGTTTGGGTTGAGGAGATATTTATTAAAACATTTTTAATAAATATGAGAATTAATATTTAATCTTAATTAAATATTTTGAGTTGGGATTAAGGGTAGGAAATGATGGGATTAGCCTTTAATCAAAATTAAAGAAGGATTAGAAGATTTTGGAAGAGGTTAGTGGTCTTAAGGAAATTGGCCAAGTTTTGGGCAAAAAATAAATAAATAATTTATTTTGGGATTTTTGGTCAATTTATTAATTAAATAATTAATAAATAAGAAAATAATGTTTAAATAAGATTTAAACATTTTTGGGAGGGATTCCTTAATTAAATATTTTTAATTAAGATAAAGGGATTTAATGGCATAAAAATAAATAAATTAATTAATAAATGATGATATCATCAGGGATTTTTTTCAAAAAATAAAAATACTTTGTTTTCTAAGGGATTTTTGGTGTCTACACTAGCTACTAAATCTCTCTCACCATTCATCGTGGGATTGAACTGTATATTCTGTTAGCCCCAAGTAGCTGGCTAAACCCTAGCCTCAAGCCCATCCTATCCCGTTGAGTGCTTGAACATTCTTGGGCATGCCAAACCGAATTGCCCCTAAGAGTTACTAAATGCCATAGGGTATTGATCTTTGATGGGGCATATCTCAGAGCTCATACAAGGTATGGGTGTGATTCTAGGTGCTATAGGATCATGTTGTAGAGACCTACAATAACCTTTCTCACTTTTTGGAGATTCGATTCTATTTAGATTTTGTGGCCTCATCTCAGGTGATGCTGAAAATTGTAGTGTTGGCCAGTACAAAGGTGCCAGCTACCGAATCTCTCACCATTCATCATGGGATTGAACTATCTATTTTGTTAGCTTTGAGTGGCCAGGTAAATCCTAGCCCCAATCCCCTCCTATCCCATTGAGCGCTTGAACATTCTCAGGCATGCCAAATTGAATCATCCCTAAGAGTCACTAAATGTCATAAGGTAGTGGATTTTGATGGGGTATATCTCAAAGTTCACGTGAGGTATGGATATGATTCTAGGTGCTATAGGACCATGTTTTGGAGACCTATAATAGCCTCTCTCTCTTTTTGGAGATCCAATTTTATTTAAATTTTGTGGCACCATCTTGGGTGATATTGAAACTTGTAGTATTGACCAGAATAAAGGTGCCAACTATTAAATCTCTCTCATCGTTCATTATGAGATCAAACTATCTATTCTATTAGCTCCAAATGGTTGATTAAACCCTAGTCCCAAGCCCCTCCCATCCCATTGAGTGCTCAAATATTCTTGGGCACACCAAACCAAATTGTTCCTAAAAGTCGCTAAATGTCGTAGGGTAACAATCTTTGACAGGGCATATCTTAGAGCTCGTGTGAGGTATGGATGTGATTTTGGGTGCTATAGGACCATGTTGTAGAGACCTACAATAACCTCTCTCTACTTTTGGAGATCCAATTTCGTTTAGATTTTGTAGCCCCATCTCAATGATGCTGAAACTTGTAGTGTTGGTCAGTACAAAGGTGTCAGCTACTGAATCTCTCTCATTGTTCGCCATGGGATCTAACTATCTATTCTGTTAGCTCTAGGTGGTTGGATAAACCCTAGATCCATGCCCTTCCCATCCAGTTGAGTGCTCAAACATTCTCAAGCACACCGAACTGAATCATCCCTAAGAGTTACTAAATGCCATAGGGAAGTGATCTTTCACGGGCATATCTCAGAGCTCATGCGAGGTATGGATGCAATTTTAGGTGCTACAATAACGTGCTACAGAGACCTGCAATAATGTCTCTCTCTTTTTTGAGATCTAATTCCATTTAAATTTTGTGGCCCCATCTTAAGTGATGTTGGAATTCGTAGTGTTAGCCAATACAAAGTTGCCAACTATCAAATCTCTCTCAATGTTCGTCGTGGGATCAAACTATCAATTCCATTAACTCAAGGTGGTTTGTAAACCCTAACCCAAAGCCCCTGCCATCCTGTTGAGCACTCAAATGTTCTCAAGCATGTCGAACCAAATTGTCCCTAAGAGTCACTAAATGCCATAGGGTAATGATCTTTGACAAGGCATACCTCAAACCTCATACAAGGTTTGGATGTGATTCTAGGTGCTACAGGACCATGTTGTGGATACCTACAATAACCTCTCTCACTTTTTGGAGATTGGATTCTATTTTGGTTTTGCGACCTCATCTCGGGTGATGCTGACACTTGTGGTGCAAGGCAACTAGGTGGCAACTGGATATGTCATCTCATCCAATGATGGAGACTCATGCTAGAAGATAAAGGGGTGATCATAGACCTCATTTTGAACATGTTACTTTTTTATGGTTATAAGGTAATCCTTATTTGTAAGGTCAAGGAACTTAAGGTCACCTATAAACCCAAGTTGCCTTAGTCCTAAAGATTTTTCTTTTTTTTTGTTTTTGATAATATGTTGACTCAATAAGTGTTTTGAGAGTCATTACACCTTATATAGGTCCTATGTGTTACCAAAAACCACTTGCTTAAGTTCTAGGAAGAGTTAGTGCAAAAATTGCATTTTGTAATAAAAGTTGCTGACAAAGTTTTGGCAATTTTAGCATTTTTAAAGAAAAACTTGAAATTAACCTTGTAACCAATCAAACCAATTGGTAATTGGTTGGAATGTATGTCAAATGATGAAAATACCCTCTATTAATTTAGAGGCATAAGGTGTTGGTGATTATTAAATTCTTTTTATATGGCAAGGAATCACTATTGATGTTAAACTTGTATATAGGGTCACTGAGTTATTGTCAAATATCATTATTTCTTATTTAGAATAGCAAACCTATACTTTGTCAGAATGAAACACCACTTTAGCTACTTGTTATCACTGAATGGAGTTTTTGGAAGATGTTAATGATCTTCTTGGTTGTCTTAATAGTCATTTCATGGGTTTGAAACATAATCACTTCCCTTTGTGAAGAGTTGTCTAAAAATTAGCAAATTACATGTTACAAAGAAAATACAGTCATAGGATGTTGGAAGATTGTTTTCACTCATAGAATGTTGAAGAATTTCTTGGAAAGAGAAGTTTGTGAGATAGTTATTAGGTGTTCCTTGAAGTGTCTAAGGTGTTAGTTTGAAGCAAGAAGTTGATTATGATCCATTTCTCAAATTTGCTCATTTTTCCCTTATTGCTTCCCAAGTCTTGAATAGGAAAAGTGATCAAGTAGTTTTGTGAAGTTGGGTAGAAGTTTGTTCAATGTTGTAACCAAGTTGGAAAGAGTCTTTGAAGACACTTAGGAAGGTGGGAAAGGTAGTTTTCCTTAAAAGTGTTCTTGTTGGGAATCCACTAGCTTTTGGTGTGAGCACTCTGCATCATTTTGGATGCAAATTACATTAAAATGAAATACATGAAATGTACTTAAAACGTAAACAAGAAAAAAATATATATATTATGATAGCCAATAATGTCATACATGAACAAATCTGTAATATATTATGATAACCAATAATGTCATACATGAACGAACATATAATATATTATGATAACCAATAATGTCATACATGAACGAACATATAATATATTATGATAACCAATAATGTTATACATTAACAAACATATAATATATTATGATAACCAATAATGTCATACATGAACAAACATTACTATTATTATTATTATAACATTATATATATAGTATTATATTTATTTATCATGTTTTGTGTTTCATTCTTGTTTATTTCTTATTTCTATGTCATGGCCTTTGGTTATTCCCCTCATTTTTCTTGCCTTTTTTGTTTTATATATTATATATTATACATACATACATACACATATATATATATACATACATACATACATATACGTACATATACATATACATATAAATACACACACACACACACACACACACACACACACACACACACACACACACACACACACACACACACACACATGCACACACGCACACACAAAGGTATTATTATTATTTTTGCTATTAATTTTCATTGTTTATTTACTTTTTGTTGATTTCTTATTTCCAAGTCATGGCTTCGTGCCTACTTTTTTCCTTCTTTCCCAGTTTATATATATATATATATATATATATATAATTTGTTTTTTAATTCTTGTTTATTATCTTTTTGTTCATTTTTGGTTTATTTCATGTTCTAGTGACTGGGCCACTTTTTTCCTTCTTTCCCAGTTATTTTATATGCTTACTTATATATAGGGTAAGTGCAAGAAGTTGGGTCTCACTTTTGGCCAAAAAGTGGAAGTGTTTTTCCTATTTTTGAAAAAATTTGTCAATTGATGTCAAAATTTGAGGCATTTAGAGAATGAATATAAAAAAACTTCAGAAATAAAAAATTTTAGTGTTCACAATCTAGTTTTTGAATATGTAATTTATTTGTGTACCCATATAATAGATTTTTTTTTTAGTATGGATCTTTAAAAACCACTTTTTCAAAATGCCTATTTCAGCACCATACTATGCTCATGTACGAACACCAAAATTTGACACAAATAAATGAATTTTTGTAAATCTTTTTAAAAGGAGTTATCTAATACACCTAAGATTGATGAAAATATTTTTTCTTAATTTTTTATTGAATAATATTTTTATTAATAATTATTAATTGGCTATAAAAGAAAATTTTAAAACCTCTCATGTACGGACATCATAATTTGATCAAAAATTTACTTTTTTCAAATCTTTTCTTTTAACCTCAAAAGAATTGTATCTAGATTGATGACATATAAATTAATTTAAGAAAAATTATATAAAAAAAAAGTTATTAAAGTTTTAGTGAATGTCACTTTTTAACATTTAAGAGATAGTTTTGATTAATAAATAATAGAAAAATAGCAAATAAACTAATAATACTATAAAATTTACATTTTTGAAATCAAAACAATAAGACTTATAATGGGTTTTTGTTTCATCAAAAAATTCAATACGGACAACCCTATAAAAATTACAACAATCTCTGAAATTGTCAATTAAATGCCTTAGAAAAAAATGGTTCACAAAAGCATGGCTTGGTGGGACCGAGCCTATGCCATGCCTTTCCCCAAGGCAAACCCCAATACAAAATGTGTGGCAATTCCAAATTCCTACCTAGCTTTCACAAATCGGGTACCCAATTCCTATTAACCGTTGCTCAATTTTTTTTATAAAATGGGTACTAGATTGCTTTAAACTTGTGTACCCAATTTTTAAGCAATCAGGTACCCATTTCTAATGTACCGATTGGGCCCCAAAATCTGTCCCATAGGCTGACTTCCAATGATTAAAATGATTGAATAACAATTTTGGATCTACAGTAGCGACTTCTATCACACATATTCCATTTTCTTGTCCTCTTTTGCAATTTGCAAGTGATTGATTCAAATTCAAAATAGGTACAAACATGGGATCAAAACAATGAAGAAAGAAGAAAATGAAAGTTCTGAAAGATGAGAAGATTGCAACAAATAAAGAGAATGAAGCACAACATCAATGAGAGAGAAGACAAAAAATTAAAGACTTGAAAAATGTTTCAAAGGAGAAAGACATTGAGGATACCACAATAGATGAAGAGGCCGAAGAAGAGAACCCAATGCAAGAAAGTTTAGGTGCACGTTTTAATCAAACACTCAATACAAGTGTGTCTCCAAACCCTCAAATTTTT
Organism: Cupressus sempervirens; assembly: GCA_028749045.1. Classification (NCBI taxonomy): domain Eukaryota; kingdom Viridiplantae; phylum Streptophyta; class Pinopsida; order Cupressales; family Cupressaceae; genus Cupressus; species Cupressus sempervirens. The sequence goes on along the minus strand of CM053785.1, from coordinate 21,313,684 downwards.
TCTCGTGATGAAATAGGTGATTTTTTAGAAGCAAGCTACAATTTAAATGATTTACATTTTCTTCATGAGAATAATTTGTCAACACAACAAACTTCAATTGAAATGCATGCCATGAAAGAAATACCAAGAAAATTTGAAAATGAAATTGAAATCCCAAATGCCAGTGAAAATGAAATATCAATTGAAAATAAAAAATGCATGAATGTAGACATAGAAAAACCAACTACTAAACAAACATGTCAGGATCATAGTAAAATGTCCAAACATAATTTTTATTTTCCTAATGATGTGTTAGATAATCTTGAGGTATTAATTTCATGGAGACAAATTAGGACACATGCAAACAAATTATATAGACATTTTTTTTATAATAAGAAATTTGGGGTTCAATATCAATTGATGTTGCAACTAATTAAAATGTCTAAAATGTGAAAAATAATGAGAAGGTTAGGAATGCATGCGAAACCAAAAAATAAAAATGAGTCTTTAAAACAAGTTGTATCCACTATTGCTAGTGGCTTTGATGTTATTGGAAAGAGAAGTTGCTCTAAAGATAAGAATGCGGCATGACAATCAATAACAACAACTTTAGTTAACAAATCAACAATTGACAAAAGATTGATTAGCAACATAAGTTGATATCTTAATGTTAATCCTAAGACTTTAGAAAGAGTTGTAAAGAGAAGGGTTAACTTTGAATGTGATCCAACAAATATTTTGTGGACTTCTAGTGGTAGACTCCTGAGATGTGATATGAAACTTACTAGTGAAGTCAAAAGTTTGGTTGAAAATTTTTGGCATGATAATACAAGAGTATCACCTAATTCAAGAGATGTTTTTAAATTGAGAGTTGGGACAAAAATACGTGATCCACATCCTAAACACCTTTTGGACATGACTCAAACTGAATTGTTTAAAAAATTTGTAGATGGTAAGGTATTAAATATTACCATTAGTCAAAGATCTTTTGAAAAGTGTAAACCATGGTATGTAAGGATTAACAAGGAAAGAATCACATGTTGTTGTAAAACCCATGTTCAATTTCGTTACCATTATGATGTATTTCAATCTATACGTGGTACCATGCATAGTAAAGAAATGTTGTAGGAATGTGGTATAAAATACCACCTCAAACTATAAAGGATTTCATATCAGGTTTGTTTTGTAAGCCACCTAATGATCAATACTTTCTTTCCAATGCATGTCTTTCTGGTACATGTGATATGTGTGGCAATCTTTCTTTGTTAGATGAATATTTGCATGAAAATTCTTTGATTACTTTTGGACAAGAATTAGTTGATGTAAAAAGATTCAAAACTGTTGAATATCTATTGAAGGATGAGAAGACTGGAAGAAGGTGTGATCTAGTTACAGATAATGTTAGTTGTCAAGCATTTATAGATGAGTTTAAGAGTGTGATCATACCAAAATATATTAAACACTCTCAATATGCTAGATGGCTTGATGGACAATTTCACATATGTAAGAATACATTTTCAATTGGTACTATACTTTCAATTGTTGACTTTGTAGAGAACTACACACTTGCACCGCAAGATGAGATACAACCACAATATTACAATTCAATGCAATTAACAATTTATGTTCATATAGTTTATAGGCATGCACCTAATAGTACAGAGGAGGATTGAAAAATATTGATAGAGTACCATCTCTATATGAGTGATAATAAACTTCATTAATCTGAGTTTGTCCAATATTGTTTAAAGGTCTTTTATGATAATTTAAGAGAGAGACAAATTCAAATGACACAACATTGGATATGGTCATTTAATTGTATAAGACAATTCAAGAATGCTAGAATGTTCTATTGGTTGAGTAGGGCATATAGGCAAACTAATATCCAACATGTATGGAGTTCTTTTGAGGCTAGACATGGTAAAGGACAACATGATGGTGCTGGTGCATGTGTGAAGAGAGCCTTTAGTAGAGAGCAATTAAAATTTGAGGAAAAAGCCAAATTCAAAAATGCACATGAGATTGTGGAATGGTGTAACAAATACTTATACACAAGATTAAGTGAGAACTCTACAATCAAATGTTTCTTCTACCTAGTTGAAGAGAAGAATATCCTTTCAAGATGTGATTGTGATACAATTAGTGGGTTACCTAAATGGCATTCATTTAAGAGTTCAGATTCTAACACTTGGACTATATGGACTAGAGAACATGCTTGTTTTTGTCAGTTTTGTCTTGTAGGTGAATGGGAAGAATGCGAGAATACAAAATGGGTTGAAGATTGGCAACAAAAATAATTAGCACCTATTGACACACATTTTCAAGATGATACAGTAAATGAAGGCCAAAATGTTACTTTTGCATCAGAAGACTATGGTCGTATTCCAGACCTCATACAACCTGGTATGTACAATTTAATTAGATTTTGTTGTGATCTCATGCTTCAATTTATATAATTTGCATATGTACACTCATGTGATTAAATTTTTTCTGTACTTTATCTTATCTTGTAGGACATGTTTATGTTGTAATTGTGCCTAGTGATAACAATGAACAAACTGAGTATTGGCTAGCTAGATGTGTGGAACCTAAGAAAAAATTGACACGTCATCAAGTAGATGATGATGGTTTTGAGTATCCAATTGGGTCTATCATTGTAGCTGGCACTTGGATACATAGATACCTAACAAGAAGAAATGGTTTGCCAACATTTGAAGACTACCAAACTGAAAAGAAGATTTTACACTATTCTCATTTGGTTGTGGAAACAAATATCAAATTAGAAAGATACAAAGGGAGACCCGCCAATAAGGTATTATGGACAATTTCAGTGGACGAGCACGAGACAATCATAGATGCATTGCAAAAGAGAGAGGATGCAGATGGTATAGTGGGATGACTATATTTAAATCAAACACATGTAAGTTTTTTCTTTATTGTATTATTTTTATATATACATACCATGCATAATTTAATTACATGTATGTTTGTGTTGTCAATACCAATTTAGAGAACTTATATATACCTCTTACTCAGGTGCCAATTACAATTTATGCAAATTTAGATGCTAAAGTGGATCGAACATCAACATCTTGTGCAATTTCACATAGTAAGTACATACAAATTACACATATATTTACATAGTTCAGATATCTCATATTAATTTATGTGTTTATTAACATGTGTTTTTGTTTTAATATTTTATTTTACAATACCTCATTTGAAGAGATGTGTTGAACCAATTTTATATTTTGAGTTCACTTCTATAAATATATCATTGAAATTGTCTTACAGATATTGTGAAATATGTTGTACAAACTAATTTAAAAATGAGAGTTTACTTCTATTTGAAAGTTAAAGGTATGCACTTGATAAGTTATAAATTAATTGTCAGTTTAAGTAATGACCTCCTATTTTGTTCCATTACTTTTACATGTATGTTTAACCATGTTAACCATGTTAAGTGAGAGGGAGGGAAGGATGAAGAGAGTGAGAGAGTCCAAGAGGTTTCAAAGAGGTTTTGATGGATTATAAGGGTTCCTAACGGGTTTTCAAGGGAGATAGGGAGTCCTACCAAGTCATAATGTGTGCTATAGGTTAAATAATAGGTCTTAATATATCTTAGTAGGGTGAAAAGGCCTTATTAGGTAATAATGAGTCTTACATTACCAAAAAACACATTAAGATCACTTATGATACATTGTTAGGTACGTTATCCATACATGTGTGTCTTAAGTGGACATAGGAGTCCTAATAGGTCATAATAATTTCTATAGGTTCTAATAAGTCTTAATATGTATTATTAGGATATAATAGGTCTTATTAGGTAATAATGACTCTTACATTACCAAATAACACATTAAGATCACTTATGATACATTGTTAGGTACATTATCCATACATTTTTTAATCTAGTAGGTCAATTTTATTTGTATGAATCTCAATGCATAAATTTGATGTGATATTTATCCAATAATTTTTTTTTATTGGTATTAATGCTCTATAAATAGTTAAAATTATTGTTCATCAAGCATATATACTTACAAAATGTGTCATATGTTCATGAGTAAAATATATCGAAATAAAGAAAATGGTTTGAATACTTAAAACATGATGAAACATAATAATATATACTAAATACACAAGCATGATAAGAAGTCATAAAAAAAATAGTACATGGTCTAACATACATCATAACATGATCTATGAAGTTAAAAAATACATATATAATACCATTTTAACTGTCCTAACACAAAGTGTATACATCATAAAAACACAATCTACATGTTCCAACAAGACCTAATCTATTTGATCGAATGTCCTCTTTACTCCACGCAAAGAGGACTCAGATGGATCATCATGTGTAATATGAGTCATCTTGTCATGTGGGACACCTTGTGAGGTAGATGGATCACCTTGTGTAACATGAGGCACGTCTCATCATGTACATGCTTAATTGAAATGAGTTTCAAAATCTAGCTTGCAAATAAATTAAATATTCACTACATAATAAAATAAATACCACATGAGATGGGTGTCCCTCAGTAATGGGAGGAGGTGCACTATGAAAACTACCAAATGCAACAATGGTGAGGTCCTGTAATTTACAATACATACATTTTTAAAATTTGATTTTAGAGCATAATGAACTATACATTATGTACATAAATCACAATACTGACCTCAAATGATGATGTAGGTACCTCCATCTAGCTAAGTCTTGTGCTCTTAGCAACACTCATGGTGACATAGTCCTAAAATTATGGATACATAAATGTTTAGCCAAAATTATATATACATGAATAATTACCAAGTACACAAATTAAAAAGTAGATAATCTGTACAGTACATTTTTATACACTATAAATTTAACATGTATATATATCATACTTGAGTAGTAGCCAATGTCACAGATGTGTCTATAGGTATGCTAGCACAATGATCATAAGATGGAGTCAAAAATAGACTATATCGAGGCTTGTATGATGAGTACGATATGGCTCCTATTTGTAAAATCAAAACACATTATATATATATATATATATATATATATATATATATATATATATATATATATATATATATATATATATATATATATATATATATATATATATATATATATGTGAGTCAAAATTATTTAGATTATAAGTTAATAACAATGTACATACATAATTTAATAGTAGAAATTATTTTTCTTTAGTCAAAAGTTCATACCGTATGTATTTGAGGTTGTGCCTCAGTGGTAACTAGAGCAGAACCTATACTAACATCAAACTGTGTAGCTGTAAACAATCCCTACAAAATTAGATAAAAAGAACATATGATCACATGTTATTAAATTTGAGTTTGAATGTACATTTTTACAGTGTAATTCAAAGTGTATACCATATAAGGGATGCCAACGTCTGTAGGTCTTGAAAAAAGAGTATACTATCTCCTAGGAGGAATTGTATCATCCATCCTCTGTTATTTCAAAAGTACAAATTAATATGGTTAATACAATTAAACATGTATGTAGAAAGTAAATAATTATGTGTACTTTATATTTAAATCAAAATTAAAATTTTACCCATTGCTCTTGACTCTCTCCAAGCTCTCCCTGCTGCATGAGGTCAACAAATGATGACACATCTATCTCATCACTACCATCACCATGGGCAGCGTATACATCATCATCAAAATTGGCACCCTCAACATAATGGTCATCATGTTCTACATCAAGATCACTCTGGGGGCCTATGCATATGCCTCCACAACTAGTACAAATATGTCCAAGTGGAGGAGCATGTGCCGCCTGCATTCACTACTGTACTAAATTTCCCAAAAGGGCACTGAAATGGGTAAGAGCAGATGAAACTACTCAATGATGGTGAGGATCAGGAACAACAAGAATAGGAAGAGGTTCAAGGGGCTAAGCTCACTTGCAGTTTCTTGTTCTATTGCTCAACTTTTTCCTAGGCCTATCTTGAGGCATCCCTCCACCAAACCCCTGAAATGCTTTCATATCAAAATAATTGGGTTTCAAACCCAACTCAAACTCAACCCATAGCTTCCTAAGGAAGTACATGGGCACCTCATGGTTAGCATGTGGTGAATGGTCAAATACTATCCACCGCCACTCCCAAAAATGTGCTGCTATATGTGGATGTGTACACCACCTAATGGAAATGTAAGGCTTCTTCTCATTAACTTCCTCATGCATCTTAGGGTTTAAAAAATAACTTTTAAAATTCCCTTTACCTATATTGAGGTTATGAACCTGTCTATATGATAAGTTGTCAGAATAGAAGGCATACATTCTTTCCCTTCACGATCTAAATGAATCAATGTTAGAATCTAAATGATGTATGGAGTGAATCATGCCTTGCATGCTATCTGCAAGGCATAGTAGGTGAGGAGGGGGGTGGGTCTCACGTCGGATAGCCTCTATATCATGAATGAGGTCATTAAGGTTACGCCTCATGGTCTAACAGAGCTCATCTACGGTGGGTGGTAGAGGTGGGGGTAGAGGTGGAGGTGGAGGTGGAGATGGCGGGGGCAAAGGCGGGGGTGTGGGAGGGGGAGGGGATGGCGGCGGGTCCATCAAATATAATCTGCATATATGTTTAAACAACATAAAAAATGACAAAATTACTATTTAATAAAATTTAAATCTAAAATATCAACTAGATATATAAATGCACATATCTTTATTAAAATCATATCAATTAAATAAATAAAGTTAAACACTTAAGTCAAATTGAACATTAAGTACTGAATTTACATAAAGTTAAGTCAAACAAAGTTAAGATTATGGCAAGGTTGTGGTTTACAATTTTGTTATGTTTATGGTTTTCATGATGGCTAAGCTTAAGATTATTATAATGGCTATTATCCTTTAATGTTAGGGAACTTATCTAGGATTATGGTTTTAGTTAGAATTATATTTAGGTTTTAGATATTTATTATGGTCCTATTGTTTAAAGGATATATAATAGATGGCATTAGGATGAGAGTTAAGGTTACAATTAGAATGAAAGCTTAGAGATAGAATTATGATTTGATTAAATTATTTATGATTATAGTTTGAATCCTAAATATTGTCCACTTTTTAATGCAAACTATAAGTCTAGATCATGTCCTAATGAACTAATACATGAACCCTATCCCTAACCATATAATAATCCTAATTCTAATCATAAATATTTAAACTTCATAAATAATCATTTTTCTGAAGGTGTTTTAATGAGTTGCTGGATATAAACCTTAATTATAAACCTTAATCATAAACCTTAATCATAAATCTTAATTATAAACCTTAATCATAAATCTAAATATACTTATAAAATCTAAATTATAATAGTTTAGATCTTATTTATATTCTAGAATTGAATACAAATCCTAATACTAGATCCTAATCTTAAATGTTAAATGTTAAACCCTAACCTTATACATGTAAATCATAGTTAAGGTAAAGATTAGGGTTTAACATTTAAGCTTAATATTTTTATTTAGAATTAGGAGAAGGGCTTAGCATTTATGATTATTTTTAGGATAAAGGTTTACCATTTAGGATAACTTAGTTAGTCTAAGGGTTATGAATTTAGGATATAAAGGTTTAGGATAAGGGTTCTGACTAGACATAATTAGAATTTAAAAGTTAATGTCAAGGTTTAATATTTTGTAAATTAGGCGCATGCAATCATAAAATGGATGTTATCATGTGAACTGAAGTCACACTAAATAAACCCTACATGATGCTAGAAAGCTATAAAGTGTAATGAGATTATGATCTTGTAATATGGATTAGCTCTTGAAAATGCCCATAATTCACTCAGAAGCACTTGCAAATCACGTAGAATGATTTGCATAACCTTATTACAAAAAATGTAGATATCTTAAAAGCTTGAGTTGATGGCACATTTATAGAAATCTCTGGGAGTTCAATGGTTTGGATTCATTCTCCATGAGTGGTGGAGGTTGAATCCTTGATTGATCAATACATGATTAAACTTTATTGGTGGGAATTGATTTCATTTTCCATTAGTGATGATATGGATATTGATCATTTTAATTAATAGTTCTAGCCATAGGATTTAAAAACTTGATTTGATTAATTATGTTAGGATTAGTTAATGAATCAATGCCCCTTTTTTTAAAAAAAAAATTTATATATTAAATTATTGATGTTTTGTCATGGGCCTCTGGAGCAGGAAGCCAAAGGAGAACCCACATAAGAAGATATCATTAGGGGACTCTAGATAATATTGAGAGTAGCACAATACCAGGTGATAGTCTAGACATAGGTGGTCATCTAAGCTAGTAAGGTTTACTATTATGATGAATACTCACTTAGGATATAAAGGTTTAGGCATGTAGTGGAAAGACAAGTTATTCACTTCTCTAGATATATTCTTAGGCATCCAAGGGTGTAGTCCCTCCTAATCACACTGATGTTCCACCTCCACCTCTTGATGGTGAGGGAGGGTTATTTAATTAGATGCCTGATTCATTCTTCTCTTCTAATTTTTTTATGATGTATCATTTTGAGACCTTGATATCAATTTTTAATTAGTTTTAGGATTAGGGTTCAATTTGGTTTACTGTTTGATTAGGTTTATGCTTAGGTTTTAATTAGGACAAGAGTTAATAAATTGAATTAAGTTTTAAAGTGCTAAACTTGGTTTTAGATATAGAATTATAGTTAGAGATTTTAGATTAAAAACCAACATTAATTCAAAAAAATTAGGTTTAAATTTTGTTTTAAAGTGTTGAATATATTATTTAGTTAGGTTTAAGTTTAGGGTGACTTGGTTTAGTCTTAAGGTCAATGTTTAACTTGGTTCAATCTTAGGGTAAGGGTTCAATTTGGTTAATGGTTGGGGAAAGGATTCAAGGTTAAATTTGGTTTGTACTATTAAGTTGGGATATATAATTAGGTTTATGATCATGGTTTAATTTAATTTGGTTTATAAGTATAATATTAATTAATTAAGGGTTAGGGTTAGCTTTCAATCTAGTTTGATATTCAATTTGGTTTAGGATTACCCAGGGGTTAGCTTATTTTAGTGTTATATTAAGATATAATGTCTCGATATCACTCATTTTTTGATATTTTGATTATATCACCCCCATACATTGATAGTATATGCAATGAATCTTACAAATATTATTTGATCTCATTACATGTGTCATGGTTAATTTTTTTAGTTTACACATGAGATGCTCCTATATGGTGTTTTTCTTTTCTTATAATATAGTGTTATATATAAATTTACCTAAGTACCCTTCTTGATTTATGATGGATGTAGTAAATGACATATCTCTATATGATTCTTTTGATAAGACATGCATGGATAATATAATGAAAATTTTAAATCCTTCCTATGCAATAAATGATGTAATTAGATATGTAAATGTTTTTAGATTCACATGTATGACATGTAGATGTAGATATGATGCTCCTCTGGGATAATTTAGTTTATCATAAATAAGGTTACGATTATGGTTTGACATTTATAAAATTGGTACTTGGTTCTTAGGATCTAGTTATTTAATTATTTATATATTACCTGGTGTAGGTTTTAGCAAATTAAGATTATGGTTAGGATGACAGTAAGGGTTATGATTAGAGTTTTGGTTAAAATTGGGATTATAGTTAATCCTAACTGACACCCAGCCAAGGGATCCAAAGAACTAATTAAACATTTTACTAAGAAAGCAATAACATACATACAATAATTTACATTTATAAAAAAAATAAGAGATTACATTCCTTAACGAGCACATTTACATTTCATTTTAAAATAATTATAAGTACTAAAAGTAAAATAAATAACACATCCACATGAAAGAATAACTACTTGAGTTCAATCCATTTAAATAATATACATTTTTTTTGAATGCCACTTCGCAAATTAATTTGGAATGCACAATCATCCATTGTACATGTCAAAGGGTATGAAAGGCTGAAAGAATATACATTTATAAAATAGTTTACATCATCCATTTTCGATCCATGAAACAAAGTACAATACGATTTAAGTAAAATCATTAAATACTAAGTTTTGTGTTTGGATCCCTTGGTGGGGTGTTACATGATCAAGTACTTAGTTATATATGTTTAGAGTTTTATTGTACATAACTATATGGTTAGGTCAAGGTTATAGTTTAAACAATGAATTTAGGTTGAGGTTATATGGTTCTAGGTCAAGGTTATAGTTTAAATAATGACTTTAGGTCGAGGTTATATGGTTCTAGGTCGAGGTTATATTTATTTGTAATTACATGTTTAAACAATGAATTTACATCTAATCTAATCATTCCATGTTGTAATAAATACATAAATTAAATACATTTCAAAACATATAAAATAATAATTTTTTAAATGAACATTTACGAAACTATATTGTAATTAATAGATACAATAATCTAAACATGTACTCATTAACAATGTAAATTTACAATTTTATGTATATTAAAATTTAAAAAAACAATATATTAGTATACATATAAAATGTAAAATTGAAAAAAAATAAGTAAAATAGTACAAAACATATTAAAATACCTAGTATATCGAAGACTAGCAATAGGGGGTGGTTGCTAAAGCTAAAAATTGGGCTCCTATATCTGTCTCTAATCAGGCTCCCATTTTTGAATTCATCATGAAAATGACTTCAAAAATGCCAAAATCAAGTTTATATTAGTTTTTGAAATTGGGTACCCAATTTTTAATAAATCGGGTGCCCAATTTTTAAGCGCCTTGAGCACCCAATCGGAGTTTTAAAAATTGGGTACCTTATTTTTAAATCTTGGCTTGGGTGCCCAAAGCATGAATTTGGAAACATCTACCCGATTCTAGCAAAATCAAGTACCCATTTCTAAGAAGTACAATTCCACGGATTTGACTTCCACAGAATTACAACCCAACTTCTTCTAGTCACCCTATACATATATATTATTATTTATTTTTCAATTCTTATTTATTATTTTTTGTTCATTTTTGGGTTTATCTATATATTTAGATATAGATATAAGCAGTTATTCACTCACACACACTCACTTATATATAAGTGCATGTTTATTCACTTACATATGGGTGGGCTCGTATATAGTTATATATACACATGCACACACACTCTAGCATTTATATAGCAAGCACTTGGATCATATCATTTATACACATCTACTTTCTAGCTTTCACATGTAGGGCACATGTGTGTGTGTGTGTGTGTGTGTGTGTGTGTGTGTGTATTCCCGTGCATTGATAGGCTTATTAATTTAGATAACTTTTTAGTTGCTTACATATAGTTATATTTACTACTTTGATTTTGTCTCTAGCTTAGTTTTTATTTTGTAAGTGTGATGTTATTTTTTTGCTCTTATTATTATTTTAGTTTTTTCTTTACTTTCTCTCATTGTTCCTACCTCTGTAGGTTTACTTTTTTATTCTTTTTCTTTAGTCCACCTTGCTTTTTGCACCCTTTTCTCCTTTAATCCCCTTGGTTTGGCCTGATCTGCATACTATTTCATCATCCTAATGATAGATCACAAAGTGTGATTTGAAATGTTGACGCTAAAAAAACAAACACAATCAAATCTAGAAGCAAAAATATAGTCCAATGGATTGTGGAAATCTAATAAGATTGATATCATATATTAACCAATAATGTCATAAGTCTAATAATGTCATGCATCAAATATATGTCATACATCAAATATAAAATGTCATATATACATCAAATGTATATCGAATATGTCCACTGACATAAAATCCAACATATATGTCCACTAATGCCTATACATGTGTGTCTATACTTATATCTTCTCCTTCCCACGAGGGGAAGGAAAAAAATCCCTAGAGGTCTTCAGTCATTGTGTGGAGGGAGATAATGGGGATGATAGGGTCTTCCTCACACGCTTGCTCATCCTCTTGTTTAGGCTCTTCTCTAAGTGGAGCTGATACAAAGAAAGTAGATATGAATCACTAATTATTATACATTGAAATCAAATATATGTTCACACAAAATTAATTATTTTCTTACCACCTTCAAATAGTCACTCTGTACGTCCACCTAAAAAGCTCACAGATGATCAAGTGTAATAAGACCCTACAAAAATTTCATCAATATAATCACTTATAAATAACATTTGAAATTTCAATACTAACTATTATAAACAACAACTAAAACTAATAAAATTCTTTCATACCTCGATCAATGGCTCTGAACTAGCCATTGCTATAGTAATTCCATGATCAATGGATTGGCGAAGATGAGGAGTCTCAGATGTCAACAACTACATGTCATATAATACAATTTACATGCATGAACCATGAAACAAATATAATCAAATGAATTAAATTAACATGAAACAAATGTACCTCTACGAAGCTCCTATCATACCTAGGCTTAGACTCCCTTGTGAATGTCGATGGTCCAATAGAGAACTAATGCACATGGATAAAAAAAAATTTGTCAATCCTTCATATGATTACTTAATAAATATATGTATTAATTTAAATGATTAAATTGATACATACCTCTCGACTCATCAACGAGATGTAAAATGGGGCAAGGGAATATGTTGTAGGGCCATCAACACTCTTACCCTAAATTTTGAACAATGTCAATACATGCTAATTAATTAGTCATTCACTATACATACAAAATGTGATCAAATTAGTTTATTATAATTGTAATTTACCTATGTGTCAATGCCAAATGTGTCACTCAGGAGCTCATCAGTGACTAGTCCATCATCCATATTATTTCCAATAAGACTACCAAATGTGCATAAGGATCCACATGATGTGCACATGTGACCACGATGCATAGAAGGCTCCTCCTCAACTAATGGACTGGCGCAATCAATGAGGTTCTGCGTCAAAGCATTGATAGTCCCTAGAGTGTTGGTATCTACATGTTCTTTCACAACTAAAAGAATAATCACATGCTCACCCTGTGGCTTGACAATAGGCACCCTAACTACATTAGGGTCACGATGTGCCCTTGGCCTCTCAAATGATGACCCCCACCTCTACCCTAAGATTCTAATATATCAAAATAATTGGGGATCTCTCTAAGGAAAAATTCACAATACAATTCTTTTAAGAAGTACATTGGAACTTCATGATTATTGCAGGGAGGGGCATCAAAGACCATCCACCATCTATCCCAAAAATTATTTCTAATATCATCATGTATGCACCAATGGATGGGGAACCTTTTAGTTATATGTTTAAAGTATTTCTTATAGGTCAGATTGCATAAGGAAATTGGTCTAAAGTCAGCAAAAGTTTTTGGATCCTGATTCTTTGGGATTGAAGAAATATTCATAGTATTGAAATACTTGAGCATAATTTTGGCTTTTCTAGATTCTTCCATGGCAGCTAGGAGATCCCAACCAATAATATCCTAGCAAATCTGATAAAATAAAGTAGAAAAACCATCCAGGCTAGGAGCTTTATTTGGAGGGAATGAGAAAACAACTTTTCAAATTTCTTGAATAGTAAAAGTCCAGCTAGCAACAAAATGTTATCTTGAGGTGATATCATATTTGGGATGGCCTCTAGAAGCTCATTCACTTGTGTTTCAAAAGGTGAAGGAGCTGTATTAGGGGCAAGAAGGTTCTTAAAAAACTTAACCCCTTCTTCTCGAATGAGATTTTCATTTGTAATGGACACCCCTGATTCTGCATCATTAATTTGAAATACTATTTTAGAAGCTCTCTTCTATTTGGCTGAGGCATGAAAGAACTTCGTATTTCTATCTCCTTCTTGAATTTCTCTTGACTTTTGTCTCCAATAAACTTCCTCTCTGCTACATAACTCATCCCATTCTTGTTGTAGCATTTTCTACCTTTCATATGTATCTTCATTCATATCATTCTGAATTATGTTGGTCAAAACATCTTCTAATTGTTGCTTAAATTTTGATTTTTGAATGAAAACATTTTTGAATACTTGTTGGTTCCACCTTCTGATTTAAGACTTAACATGTTTTAATTTCATGGCAAATTGATGCATTCTTGTTCCTACCACATACATTGCTTCCTGCCACCATTTATATATATTAGAGAGAAATTGTGGGTGGTGAAGCCACATCCTTTCAAATTTGAAAGAAGAGTGAAACTGAATCTTTGTAGATTTATCTGAGGGCTTGATATTCAACGAGACTAGGAAATGCTCAGAAGCAGGCAATGAGAGAATATTCGATGATATAACCATGTTCATAAGTTTCCAATCTTGAGATAAGAGAAACCTATCCAAATGGGCAACAATATGTGCAAATCCTGATCTTTTATTTGTCCAAGTAAAAGATCCATTAGACAGACGGATATCCATGAGATTATTGTTATCCACAAAGAAATTGAAATCTTGCAATGTTTTTGGTGGAGGGAATATACCTCCAATTTTTTCCTCTGCAACAAAAGAGCATTAAAGTCACCCCCGAGAATAACATGAAGAGAATCTTAAGCTTGGATGAATTGAGTAATATTAATCCATAATCTAAATTTATCTTGTATTGCAGTAGGACCATATACATTAACCAAAATAAATGAAATGTCAAAAGTAGCTATCTTCATCATTTGCCAATTATTTTCTTGATGGATGAGTTGTCCATTAATTGATTTTGGATTCCATAATACTGCCAACCCACCAGAAGCTCCTACTCCCAGAACATGAACTAAATTTCACTTGTACCATTTGACAATAGTGTTATCAAACATCAGCTGAGAAATTTTAGTTTCTTGTAACATGACTATGTCTGCCTGCATAGAATCAACAACTTGTTTGATCCTGTGCCTTTTGTCAGAGGAATTAATGTCCCTAACATTCCATGAGTTAATAATCATTGTGGACAAGGAGAACTCCTAGTTCTCCTTGTCGATCTTTTAGTTACAACAAAAGTATCATCTAGAGTAGTTTGAATTCCAGCTGCTATTTCGATCTTAGTCTTGGTTCTATTTGGTCGACCCCTTGATTTGGGTGTTTTGATAAGGGGAGTGATTTGTGAAGGGGTTTGCAGTATGGATAAGATATATTGTTGTTCACAGACCCACTCTTCAATACATAATGTTGTCTCTTCAAGAACCTGCAAGGTGGATGTAGAATCAAACTCTAGTTGAGAATCTAACTAAGCATGAGAGATTTGTGGCAACAAGCTATCTACTAACTTCTACACTTGCTGATAAAATAACAAAATACTAAACAATTATTGAATGTCAATTTAAAAATTCAAACATTAAATCCAATAAAATCAATATATTTTATTTAAATTATTTCAAAAGAATATTTTTATAAATACTAAATGTTCACATTAAAAGGTACAATGATTTTCAATATTGATAACATCTAATAATAGATTTGAAAAAACTAATTTAAAATCATAAATGAAACTAAATAAATATGTATTACGATAAATGATAATATATTATACAATATAAAAATTAAAATTATTATATTAAATCAAAATAAAATAATATTTTTCTTATTTTTTAACCTTAACTAACAATACTTTTTATCATTCTCAAATTTCATTGTAAAAAAATCTTTATTTTATTTTTAACATGGTGGTTTTGTATTGTAATCTTGTGCTGACTGACAACTAATGATTAGCTCTTGAGTACATATGATTTAATTTGATTTTGCTAATGGAGGACAAGGGAAGTAATAGATGTGTGGTGCCAATATTCGGCTATTTAGCTGTTGTCCAAATGTAATAGGGTACATACAAGACAATTTGGCCTTTGTTAGTATTTTCACTTCTTTTGCTCGAGTATAGAACTTTAACTAGAATATGGAAGTTGTAATCATCACATGGGCATCGAAAAAAAAAATAGTCAATGGTTTTATCTTTAATATTGCATTTTAGAATTCGTTGCAAATATGTCTAATGTGTAGTCATAGAGTATACAAAAGATGGTAGTTTTTTTTTTGACAATTTTCAAAATAGTTGAATTTCATTCTTGATATATGCAACCTATAGATTTGAGACAAGAGATTTGTTTGTAGGAGGGACCTTGTTTACAGAAGAAAAAAAATGGTCAATGGTTTTATTTTCAATATTGTAGTTTAGAATTCATTGCAGATATGTCTAATGTGTAGCCATAGAGTATACAAAAGATGGTAGTTTTTTTCAGACAACTTTCAAAATAGTTGAATTTCATTCTTGATATATGCAACCTATAGATTTGAGATGAGAGATTTATTTGTAGGAGGGACCTTGTTTATCGGAAAACAAAATGGTCAATGCTTTTATTTTTAATATTGTAGTTTAGAATTCGTTATAGATATGTCTAATGTGTAGCCATAGAGTATACAAAAGATGGTAGTTTTTTAGACAAGTTTCAAAATAGTTGAATTTCATTCTTGATATATGTAACCTATAGATTTGAGATGAGAGATTTTTTTGTAGGAGGGACCTTGTTTACTGTGTGTGCATAAAATTGGTTTGTGAGGAATCATTATATTAGAGAAGTGGAAGAGAATATATATGTGCCAATTCATTTCGATTCATTCTAATGTTCATGGATGTTACTAGTGAATGAAAGATAAAATATTAAATTGTTTATCTAGATTCTATATAAAAACATTACAACCATTAATATATTTATGAATTGGGAAAAGAATTTTTATTTTATTTTTACAAAAAGGCCTGCGCTAGTAGGGTATATGCACTGAGTTGTGGTGCCAAAAAGGTGACAAGGTCCTGGTGCAAACTGCCTCAACTTCGGCACTCGGTCTACACACTCTAGAAAAACTAGGATCGAACACCACTTGATGCAGCGAGAATCCAAAGGTACCCCCACTAGAGGTAATCCAGATCCCTGCAAATAACCACATAGCAAAAACACAACAATAAAGCAAGATTTGATACCAAATCACAATACTTTATTCATAAATATAACTATTTACATGCAATATGCCCGACTATAAGGCCTTCCAGGTTAAGGCCAAATACAACAACAATTACAAAATAGTTTTGCAAGATCCCACAAGATCCAACTCACAATTCTAATCCCAGCTAGTCCAGATCCACACTTTGGTAGAAAACCTCAAGGAAATCTCAACTTGCACTTGCAAGCCCACCAAGTAATCTCTTGGTTTACCAAGCCTCAGCTACTAGCCCTTCAAAATTTACTCCTACACTTCATCGTCTTCTCCAAGCTGGATGATCCTCAATTTACTCCCTAAATGAATATGCCTAAAAGACTCCACAAAACCCCTTACTTATACCCAACTAAGCCATAGGTTAGCCTAGTCCATTACAAATTAAAATAAACCCTTACATTAAATATTTTCATAAGCCACATGTCTGTTACAACACAAATTAAATACCCATACATAAATTAAATGCCAAAAGTCAGTTCACTGACAAGTCAACACCACAAGAACCAAGACCAAACCAAGTGTTAGAGAAACCAATCCAAGCATCAGCCTTCCACTCCAAGCATAACTGAGTTCCTTCACCGGCCAAGCTAACTAGAGCATCACTACAACCCAAACTATGTAGACCAAGTTGAGCCCGCCAGTGCAAACCAAGCCATAGACCATGTCGAGTTCTCTAGAAGCAACCGAGCAACTCAGGTAACACTATAACCAAGATTCACTGAGCTCCCAGTGTGTGCAGAGTTCTCACAAGCATCATCGAGCACCTTTGACGATTGAGTGCCCCAAGCTCCTTCAACAACTGAGCACCCCTTCTTCAAGTGAGCAACACTCCAAATACTATCTAAAGCAACTATCGAGCCTCCTCTTGTGAACTCCAAAGTAGCCACTGAACAAATCCAAAATGCTCCTACATCAGTTGTTAACATGAAATGTGGTCAAATATAATTCATTATGAATACTATAAAACTTTTATCAAACTAAAATAGGTTTTTAACTATAGATATATAATAAAATGAATTTCAAAATTGATATACTACAACTCATCTTGTATTATTAATATTTAAATAACATGCCTCACAATCAAATGTAGTTCACAATTAATTAGAAAACTACTCCACATTCCTAATCAATAAAAGATCTCATTATTGTTTTTAATTCTATTTTCATCCATAGATCACATACATTAATTTAATGAAAACAGAGAAGAAAGCACAATGTTTTCCTACTTTTCATAAGAAAGAGATTTAATATGAAGGAGCACTCTCTTTGTTTTCAATATAATACTAATGATTTGTTACCGAAAAATTGATAACTGTATAAATTAAATATGAAAATAAGAACTAATAAAATATGACAATATAAAAAAAAATAATAGATCAAACAAAGGTAAGAATATGTATGATTAACAATAAATGTAAAAGGAAAAAGCATGGAAAACTAAAATCAACCAAAAATACATACAAATACTACTATATAATTATATTTAGATACAATTCTTCTATAATAAATCTAAAACTACCTAAGAATTGACACACTCTCTATTGCAAAACATAAGTCTGTCGCTTCTTTATTAAGATATTTGTTATAAAATATAACATCAATTTCTAATAAGACTAAAAAACATTAATTTACCTTCCACACATTTTAGACATACCTATTGCACAACTAGGTTAGATGCGCAGTCAAATAAAATTGATATTAAGATGAAACAAAATATTGTTGGCGGTTAATCATCTAGACAGAAGACACAACTAATCTATTAGCTATATGCAAAGAAAAAAATAAAAATAAAGTGAGATTACAATATTGTCCCCACAAACTTTTCCCCAATTTTCCACGAAATTCCACAACTCTAATGTCTTTTCATCACCCACAAAGTAAACAGTCCGAAAGAAGAATAGCTAAATTTTCACCGTTATTGTTTTACTTGATTGACTCTAGACTTATATTTGAGGGCTATAATTAAGTGGGTTAAGATACTGGGAGAAAGCTTTTCTAACCCAACTTTCCTCTCCATTTTCCACACTTTTCTTTTCGCGTGAGAGAAAAAACCTTTTATACCTAACACGATTCTTGACTCTGCAAATAAAAGACAAAAGATTTTAACTTTGAAAGATTCCATAAAATTACGTATTAGTTTTCTAAGCGTGTTTACCTTGTAGAGTTTTGATGATAGATTCAGACTAGTCTTAACCCCAACATCACTAGGGAAACAGTATAATTCCCGAACATAATGTTGTTGTTATTTGTGTTTTTTTTTTGTTTTTGGTTAGGGGCGTAAAGAAAGTCCTTGACCAGCCCATCAAAATTTTCTAAAAATCTTTGTTGATATCTAATGTTTTCATAACAAATACTACCAAACCAAAAACCTTCCCATAACAAGAACAGAGAAACAGCCTAGAAGCACAAAGGCCAAAGAATCGTAGAAAAAGATTAGATTAATATATGACAAGGAAACCATTAAAGCTGTACAACAAACAGTAGGAATCCCTATTTATCCACACACTTCAAACAAGTGTGGAAATAAGCATGACTTTACGGAAGGCCACAATCGTGGAAATTTTGAATGGAGGAGATTTCATCCTACTGTCACTCTGAGCAGAGACACAATTATAAATCAGCTTAGTTTACCATCATTTTCCTCGACAGAGAGAGAGAGATGTTTGAAGGAAGAGTAGACAAGGTGTAGTGCAATCTGCAATGAAGGCTGTGATGATGATGATGTTGTTGTTGTTAGTAATTCTGATGAGAGGAATTCCTTGTTCATCTGAATCATGTCATGTAGATGACAGGAATTCCCTGCTGGATTTGAAAGAGGGCCTCAACTTCACTTCCTCTTTCAACACTCTGCAATCGTGGAAGGGATTTAACTGCTGCGAATGGGAGGGAGTGACATGCCACCCAATCACTGCCCACGTCATCTCCCTGGATCTCAGCCCTCAGTCCCTTCATGCCTCATGGATTACTGATGTCAATTCCCCCTGGCCATTCATGTCATGGACAGAACTTCGTGGAGGACTATTCCAACTGCGGCATCTCCAGCGCTTGAACTTGAGTGAGAGTGGCTTCTTCCCTTCTCTTGCAATCCCTTCACAGTTTTCCAAGCTCAGCAACTTGAGGTATTTAAGCTTGTATGGCTCTAACTTTGTTGGTCAAATTCCAAAAGAGATCGCCAACCTCTATAACTTAACATATCTTGATCTGTATTGGAATTATTTGAATGGTACAATTCCTACATTTTTGGGTGACCTTTCCAAACTCAAATACCTTGATCTCTCTCAGAATTCTTTAAGTGACACCATTCCAATATTTTTGGGTAAGTTGTCAAAGCTCACATATCTTAAGTTGAGTTCTAATTCCTTGAATGGTACAATTCCAACATTTCTAGGAAATCTATCAAAGCTCACACACCTTGATATCTCTCAGAATTCTTTGAGTGGCACCATTCCATCATCTATGTGTGAGCTTTCAGAGCTCAGATATCTTGAGCTGAGTTCTAATTCTTTGAATGGTACAATTCCTACATTTCTAGGAAATCTATCAAAGCTCACACACCTTGATCTCTCTCAGAACTCTTTGAGTGGCACAATTCCATCATCTATGTGTAAGCTTTCAGAGCTCACATTTCTTGGGCTGAGTTCTAATTATTTGAATGGTACAATCCCTCCAAAATTGGGCAACCTTTCCAAACTCATACATCTTACTTTGGGAGATTCCTTGAGTGGCATCATCCCAACATCTTTGGGTCAGTTATTAGAACTTACATATCTTGAGTTGAGTTTTAACTCTTTGAATGAGACAATCCCACCCTTCTTAGGTAACCTTTCGAAACTGGGACATCTTGTCCTATATGGAGGCTCTCACAGTGGTACCATCTCAGCATTTTTGGGTAAGCTATCAAAGCTCACATATCTTGACCTAAGTTCCAATTCTTTAAGTGGCCATATTCCAACATTTTTGGGTAAGCTATCAAAGCTCACATATCTTGACTTAAGTTACAACTCTTTAAGTGGCCACATCCCAGCATTTTTAGGTAAGCTATCAAAGCTTGCATATCTTTCCCTGAGATATAACTCTTTGAATGGCACAATCCCAACCTTCTTAGGTGAGCTCACCAAATTAAGGACACTTGATCTTACACACAACCAACTAAATGGAACTTTGACACTTTCTCTTTTTGATAAAATGCATAATTTTCAAGAGTTATCTCTTTCTAGGAATATGCTGACCATAAAAGTGAATGCCACTTATATTCCTAACTTTCAACTTCAATACATGGATTTGGGATCTTGTAATATGCAAGGAGATTTTCCAGCTTTTATTTCAACTCAATACTTCTTATGCGTACTAGATTTGTCTGAGAACTCTCTTAGTGGAAGTATTCCTGATTGGCTATGGGATTCTAGGGACCTTTATTATCTTAACCTCTCTTCTAATCAATTTGTAGGTAATTTACCCCTTAAGTTGCTTGGATTTGAGCATACTGATTTTGAAGGCTCAACTATTGATTTGCATAATAATAAGTTGTAGGGAAATATTCCCCTTCCTCTACAAAATGTGAACTTCTTGGATCTTTCAGAGAATCTATTTCATGGACCCATCCCAACAAGAATTGGTAAAATTGGACAAAATCTACAATTTTTGTCAGTAGCAAAAAACAATTTGGCTGGTGTCATTCCACATTCTATCTGCAAGTCAAATAATTTAGAAGTTTTGGATTTGTCACATAACATGCTTAGAGGTAACATTCCCTCAAGTTTGTACCAATGCTCCATGTTGTCCATGCTTAATCTGGAAAAGAATGATCTTAAGGGCACAATTCCAAATATTTTTGGAAACATGACTCATCTTGAAACATTGAAATTGGGTTTCAATAGACTAAACGGGGACATCCCATCATTCCTTAGAAATTGTACCTCTTTGGAAATCTTAGACTTGAGGAACAACAATATGCATGGGGGTATTTCTACATGGATTGAAAGCTTGCAAAGGCTTTGCATCCTGATATTGAAATCAAATAGATTTGTCAGCCAGATACCCTCAGAATTATCAAAACTACAAAGTCTTCAAATATTAGATTTGTGAAGCAACAAATTTTCAGGCATTGTTCCAAGTGGCTTTATGAACTTGACTACAATGGCAAATCAGACAGAAAACACAGAAACTCTTGAATTGATAGGTGGTGGTATCATTTACATAGATAGTATAATCATCAAAAACAAAGGACAAGACATGGAGTATGTGAGATTATTGACATTAGTAAAATGTCTCGATCTATCAGACAACAATTTAAAAGGCAAAATACCTTGGGATATTCAATCCCTCAAAGGATTGATAACTCTCAATGTTTCACGGAATCATTTCAGTGGCGAGATTCCAAAATCTTTGGGAAGCATGGTACGGCTAGAATCACTTGACCTGTCTAGAAATGAATTTGTTGGGATGTTTCCTGTTGAGCTGATGCATCTTACATATTTGAGCCACTTTGATGTCTCTCATAATAACCTATCAGGAGTGTTACCACAAGGAGGACAAATGATGACATTTAATGCTTCATCATTTTCCAACAAGTTAGATCTATGTGGCCTACAAATCAATGTGTCATGTTCAAGAAATCATCCTGTTTCTTCCATTGATGATGATGAAGAAAATGAAGAAATGTTGCAAGAAGATATGTGGCGGGATGTGGGAATGGGAATGGGCAATGCACTTGGATTTTCAGGTGTAATTTGGATGTTGTGTTTTAGTGAATCTTGCAGAGCAAAATGTTTCAGAGTAATGGATGAAACTATTGACTACCTTTTCCAAGCATTCAGAAAAAGATTTTACAATACAATATAATGATTATATCTTTCGATCTTGATCTCCTTTATGTTTGTATATTCAACATGAAGACAAAGTAAGTTTAATTCACAAATTTTATTTGTGCTGTTAATGATTTTCCAAGTAAATCACATATTTTCTTTATATTGAAAATGCTTTTGTAGAGTTGCTTAAAACCACATTGTACAACTATAATAAACGTAATCTTATGTGTATTATGTCAGGTTCCAATTGCAAGTCTACAATATTATGTTCGATATCTAGATCAGGCACCATCATTCACAAATGGAGCATGTTTTGTTCCTCAATAAATGCAATTTCCTCTTGCTGAAAATAGAAATTTACACAACAAATTCCTTCATATCTTTCTACCATCATTAGTTCTGTAACTGTCAAGTTTCAGAATTACACAGGTACGGAGAACAAACTCAATTCTCATTTTTCATTGCTTTTCTCCACTACAATCTTTGCTCTACATAATGAATGCTAGAATGGACTTGCAAACATTCACCGTACAAAAGGTTATCATACAATTTCAAAGATTTGACAAACATTATTACTAGTTCTGACCTGTTCTGTTCATTCAATAAATAATGTCTTTGAGATTTTTATTTTTTAACTTTTTTATTAAAGCATTCAATTTGAAACAATTATATCTCTCCTTGATGTTGCATGATTAATTGCAGGACAATGAGCAGAATGGAAGAAATAATTGACTCATCCACTTCAGGGAGCGCTGCAGTTCAACCAGAGGTGTTTTTAATTTGAGTGACAGATGAAGTTTGATATGATTTCAGTGTGCAGGTTATCCATTCAAATTTCTCAATTTCTTAGCAAATTTTAAGTGGAGCTTAGGAGAATCATCTATTCAAATTTTAAGCAACAGCCGCTCTACCAGAAACACATGATACTCACTTTGCATTGGATAATTACTTATTGTGGTTTTGGTTAACAAGAAATTTGCATGAGTCTTATTTATTCTATAACAGTTAAAGGCATTTATTCAAGGTTAAAACTGTTAAAAGGGATTTCTAGGGATGTGCAACGAAGGCAGTTTATAATTGACCATTTAGTTCAAAGTTTACGAGGCATGAATCAGAGAAAAAGTATTTCCTTTCTATATTATCATTCGATTGTTAGGAATTCAAATGAGGTTGTCTTCGAAGTGGAAAATATGCTTGAAGTCGAATAGAGTTTAAAGAAATAATTATTTTATGAATAGTCTTTTTTATTAATTAAACTATTAAAGTTAAAGTTACATATTTTGTGGACAATTGTAGCATCTCTGATTTGTTGCCAGTGTATTGTATTTTCTACGTTGTAAATATTTGATATCTTAAATTGGCAGATTTTGCTGAAAAGTTAAAAGCAGGTCATTGCTGAATGTTTAACATTGTGTTGCAAAGAAAGCAGTTTTTGTGGGGAAAGTACAAAATTAATTTCAGAGCCGATTTGAATGGTAATAAGAATAATTTCAATTTTTATATCAAGCCTCAATATGTTTCCGATATTAGATAGTGCTATCCCTAATAAAGTGCTAATTATTATCTGGTTAACATTAGAGAATGAGTAGCAGAAAGTACAGCAGATAGAAAGATTGTTGAGAACAAGAGGAAGGATATTCGCTCCATTGTCTTCAATTACTTAGGTGGGGTAATTGGTCACATAGAGCATATGGAAGGTGCAGACATCTTCTCTTCACAGTAACAATTTGGAATACAATTCGTGGCATTTTCAGTGCTGATTTCGATGGTAAGAATAATTCCTCTTTTTATTTCAAGCATCAAGATGTTCAAACAATAGGCTAATGCTAATGCTAATTATTGTTCGGTTGGCCATACAGAATTAACAACAGAAAGTGATGCTAATGCTGTTCGAAAGATTGTTCATAACAAAAGGAACGACATTGTTCTCATTCTCTTCAAATTTTTGCCTGCGATAGAAACTGTATTAGAGCATATGAAAGGGAAAGAGACACTTCTCTTCACAACACCAATCTGGAATGCAGGTGAAAAAAGCTTGAATTCCACCAACTGTTCTTGTACAGAGCTTGGGATTTCAGATTTTCATTGAACAAAGATCAAAATACATTACTAAAGATTTTGTCTTGAAATTAAATGAAACGGCAAACTCAAGGAAAGGAAAAGAGTAGCTCTTATAAATTTAGTGTCAGTGGATGTCTTGATATGCCCAAGAACACAATACATTGTTTCCAATCACAAGTGGACCGACGTATTCTTTATGGTTCAAGCATCTCCAAGGCAACTGAGGCATAGTTCACAATTCTGGTATTGTTTTTAACATGTTCAAAATTTTGATGATTATATTCTATTGAAAAATTTAAAACTACGGATATTCAATTTAGGGTTTTCTTAACTAACATAACCATTGTGGCAACACAAGATCTAATATCAGCTCATTCGTATTATTTGAATTGGTTTCCGTAACATTCTTGAATGTATACACAGCCATACCTGGAGAAAACAGATTGTAGAGTGCCGAAGAGCAATCTTATATTTGAATCCGTTGGTTTCCCGACACTTTCTCACATGAGGGAAGATTGTTTAAACCTTCTGAACCAATAAAGCTTAAGAACAGTAAGCCGAAGAGAATTTGCTTTATTTTCATTGTAACAATTTCAACATTTCTTTACTTTTGATGATCCTTACATTTTCCATATTTGATTGGCATTGGGCTGCAGGTATTGCCTTATTTATGAGATTTCCATCCCTACTGTGTTGAGGATAGCAACCCCAAGAATCTGTTGTACAAGGAAGATTTCCCACATTTTCCTTCCCAAGCGGGACAATTCCTTTTGCTCCTTGAAATAAACAGAGCAGCATTGATTGATGTTTGCTTGGTTAAGCTCATATTGTATTTTCATTATTTGTCAGTCACATCCTCCGTTTGGCTTTTAGTCTCTTCAAATAGTAGCAGAAACCAATGTTGGCTAATTTATTGTAATTCTGTTTATTGAATTATGTATATAACTTGTCACTTCAATAAACATGTTTTGTTTAGGTGGTTCTGTATTGCAAATCTATTATGTGATTATGATAAATGATGGTTTTGATGATTAAGCCGATAGCCTTATTCCTAGGAGAGTTCTGGTCGGAATGTTGTGACATGCCGGAATTCTGGGATGCCGGAGAGAAGAAAATCTGTCAGAAAATGTGAAAAAGCGGTTGGTGACATGTCCAGTGTTTGCATTGACGTTGACGTTTCTTATCAACATCCTCCTCTATCCGTGCCTTTGCCAGTATTTTCACTTCTTCTGCTGGAGTACGGAACTTTAACTGGAATACAGAAGTTGTAATCATTGCTTGGGAAAACAAAATGGTAGTTTTTTTAATGCAATTTTCAAAATAGTTGAATTTCATTCTTAATATATGCAACCTATAGATTTGAGACAATTGAGATTTGTTTAATGTGTGCGCACAAAATTGGTTTGCAAGGAATCATTCTATTAGAAAAGTAGAAAAGAATATATATGTGCGATTAGTATGGAGAGTTTGAATCTACAGCCTGTAATTTTATGCACTGCATTCCATTTATCAAGTAAGACAATGCGAAGACATCTAAGCACTCTCCTTTTATCAAAACCTAATTCTTGTTTCACATGCAAATGGAGACAATCTCACAAGCAAATAGCCTATTCCTTACTATGTGTTAACATTCTTTTATGATTCTTGATCTGGTGCAGTACTAACTTATTCCCAACTTCAAAAATTTCAAGTTATCAGAGGGCGTATTGTTCATCCCTCTTTTTATTTTAAAAGCACGCCACCATGGGGGTGAGTTGTAGGTTTTCCTTGTTTAAGTATTGTTTGGTTCACAAATTTAAAAAGAAAGAGACACGAGGCTAACAAATTTTGAAAATAAAAATAATATTTAATGTAGAAAATGTTTTAGGAAAAATAGATTTATATAAATGTATAAAGACTCTTTTATTTTTTTGACACAATTAAACTCTATTAAACAACTACTGCCCAGTTTGAATCATTCAAAGTTACTTCAACATTTTTTTAAATTAATGACTTAATTTTTGTTTTCATTATTGATGGTAAAGTGCATATCAAACAAGTGCCACGCAGTGGCATGTACTTACCATTAGAATGTATTGTAATAGAAACAATATTCAATATTATAATAATGAATATGTATAGGAAATTGAAGTTTAAAAAGATTAGATATATAGTACAATTATTAATATTTAATTATGTACTATAGAATATTTTAATATTGTAATATGTATTATAAAATAATATAATAGAAATTAACTTTGTATGTTGAACATTATTTTTACCATGCATTATGCATTATGTGTCGTAAAATATTAAAGAAAACCTAATATATAACTTGCTAATTATTATTTTTCATCAACAATTAATAAAAATAAAATTAATGGTAATATTTTAAATTTTAAATGATAATTCAAATTTTAAATTAGGGGTGCTTGTATTTCAATTTTACTAGTATATTTTTTAAATATGAATATAAAATTTAAATTTAAATTTTTTAAAAACTATGAAATAAACATTTTAAAAAATTTACATTGTGTTTTCAAGAAGATTTATATACATTAGAACAATAACTTACTTCACAGTATATTTTCATCTATTAGTTTCTTAATAGTAGCTTGTGAATCTAATAATTGTGTATATACTTATATTTATTTGCAAAATTCATGCCGTTAAAAAAGCAATATGGTGGGAGCTCTGAGAAAAGGGGTCTTATAAGAGAAAATGAATTCAACCAATTAGAATGGAGATAAATATTTTTTCATCATATATTATATTGATTAAAAATATGAAAACTTTATAAAAATTGAAACGAGGTAAACATGCTTGCATATAATTGGTTGATACATTCAAAACTAATTCACGAATGAGACATAGTGAATGCAATAGTACATTGCCTATGGCAAGTACAATAAAACACATTTTCCACAAAAGTAAAAACTTTAGAAGTGCTCCTTAAAAAAGCATGTGATACAAGGTATTAAAAAACACGCACGATGATATTTTTAAAATATAAAGGAACTCCTATAATATTCGCCTTGTGCAAAAAATCTTTTTCTATAGTTAATGTATTTATTTATATGATAATGATTTTTTTCCTAATAAGATTCTCTAATCTATAATATGGTTTTAGATGAAGCATATAAACTAATAATAAAAAATTGTCTTCTTTAAGTTTAACCTTTTCATACAACATAAAATAAGTACCTTAATATATATGTATTGATGGGTATGCTCATAGTTTGAAGCACCTTAAATGGTATATGCTTCACTACTCACTTCATATAAAATTTTATTTCCATCAACCTTTATATTTTACGTTCCATATAGATAGAAATAACACTTGTGCAAATTTTGCTTCCTTAAATATGCCATCACAAGACCTCCCACTTTGAACTGTCATTCTAGATCCTAGTCTTGTCTATTTAGTCCTTGTATTTTTTGTCACTTTTCTACAAGGTTTTCTTAACCTACTCATGGGTTTTCTTTTATGTTCTCTGTAAATGTTACATTCAAGGCACTTCTTTTGTCCATTGCACCTATCTCTCTGAGTTCCATCATGCCTCTAGGATGACATCCAGAAACTCTGTCAAAGGGACTCTTACATGTACTCCTATTTAAAAAGTCATTATAGGCATACCCAACTTGTCTAGTGACCATGTCCCAAGCTTGTTTATATTGTTTGGTTAATCTCCTCAAAAAATTACCCAATGATCCAGTTACAACTTTAGTCTAACCATCAAATTATGGATGATAAGAAGATGAAAATGACAAATTGGGTCCCAATTTCTTTCGCAAAGTTCTCCAAAAATAATCCACAAACTTGTAATCTATGTCACTCATAATGCTTATAAGTAGACCATGATTCCTAACTATCTCCTTAAAGAGTAGGCCTACAATGTAGGATGCATCATTGGTACTTTTGCAAGGAATAAAAATATGCCATCTTACTAAACATGTCCACCACCACATACATGTTATCAAATCCCTTCACTATTTTAGGCAAACCTCACATAAAATCCATACTAAGGAATTCCCAAGGCCTAGTAGGAATAGACAAAGGTTGATACAAGCCTACATTGGAGGATGTTCCCTTAGCTCTCTAATAAATACAAAAATGTTCAATAAAATATCTTACATCGCTCTATACTTTAGGACAATAATAGAACCCACTTACATGTTCCAAGGTCTTGTCTAGGCTAAAACGCCCACCCAGACTACCTTGATATTTCTCTTTGATAAAATTTTATTTCATAGAACATTGAGGAATGCATGAAAAATGCCCCTTAAAAAATAGCTCATCCTACAAGAAAAAGTCAAGGTAATCAACAAGAAATATGTTAGAAAATTTTGAAGAAGTCTTATAAACCTCTAAAAAATCTTTGTCATCCTCATATAGGTTCCTTAATTCCTCCAACCTTGCACTTTGCAATTATATCTCCTATATAGTAAGCGCTCTCCTACTCAAGGAATTTTCTACCTTTTTTTTAGTACCTTTTTTTATAGCTAATGGTAATAGTGTAAGCTTGTAATCATTTTACTCACTTTAAATGCCTATGGTTAAGTTTCTCCTTCCTATTTAGGAAACTAAGAGCATGGTTGTGTTGGAAATATAAGATGAGTAATTGAGATGGGAGGGGTGAATCATTTACCACAAAAAAAATCCAAGATCCCTTAAGATGTCAATACAATTCAAAACCAAACTTCACTAAAAATGAAATGTTGTAGTAACTCGGTTAACATGGGAACATTCGATTAACACTAAGAATTATTGTCACTTGACAAACACTGAAATAATCACTTCTTAAGATGTTTAGTGTGTTTTACCTTAGTTAAATTAGTTGCAGAATCATAAAGAAAATAACATGAACACAAGAGACACCAAGATTTAATGTGGAAACCCAATTTGGGAAAACCACCAATTGCAACTAGTTATTGTTTTTCACTCTTTTGAAGCGAGCCCTATTAGGAGCCAACCTTATTAAAGGTTACAAAACACACTATTAGGTGTGACCCTATTAAAAGATTTAGTTCACCCTATTAGAAGTGGCCTTGTTAGAGGTCTTTGGATACTTCAATCTAGAAATTCCACCTTGTTAGAGGATTTTGCAAATAACTATTAGGTTAACTCTATTAGGAGATTTGATTCACTACTACAAATATTAGAGACTAACAATGACTTGACCTTATTGCTGATGCAACTATCTTTGTTGATTTTGAATCTCTATTCTAGCTTGAATACTTGATCCTCCTTGGTCAAAATGTTATTTGCAGCTCGGTCAACTCAGATACTCTCCTATCCTTCCAATTTGATCCCTTGATTTATCTTTTCAGTCCCATGCTTCTTCACAATTCAATCCTCAACTTGACCTTATGTTTATATGTTTTACCTTGTCAAGTTAGCTTGAATATACTTTCAAACAAATGAAATTCATCCCATGAGTGAGCTAGAACTAACCAACAAAATTGTTAGATCAAATACACTGATACAAGAAAATCCTTCTTTAGTCGAACCAACTCATTCAATACTAACTCAAAAATGACTTTCCTTTAGACTTCCTTTGGTAATCGAGTGAGCTCGGTTAATATTGGTTCCATACCAACTTTTCTTTTGGTAACCGAGTGAACTTGGTTGACACTGCCTTTCTACAAACTCCCTTTGGTAACCAAGTGAGCTCGATTAACATTGGTTCCATGCAAAATTTCCTTAGGTGACCAAGTGATCTCGGTAGACACTAACTCTAAACTTGGTTAACATTGAAACACTCATCATACACTGGAGCTTCCTTTGACTCCCAAGTGAGCTTGACATACACTGATTGCTCAGTATATACTTGACACTTGTGTAACATCAAAGACAACATACAATTGAATGATTGTATATAAAAATCTCCCTCTTTGGCATTTATGGAAACACAACATGTCATGATATATAGAAATTTTAGAGAAAAATGGAAGTAAGGATAATATCCTTAGTTTCATTCTAATTCTCATCCATGAGAACTCCCTCTATCAGTGTGAGCTCCCTCTTTCATTAATCTCTAATTGTAATGATTGCAATATCTCCTTCTGACAACAAACTTTCCTTTTCTGGTATCAACTCAAAACTTCTGAAATGACAAAATGACAAATTCTCCATCTTTGACATCTTAAACATTCACAAAAATTTCTCTGATATATGATAGAAAACTCTCCCTCTTTGACATCTTATGCCAAAGACAATAACCGATGTAGTTTCCATGTACCTGATGTACAGATTCATATGCAATCTTCTCTAACAATATTGCATCAACTTGTCTGATCTTCAAAGTGCTCGGTTGATGCATCACTAAATTCTGATTAGTGAGAATTAGATAGGGGAGTGACCCCTAGCTTACCTCTTAGATACAAAATTTCATCCTTAGGTAATGACTTGGTGAATATGTCTTCAATCTGTTCTTTTGTATTCACATATTCCAATAATCTCACCTCCTTTTCTTGCAACAATTCTCTAAAGAAATGATATTTTATTGCAATGTGCTTGGTTTTGGTATGCATCAGTAGATTCTTAGATATTTTTATTACATTTGTGTTATCATAGAAGATAACAACTTGGTCCTTGATCTCCTCCTTCATACCTAACAACAGTTTTTTGAACCACACAATGTTGGAACAATTGACTGCTACAACAACATATTTTGCTTATGTTATAGACTGAGAGGTATAGTTCTGCTTCTTTCTTGTCCAAGATACTAGCCTCTTTCCAAGAAAGAATACTCCACCACTAGTGCTCTTCTTGTCATCAACACTTCCTGCCTAGTCAGCATTAGTGAATGCTCTAAATTCAAAGTTGCCTCCTTTCTTATACCACAAACCCTAATCTTTAGTACCTTTTAGATATCTCATGATTCTTTTTATTGCCATCATATAATTTTCTTTAGGATTAGCAAATAATCTAGCCACCATACCAACTGCTAATTCTATATCAAGTCTTGTGTGCACCACATACTGAATTTTTCTAATCATTGATCTGTATGAAGTCTGATCTACCTCCTTGGAAATGTTCATTTTTAGAAATCTTATTTCTAGTAGACATAGGTGTTTCAAGTGGTCTAGAATCCTCCATCCCAAATTTTCTTGGTATCTCCTTAATGTATGTCTATTGAATCTGTAAGGCAACAAAGAATTTAATCTATCCATACATTGACATTTCAAATTCCTTACTCATTTCCACATAAAAAGATTTACACAAGTCATCATTTCTAGTAAATAATGTATCATCCACAAAGATTTCTGCCAACACAATCTTCTTATCTAGTGCTTCTTTGATGTATAGGCTATTGTTATCATTAGTTATTTGAAAACCAATCTTTATGAGGTAATTATGTAACCTTTCATACCAGGATTTGGTTGCTTGTTTGAAACCATACAAAGCTTTGTGTAGTTTGCAAACCATGTCCCTTTTTCTAGGATCAACGAAACCTTCTAGTTGCTCAATATAGACTTCCTCTTCTAAGATTCCATTCAAGAATGATGATTTCACATCCATCTAATATACTTTGAATCCTTTGCATGCTTCATATGAAAGGACTATTCTAACACCTTCTAGTCTAGCAATAGGAGAAAAAGTCTCTCCATAATCAATACCTTCTTATTGAGCATAACCCTTGCAAACTAACCTTGCCTTGTTTCTTGAAACTTCTCCATTCTCATTCAAATTATTTCTGAATACCCATTTTGTGCCAAATACATTCTTGTCCTTAGGTCTAGGAACAACAGTTAATTTTTTGTTCCTTTAATCTGATCAATCTCTTCATTCATTGCCTCAATCTAACTTTCATTTTCTAATGCATCTTTTATAGTTCTAGGTTCAAACTTAGTAAGAAAACATGTAACTTTTAATTTGTTCCCTGTCATTGTACCTTCTGACTAATTTCCATTGATTTTCTCTGGTGCATGATGCTTTTTGACATATCCAACAAGTCTGAGTTCCTTCTTTTTGACTTCACTAGGTTTACCATAATATTCCAAATCATGCTCAAGTCCCACTATCTGTGACTCAGGTCCATCAGATGACTCAATTTGCACTAGCTAAAATTCAAGTCCATCTGACTGTGACTTAGGTCCTTTAGACTATGACTCAAGTTGCACTGGCTTCAACTCAGGTTGAATTGGATATTTTGGGGACTTGGGTGGTGAAGATTGTTGACTACCATTTTCTTGAACTTTAGATAAAGTATCAAGCTCATAGTAAACAAAATTTATATAGTTTTAACGTTCTTTTATGCTTTGTTCTTCACACTCTTCTACATATTCATCAATCTTTACATGTGCACTTTTTATAACTTTGTGAGTAAATATATTCAAAAATTTGTATTTTTTTTCTTATAGGAGTATCCCAAGAATATGCCTTCATCACTTTTCACATCAAATTTTCCTTTTCTTGAGTCCTTCAGAATATAAAACTTGCTTCCAAATACTTTGAAATAAAAAAATTAGGTTTATAGGCATGCCATAATTCAAAAGGTGTTTGATTTGAGTCCTTTAGATGAACTTGATTTAAGGTATGAATTGTAGTGTTGATTGCTTCCTTCCAATATTTGATAGCAATGTTCTTCTCTATCATCAGTGTCCTTGCACAATCCATGATTGATCTATTCCTTCTCTCAACAATGCCATTCTCTTGAGGTGTACCAGGTGTAGATACATATCTTTTGATTCCTCTTTCATTACAGAATTCATTGAATTCATTTGAGATGAATTCACCTCCTCTATCTGACCTTAGAAACTTTAGTTTCTTTCCTATTTCTTTCTCATCTCTAGCCATATACCATTTGAACTTTTGTAAAGCTTCTAATTTATCCTTTAGATACATAACTGTCATCATCCTAGAATAATCATCAACAAACAAAATAAAGCAGTTATCTCTAGAGTAGCTTTGTATGCCAATAGGTCCACCAAGGTCTATATGAACTAGCTTCAAGACTTCTTCAGAATGATAGTTCTTACTTTTAAAATTGGTCTTTCCCATCTTTCCAATTTGACAATTCTTGCACATGCCTATATCAAGTTTCTTCGGGCTTGGAATGCCTCTAACCATTTTATTCTTTCTTATGTTGACTAGGTTATCAAAATTCACATGACACAACCATTTATGCCATGACCAACTTTCTTCTACTTGAGCTATGAAACAATAATTTTCAGTTAGATCTAGGTAGAATAGATTACCTCTTTTTTGATTGCCAGTCTCAACTAGATTTCTATTTCCATTCAACAACTTATCTTTTGTATTCATGAATTGTATGTTGAATCCAATGCTATTCAATTGTGCCACACTAAGTAGATTATATTTTAGTCCTTCAAACCAATAAGCGTTGTCATATTTGAGATCATTGGTTAGTGCAATACAATCTTTTCCCTTCACATAATAAGGTTCATCATTTCCAGATCTGACACTCCCACCATCATAGTGTTCGAAGTGCTCAAATTTAGATTTATCACTAGTCATGTGGTGAGAACAACCACTATCAATAATCAATGTATCATTCTTACTAACATGAGAAACGAGGGCCATCTTATCATTCTCATCATCTAATTCATCCTTACTAGCAATGTAAACCATTTCATTTTCTTCACTACTATCAGAATCTTTAGCCATGTAACAATATTTCTTACCTTTATCCTTCACTACTACATTTGGGATCAAATTGTGATAGCAAACCATTGTAATTATGATCGTAAACCATCACCCAACCAACATCAAGAGTAATTAGCTCCCATTAGATATGTGTTGGACTTTTGTTGTTGCAAGTTGCAACAACAAGGGCAACCGTTGCAATTGTGACAGCCATAAGTGTCATAAATTGAGCTAACATACTAGAAAACCATTCATTTTCACTATCATAGTTGTGAAAGAAATATGTCAAAGATGTCATTGCAATTGTAACATCTATACAACAAAAATACTATGGATCCCATGATAAGCTGTCAGGATTGTTCGTTGCAATTGAGATGAGCCTATGGCAAGAATGCAAAATTTCTGTCATAATTGTGATGTCGTGCTATATTAATAAAAAAATGGATACAAACATTGAATAGCTATGCTGCAATAATAGGTTAATATTGTCATGCAATCATAGGTTAATATTGAGCTTCACTTGGTTTCGAGAATAGTTTAATATTCTCTACTAATCAGGGCCAACTACATGAAGGTGGAAGTTTATTTGGCCCCACTGCCCCCCTAATATCTAAATTCCCCATTAACATCTAAAATCTTTAAGAAAGAACCAATCTTTAAAGTATGAAAAAAGGTTCCAGAAATGTAAAAGTGGCATCATTTTCCCATCTTATGGTGCATGTCATTTTTCCATCACATCCAAAATAAGATTCTACCATTCTAAATTGAGAACACATGTGCAACTATGTTTTGTATGCATGGACAATAGAAGGAGCTGAAAAAACCCAACACATTTATATTTATTTAATAGGCTATCTTTCATATTCATGAATTCTACCTTGAATCCAATGTTATTCAATTGTGGCACACTAAACAGATTATGTTTCAGTCCTTCAAACCAATAAGCATTGTCACATCTAAGATCATTTGTTAGTGCAATACAACCTTTTCCCTTCACATAACAAGGTTCATCATTTCCAAATCTAACACAACCACCATCATAGTGTTCAAAGTTCTCAAACTTATATTTATCACTAGTCATGTGGTGAGAACAACCACTATCAATAGTCCATGAATTATTCTTACTAACATGAGAAATGAGGGCCATATTATCATTCTCATCATTTGATTCATCCTTACCAGCAATGTAAACCATTTCATCTTCTTCACTACTATTAGAATCTTTAGCAATATAACAAGATTTCTTACCTTTATCCTTCACTACTACATTTGGGCCCGAACTATGATGGTAGGCCATCATAATTACGATGGTAACTTTTCACCCAACTGACATCAAGAGGAATTGGCTCCCATTGGATAGGCATCAGACTTTTTCTATTGCAAGTTGCAATGGAAAGGGCAATCATCGCAATTGTGATGGCCACAAGTGTTGTAAATTGAGCTAACATCTGGAAAACCATTCATTTTCACCATCATAATTGTGATGAAAATTTGTTGAAGACACCATCACAATTGTGATGTCTGTGCAATAGAAATGCTATGGACCCCACAATAAGCTATCAAAAATGTTTGTCACAATTGAGATGGGCATGTGGCAAGAATGAAAATTTTATGTTGCAATCGTGATGGCATGTTGTATTAATAAAACAAATGGCTACAAACATTGAATAACTATGATGCAGTCATAGGTTAATATTGTCATACAATCATAGGTTAATATTGAGCTTCACTTGGTTTAGAGAATAGTTTAATATTCTCTTCTAATCAGAGCCAACCACATGAAGGTGGAAGCTCATTTAGCCCCACTCCCCCCCTAATATCTAAATTTCCCATTAACATCTAAAATCTCTAAGAAAGAATAAATCTTTAAAGTATAGAAAAAGGTTCCAGACCTACAAAAGTGACATCATTTTCCCATCTTCTAGTGCATGTCATTTTTTCATCATATCCAAAATAAGATTCTGCCACTCTGAATCAAGAACACATGTGCAATTGCATTTTGTATGCATGGACAATAGAAGGAGCTGAAAAAACCCAGTACGTTTACATTTTTTTAATAGGTCTGTGCAAACCTCTAACAATGAAAACTTGTTGATGATTTTTTAGCTCCACTTGATGTCATATGCATATGAATTGAGATTGCATATTAAACTATGGTTTCCTTCTACATTGTTTAGAACCTATAGATTCACATAGTTAGTTGTCATACAATCATAGGTTAATGTTGAGCATTACTTGGTTTTGAGAATATTTTAATATTCTCTACTAAGCAAGGCAAACCATGTGAAAGTGGAAGCTCATTTTCTCCCCCCCCCCCCCCTCCCAAACATCTAAATTCTCCAATAACATCTAAAATATTTAAGAAATGATCAATCTTTAAAGTACACAAAAAGGTTCTATAATTGCAAAAGTGACATCATTTTCCCATCTTCCGGTGCATGTCATTTTTCCATCACATCCAAAATAAGATTCTACCAATTTGAATAGAGAATGCACATGTAGTTGCATTCAAATGCATGGACAATAGATGGAGCTAATAAAACATAACATGATTACATTTATTTAATAGGTCTATTATATTTTTAAAATTATAGACCATCATGAACAATGTTTGTGATGGTTTATAACTTAAAATACCTAATTAAAGACCTCTAACAAAAATGCAAACTTGTTGTATTTTTCAACTCTGCTTGATGTTGTATGCATATGAATTAACATTGCATATTGAATTATGGTGTCCTTTTGCATTGCCTGAAATCAAGAGATTCACATAATTAGTTGTCATACAATCATAGGTTAATGTTGAGCTTCACTTGGTTTCAAAAATAGTTTAATATTCTCTACTAATTATAATTAGGTCCAACAAGCTCATTTGCCCCCCCCCCCCCACCAAATTCCTTGTTAACATCTAAAATCTTTAAGAAAGGATCAATCTTTAAAGTACTTGGAATGTCCTCATCACCTCCTGCTACTCTTAGTGGAAGTCCATCTTCATTGTTCACAAGAAATTCATCACACCGGTACATCTAGGAATGTCCTCATCACCTCCTACATAAAATGAATGCAATATTAGAAAATGCCCCCTAAGAAATAATAGTTCAAGTGAAATAAACAAATGAAAAATGAGAGAGAAAAAGAGGAATCTACTTACCAATAGGTGTTGCCATTGCATCTATGGCCATGCTGCCTGTTGAGTGAGTTTTATTATTTTTATGTTGTGCCAAGATCTCTTTGTTTATATACATACACATACACAGATCATAAGGGCACAACAATAAGATGAAAAGATCACAAGGGCACAACAACGTAATGTAGTGATCACAAGGGCACATACATATGTTAGAAATAGGGAATATTGAGGGGGGTGGGGGTGAATTAGTATTCTAAAAACTTTTTTTACTGATTGGATATTATTTATTACTTTGAACCATACATAAGAAAGTAAACAAGTAATGTTGAACAATAAGAGTGACTATTGTAGGATTTGAGCAAATAAGCCAATCAAATCCATGAAGCTCAAGAAAACCTACATGTAGAAAACTTGTCACGGAGAAGAAAAAGACAAGAAGAGGCAGGGTTTGATCTGAAAAACATGCAAAATTGTATTCAAAAGAAGAAAAATATTATTCAATAGATTCAAAGAAATACAAAAAGATCAATCCTTATAAAAGGTGATCAAAACTTGAAAAGGGTAACCTAAAGCCTAAAAAAGCTAGGGTTGCACATTATAATTAATAAAATATTAATTATATGCACCTAGCTTAAAAAAACTAGAGTAATAGGCAACTTATTTAATTAAATATAAGTGATTTAAATAATAAGTGAAAACAACTAATTACTCTAACACCCCCCCTTAAGTGAAGCTTGGGAGGTAAGCTAACCTAGCACAACTATGAAAGTAGAAAAATGGGTCCTGACAACAAGGCCTGATCAGGTACCCAATAACAACAAAATCTCTATGAAATAGAGAAATAGAGAAAACCGCAAGGGAAAAACCCTACTCCAAAAAGAGATAGTAAAGAATGTTCCAGAAGAAAGGAACAAAGAGTGATCATTAAGAGAACCATTGAAGCATGAAGAAGCTACAAAACTTTGTCAAAATGCTGATCTGTAGAACCTCAATGGAAGAAGAAGGCATGAACTGAGTGTGTCTATATGGTAGATGATCCATCTCACTGAAATACATAGGTAGCCAGCCACTACAATCACCTAGTATGTAGGATTAGGTACTAAATACATAGCTCACACTAATGAACCATCAAACCAAGGAAGCATTAGAACCAACAATAAAACCCCCCCTTAATGTAGATGGGGTGAGGTGACAGGCAGCTGAAAAAGTGGGCCAAAAATCTCCTACACCACAGGAACTAGACACATCAAGAGTGAGGTACAAACACCTATAAAGGCACGTGCCACCGAAACTATATGAGGCAAAAGAGAAAGATTGCACAAAATGGCAAACAACTATCCCCCCTATTACACTTTATAAAATAGTGCGAGTACAAAAAAATCTCTATGAAACAGAGAAATAGAGAAAACCACATGGGAAAAACCCTACTCCAAAAAGAGATAGCAAAGAATTTTGCATTCAGACAAAGAAAAATATTATTCAATGGATTCAATGAAATACAAAGGGATCAATCCTTATAAAAGGAGATTGAAACCCAAAAAGGGTTGCACATTATAATTAATAAAATATTAATTATATGCACCTATGAGATAGCTTAAGAAAACTAGAGTAATAGGCAACTTATTTAATTAAATTAATGTGATTTGATTAATAAGTGAAAACAACTAATTACTCTAACAACTATGCACAAATAAAACTCATAACACCATATTTTGTTAACTAGAGAAAACCTTGGTGGGAATGATGCCCACAAAGATATACTCATACATACATACATACAAACATACATATATTCCTTGTTAGAGGATGGAACTTGTTAGGAGTCTATAAACACATTCAGTATGTAAGAGTCCATGTTAGGAGACTTTGAATCCCTATTAGGAGATTCCAACACTGTGAGGAGTTGTGGTACCATATATGCAAGAAGATCTCACTACCAAAAAAGTAATTTTTCCATTAAGTTCCTCAAATATAGAAGTATAGATGTTTTAACTCATTTCCATCTGATCTTTGACCTTGGCTCAATCTTGGATCACAAAATCAGGTTATCAAAAAACTTGCTTTTGCATATGATACAAAAATTTGCATTCATAACTTTCATACATAACTTCACAAATAATTTTGTAAGATGTCATTGCATTGATACCATGCCTTTTCAGAAATTGTTGCTACGTCAACTAGTACCAAAATAAACTTTCCAACTTAGAGTAAACATCTAGGATGTCATTTCTACCTTTTATTCCATTGTTCTATAAATCTTAAATATCTCTTCTCCATATTGTTCATACCAATGTTCATGGTTATACACATCATTATCAACATGTATATTGTTTCCACATAACTTCTCTCTCAAAAATAATATCATATAAACAATTTATACTTCAAATGTTGTTCTCTATTCTTGCTTGATAAACACATGACTGCATTCACTAGAACTTGAATAACAAGTGTCAAAGTTAGTATTCATGCAAGCAATGTTAACCACATTTTCATCTCACTTCATTCTTCATCCATGTAATTTTTCTAGTCATAGTATGATGTCGGCAACATGTTGCATACAAAACAATACACTGTTGTAAACCATTTTCATACTTAGAAAATTTTTTGAGTACCAAAAAGCTAAGTATCTTTATTTGTGAGGTTTTCTACAAGCATGTACATCATGTATTGTCATTAATGACAACATTTACATATCTACATATAGCTAATTGTCAACAACATACATACATATATACATACATACATACACACATGCATGCATAAATACATACATATATGTATGTATGTATATAAAAGGAGATCTTTTTTTAGGTGCTAAGTGACTTACCTCAAGATCCTCCACAAAAATAATGTAGATCAGAAAAAATGGGCAGAGTTTGCAAGAAATTTTACAAAAAAATATTATAGCAGATATTTTTAGAATGAAACAAGCCATAACCCAATTAAATGGGTTTAGTTTTTGATTATTTGGGTTGATATATACATATATTTAACTAGGTTGTGGCTTCTACAAGGGAATAAGTCTAGTGATTATGGAATTTAAATAGAAGCAGAACTTGCTTCTTCAACTCCTTACACTCAACTCTTCACTAAAGTTATTCTTCCAGTAATGAGAATAGATGCTACAAATTCTTTGAAGCCAAGAGACCTTGAACCTATGCTACATTTTCTAGAGACACAGGAGAATTTACTACTAGCTTCAGTACTTCATAACATTTTGGATCATATAGTGATGCCCAAATTAACAACAATAATAGATACTTGGGATCCTCCTAGGGAGAGTGTTCCAATACATGCATGGTTACATCCTTGGCTTTCATTGTTGGGCCAGCATACAAAGCCTTTATATCCAACCATTCATTATAAATTGAGGAATGTGCTTCATGCCAGGCATTCAAGTGATGCATTTGCATATGCAATTTTATCACCTTGGAAAACTGTATTTGATCCTACTAGTTGGAAACAATTGATTGTTCATTTTATTGTACCTAATCTGATGATAGTTCTACAAGAATGTGTAATCAACCCAACTAATCAAAAACTAGACCAATTTGACTAGGTTATGGCATGGGCACATGCTATTCCCATTTATCATATGGTTGCAATGCTGGAGGCAACATTTTTTATTTGTGTCGGATATGGAGAAAGAGCAGTGGTATTGGAAAACATGAAAATTTAATAATGCAAAGTCACCTTAAGGAACTTGTGTATGCTCTTGGAAAACATGTCATTGAAAATGTTCATCATGACCCTTTTTTCTTATACATGTTTTTACATGGAGCCTTCACACACCTAGTGCTCACAAATGTCTACTTAAGAATGTATGTGAACTTGCAATGCACTGTTATGTGTTGAAATATGTAGAAAATCATATAATCCTTCATCACACAAGGTCTTTCACTTGGTGTGCTCATTCATTAAGTTAAGCATCCAAGTTCACATTTCAAATCATGATTTATCTATTTTGGGCTTAAGAACTAGTACAATAGCCTAGAAAGAGTAACTAAGAAGAGATGGATCTCACATTCATTCATTAATAAAATACAAAATTCATTCATTATCACATGAATTTAAAAATAATTATGAGCATCCATAAAATAATCTCATAATGTCCAAAGCTAACATCTAACATTAGTTCATCCTTTAACATTCATTAACAATAACACATGAATAGATAACATTCAATAACATGTGAAATAAGGTATTTAAACATGCCTCGACCAATTATTATTTAATTTTGGATCACCTACCTAATTAGTTTGGAATTTTTTTCTCACCAAAAACCATAAAATGTAAGAACAGTTATGCCAAAAAGAGCATAATCAATCATGTTTTTAAGCTCTTTTACAACAACCATTCTTACATTTTTTTTTGCTCAATCTCCAACTGGTTAGTTTGTGTTTTTGAAAAATTATTCTTGGACTATGAGTCAAAAAAAAGAGAAATATCAAACTTGAAATAGATGTACGTAAATGCAATTAATTTTTAAATTTCAATTTTATAAAATTACAAACAGAACCATAGAATTATAAGAAACTATTGTGGTTTGTGCTATTTGAAAATTATAGTTATAATTAATAAAGTTATATACCTTTGATTTAGAAAGCACAAATAATTGAAAAGAAGTATTGCAGAAGGTGCAAGCTCAACTGCACCCCACCCCCCCCCCCCCCCCCCCCCCCCCCCCCCAATGTGGATGCTATTGTTAAGAAGAGAATAGTTGCATCCATACATACATGGTTAATTGTTACCTAACTATGTCCAAGGCATCTACACACTAAATGCATACTCTACCTACCAAGCTGCCTACATACCCGTATCTATAGGATCAAGATCCTTGAACTATTGATTCTAACAAATATGTAGTTTTGTTTTCTAATTGTTTTGATGTAATTGTATTCCTATAATCACCAGTGAGCTTTACTCACCTAATACATCTCTTCACCATCATACAAACACTCAAAAAAATTAGGTAGTTTTCTATAATTACAATACTATAATACCTTGGTGCAACCTTTGTGTTGTAGTTTACAATTAATGTAAGGTAACCTATATACATCCTAACTCACTCCTTATATAGTTATGTTTAAAATCTTGTTACAATACCCGAGGCTATGCTACCTATTGAGTCATGAATTTTATTATTTTTCTATTGTTTCAAAATCTCTCTTTTTGACCAATTTTGACACTGAAATCAATATTTTTGCAACAAACATCATGTTCAAGTGACCATATCTCCAAAACTATAAACAATTTCAAGATGACATAAACTAGTGATTTTGAGTACTTTGTTCCCACTTTGTAACCATATTTTTTCAATCTAAAAAAAAATATTTATGTCAATTTTTTCATCTCCTCCAAAAAGTGGTACATAATAAAATTCAATATTTTTAAAGAGTGACAGTCTGTTTGACACACATAACTTTTTTTCTAAAAATGATGATGAAGTAGTTCTTTTGGTGTTAGATTTGTAACATCAATATTCAGAGGATGCATTTGGTTTGATTCATTTTGGTTGAATATTGTATAGTTTATTAAGTTTTGAACTAACACAAATCGTAATTCAAACATACGTTATGTTTGACATAGATAATTTGAAGTCAATTTATCATAAACCTAATTTTTTTTTTGAATAGAAAGGTATCTCAATAAGCTAGTTCCTACATATTTTTCAAAAAAAATTGACCTAATTTACTAATTTTCTTGAGGTGTTGAAGTTGGTTGATGTTTAATCGGTAATGAACCTATAATGAGTTAAACTCATATTTGAAAGTCTTAATGGCTAAAATATGTATTACAATTATAGTCGTTGGAAAGCTTTCTGCGAGCAACACATTTTCACATTTTTTATTTTATAGTAGGAGATCATTCTATCTCAAATTTTGGGGTCAAAAGAGCCAATTTCATTTTTTTTCCAAAAAATAACACCAAAAATTTGTATATTGACATGTTCGCATGAACATCACTAATATGTTTGCACGAACATATGTTTGGGCAAACATACGAGAAAAATAATCTGGTGGATGGAAATTTAAGTTAACGTGTTCGCACAAACATATAAAATAATTTGTATTTGCGCGAACATAAAAAAGGCCAAATTTATCATGTTCTCAACCGGGAAAAAAAAATTTTAATCATAAAATCACCCTTTAAATATGTTTGCACGAACATATTAATTAGGTATGTTCATGTGAACATACCTTATTTAAACTCAACATGTTGGCATGAACAAGTAATTGTTTTATGTTTGTTAGAACATTCGTGTGAATGTACGTAAAATGAAATGTGAGAATTTTTCATCATTTTTGGATTTCCATCGTCCCCCAAAAGTGGTACCCAGTATTGTGGGTTCACAAATATATACATACATATAAAGAGTTCATAAGGGCATGAAAATGAGATACAGAGATCACAAGGGCACAATAATGAAATGCAATGATCACAAGGGCACAATAACGAAATCCTAGATCTCCACTAATCTCCACAATCCACAAGATCTCTATATATATATGTACATACATACATATACACACATACATATATACATACATACATACATTCATCTGCATATGCAATTTTATCACCTTGGAAAACTATATTTGATCCTACTAGCTGGGAACAACTAATTGTGCATTTTATTGTACCTAATATGATGATAGTTCTACAGGAATTTGTAATCAACCTAGCTAATTAGCATCTAGACTAGTTCAACTAGGTTATGGCTTGTTTCTTTGTAAAAATATCTACTATGATATATTTTTT
Organism: Cupressus sempervirens; assembly: GCA_028749045.1. Lineage (NCBI taxonomy): Eukaryota > Viridiplantae > Streptophyta > Pinopsida > Cupressales > Cupressaceae > Cupressus > Cupressus sempervirens. The sequence goes on along the minus strand of CM053785.1, from coordinate 21,269,477 downwards.
CTAAAATGTCTTGCCCGTTTTTCCTAGTTTGCATTATTTTTGTTCAAGATCTTGACATAAGTAACTTAGCATGGGTTGAGTGAGTTTTATTGTTTTATTATTTGGATTCTAGAATATGAGCCAATATATCCTCCTCCATATTGAATTTCTATATCATCAATTTTCTAAATACAAATCACCGGACTTGGTCTTCTAAAATGGTGGGACTAAGATATAAACCTAAAACAAGGGTTGCACACTATGGTGGGGCATGAGGAAGATGGTTGTGTGAATGGCTGATTGGGAAAGTTGTAGAAAATCACAGTGTTAGTTGCAAGTAGTTTCATTAATTGTATAAGGGAATCAATTTTGAAAGTGGGATGATCAAAATTGGCATGTCTATCCTTATGATAGATGTCTCTATCTCATAATAGAAAATTACCTCAAATGACTAGCAAAAAATTATTAAATATATGGAAAATTAGAAGAAAATTCACCTATACTATTTTTGAAGGACAAAAATATAATAAAAATATAATTTGGTGGAAAACCCCATGAGCTATGTGGCTCCACAATGTGGCTATTCCATTGTCCAATAGTGGAAACTCTTCACGTTAAATATGAAGATCCTAAAATTAAAAAAGATAACTATCAAAGATCTATATTTATGCTTTAGTGATAATAAATATACAATCTAATTTTAAGAAAAATAATAGTCTTAAATGTATATGATTAAATAAAATAAACAAAAGTACAAGTTGTAGCTATATAATTCTAGTATTACTAATTATGTTAAATAAAATGTTCAATAAAAAAAGTAAGAAGTAACATAAATGGATCATTTGTTCAATCCTATTATGAATTAATGTGAATGCATCTAATCATTACCTAGATAATATTATGCACAAGATCTTTACTCAATCACCAAGAGATAATATAATTTGTAAGTATAGATTTTTGCATACTTAGTTTGGTATGAATAAATTTGATTGAATGCAAGGATAATTGTGTGTGTGAATTCAAGACATGAATGATTAATTTAATTTAGCACAAGTACTATAAGAGTGTGTATGTATGCATGTAAAGCAATTCACATAGTGAATTGATTTACATACATACATGCACATATGCATTCAATCATCATAATCAATTATACTTGAATTTGATCAAAGCTATTATATATGAACAAGAGATACATGCTTAGAAGGAAAAGAAAAGAACATTTACATACGTACCTCTTCTCCCCTTGAAGAAAATCACAAAGCGAAGGTACAAAAATCAAAAGGGAACAAAAACAAAATCCTAGATCTCCAGTAATCTACACCAACATTTAGAGCTCTCCACCCTCATTCGGAGCTTTCCACCCTCTTTCATGTGTAGCTCTCCACAATCAATTAAAACAAATGGGGAATGATTAATGTCATTTTTTTTTTATAATCCAAAATCCACAAGATCTCTTTATATATATACATACATACATATACATATACATACATAAATGAAAACAACAATACACTTTCTAATAGTTTACAATTGTTCAAAAAAATTAATGTTTTACAAGAAAATGCATCTGAAGAACTGTTAGCTCAGAAGCAAGAACATGGTATTAAAATAGTACAAAAAGTGCTTGGCATGAGAAGTCCACAAGTGAGGGTGTTGACAATCTTGAAAACTTGAATGCCGGAATGAAAGCTATCAATGATCAAACACTTATGTTAGAGTTACAATAAACTATGAAGTTGATTTTAAATAAGGTAGAGGCATATATTCAAAAGTTTGATAATCAAAATTTAAGGCATGAGAGCAAAGGAGAAGAAGCAGCATTACAAAGAGAATGAGAAGGAGTGGCTTTAGAAAGAGATTGCATGGCAAAAATGTTAGAATTTTTTAGAATAACTTGGAGGGGGGGGTGGGGGGGGGGGGGGTGTGAATCAGTTATTCAAGGTCCAATAATATCCAATACAAATTTTTCTTCTAATCTTTGATGGCACATAACTGAAATTATCATGCATGTAATTAAACATTAAACAACCATGAAAGGAAAACATGCATCACACCATAACACTAAGGATTTTGGTGACGCAGAAACCCTCCAGGAATAAGAAAGTAAAATTGGAGTGGGGATGATACCCAGAAAATAATTGTATAATTGATTTCAACCACTTCTAATGGTTTGCCCTGTTAAAGGTTTTACACATTGTAAGATGTGACCTTGTTAAAGAATTTCTACACCTTGTTAGGAGTGTGCCCTGTTAGAGGACTTAAAAAATTCAACTTAGAATGCCACCCTATTAAAGGATTTACATAGAGCTATTAGGATCACCCAAGTCCATGGGATTTACAGTCACCTTGTCAAAAGAATATTTCATCCCTCTCTAAGGATCTCCTATCCTCCTCCTAAGGATCTCTTTATCCTTCTCCTGAGGATCTCTTTATCCTTCTCTTGGGGATCTCTTTATCCTTTTCCTGAGGCTTATCCACCTAGCTGTTAAGCTAACCTAGCAATGTAGGATTTCAATATCTAATACAATGGTAAGAGAGTGTTAAAAGGATTTTGACTTGATAAAGATTGCAACCCTAACTGTGCAGATTTCAGATCACTCTTTAGTTCTTTTCTTTGCTTGGCTTTTCTTCCTTGCAGTGCAGATAGCTTGTTCACACTTCAAGATTTGTCTCCTTGAGTTCTTCCACTCATTATGCCAATGCACTCTATGGTCACTTGATCAACTTAGAGTCTTGATGCTCTATTCTTACTCCTCTTGGCTTCTTCACATGACCACACTTATGACCAACTCCCTCTCACACATGCGCACTTGATCTCTGACCTATAACTCCTTATAAAGAAGTTTTTTTCTTCATTTCGCACTCAAATCTTGATTTGATCTTGAGAAAATGGTATTGTTTTCCCTCCAAATTTATTCTTCTAGAAACTTCATGATAAGTCCACTAGCATTCACCTTGAATTGGTTTGCATGGTTTACATAGAATTCTACGATATCTACTCATCATCCTTATCATCCAACTGATTCAAAAAATTTGATGTAACAAACTTATCGCTACTGATCTGGTGAATCTTTGACTTAACAAATAATGCAGCAACTCAGCATCATTGGTTTACTGATGCTCATCTCCTTCTGTGTTACTCAGCTTCTACTATTTTTACTAATGCTTGGCACCTGAAGTCTTTTCCTAAGTTACTCGATACTTGAACAATTACTCCACACTTAAAGGATTTTGTTTTACTCAGCACTTGAAGGATTTCTCGGTACACACTAAAGTTGAACTTTCTCGGCTTCAACTGAGAATCTGCTTAGCTCTAACAGCCTTGCTCGGCTCTCTCAATGAACTTAGCTAGGCTTTACAAATGACTTAGTTAAATCTTACATCTTTGATGTGTCTTAGTGTGTCCAACCTTTGTGTCTTGGAGTATGTCACCAGTACACTATTTCATCAATGGCTTAGTTGATCCTTATACTTCATTACAACATCATAACTTCAACCTTTCTCTAGGTGCTCTAGTTACATCTTATTGATTGCCTCCTCCTTGTCAATCAACCAATTGATAGTATTAGGATCACTAAAGCAATTGTCATTCCTGCAAGTAGCAAGTTTGACATCAATGACAAAACAATGATTGAAAACATTCTTTACCAGTTCCATTATTCTTCATTCATGATCTTTTTCAATCATTTTCAACAAAAAATTATAGCTAGACAACATATGCCATATAATGGGAGCCACTCGATAGAATCCAAGAAAGTGTTGTGGTAAGTACTATGACATTAGAAATAATAATTAAATTGGTGTAGTTGTTGATTAATTGGGTTGATTACTTAATTTATATATGATCCTATGGTAATGTTACTTATTATTTTGACATAAATAAAAATATTATTATTATTCATTATTATATATACATACATACATGAAAAAAATAGTGCACTTCCTAAGAGTTTACAATTGTTCAACAAAATTAATGTTTTACAAGAAAATGTACATGAAGAACTATTAGCTCAGAAGCAAGAACATGGTGTTGAAATAGTATAGAAAGTTCTTGACATGAGAGGTCCACAAGTGAGGGTGTTGACGAATCTTAAAAACTTGAATACTAAAATGAAAGCTATCGATGATCAAACACCTATGCTAGAGTTACAACACAGTGTGAAGTTGATTTTAGATAAGGTAGAGGTAGATATTCAAATGTTTGATAATCAAAATTTAAGGCATGAGAGTGAAGGAGAAGGAGCGGCTTTATAAAGAGACTACATGATAGAAACAATAGCTAGACAACATAGAGGATATTATGGGAGTCATTGGATAGAATTCAAGAAAAAGATGTAGTAGCTACTATGACATTGGAATCACTTGCAAGTGTCTTTGAGAATTTAGAGTCCAAATATCAAATTCTTATAAGAGTGTTTCAAGTATTGGCACAGCCTCCCTATGATGATCCCAAGTATCAAATTGCTATAAGAGTTTTTCAAGGTTGGGAACCACTTCAACATCCTTTGCATGGTTTAGAGGTAATGTCATTCTAGCAAAGACTTCTGCAAGGGAATGAGCCTCATGATTATGGCACTTACATAGAAGCAAAACTTGCTTCTTCAGCTCCTTACACTCAACTCTTCACTAAAGTTATTCTTCAATTCCTTCAATATACAATTTTATCACCTTAGAAAATTGTATTTCATTCTACTAGCTGTGAACAACTTATTGTTTATTTTTATTGTACCTAATATGATGACAATTCTATAGGAATTTGTAATCAACCCAACTAATCAACAACTAGATCCATTTAAGTCATTATGGCTACTTTCTTTCTTAAAATATCTATTATGATATGTTTTTGTATAATTTCTTGCAAACTCTACCCATTTTTCCTGGTTTGCATTATTTTTGTGGAGGATCTTGAGGTAAGTCACTTAGCATGGGTTGAGTGAGTTTTATTATTTTATTATTTGGATTCTGGAATATGTATGCTACTAGATCAATTTTTCTATTGTGCTAAGATGTAATAAGAACCTTTAAAAAGATCTCTAAATATACATTTTTAGAATGAGATATAAAGAGACACCTATTTAGAAGGAAAAGAAACCAACATTTACATATCCTTGAAGAAAATCATAGAGCAAGGGCACAATAGGGTAATGAAATCATAGAGCAAGGGCATAACATGGCAACAAAATTGCAGAGAAAGAGCACAACATCAAAATCACAGAGCAAGGGAAAGACAAAAAAATGTAGAGATGACAAAGGCATGAAAACCAAATCATAGAACAAGGGCACAATAATGAAACATAGAGATCACAAGCTCATGACAACCAAATCACAGAGCAAAGGCACGAAAATGAACTGCAAAGATCATAGCAAAAAAATTGTAGAGCAAGGGCATGACAACAAAATGCAAAGATATATCACAGGAACAATATGTAACAAGCACAAGGGCACGATGATGTTCAAAGCTCTCCATCCTCATCGGAGCTATCCACCTTCTTTTGCACATAGCTCTTCACAATCAAAAAAAATGGGGAATGATTTATGTCATGTCTTCTTCTTTTTTTATACTTATGCAGGTGTCACAAGTATGAAGCTTATGTTGGTATTGTGAAAACTTTGGAGAAAATTGTAAAAAAACATGAAAATCATCACAAATTAGACTGTTGTCACAAATTATCATCACTATTTGACTTCAAATGTTGTAGTGCTTGTAGTCTTTATATCTTTTGAAATCCTTCTTTCCTTTGTACTTCTCATACTTCTTTTCTTCTTTTCCTTCTCCATTTGGACACCTTTCAACAATGTGACCAACTTCTTCACATGAAAAGTAGATCAAAGGAATTGTGCCTTTTTACTTTCCTTTGCCTTTAGGAAATCTTCTTGCAAGCAATGCTTCAATGACTTCAACATCATCATCAAAACCATCTTCATCTTCATGATTAGAATTCTTGCTTTTAGATTTTGCAGCTTTCTTGTTGAGTGATAGTTTGTCTTGAAATGTAAGCTCAAGGTTACTAGATTTAGGAATATAAGTATCAAAATTATCTAACTCAAAAGTTTTCAACCTTCCCACTAGTGCATCCAAAGTTATATTATTCTTAGGATCACATCTCATTTCTTGAATAACTTACACTCTAATTGTACAAAAAGGAAGGAGGATTCTGAATACCTTTCTAACTACTATTACATCATCAATTTTCCCACTTGAGGCTTTGATTGCACTCACACTAGCTTTGATTCTTTCACTGTACTATGCAATGTTCTCATCTTCTTTCATCTTCATCTGATCAAACTAACCTCTAAGACCCTTTTCCTTATCTCCCCTCACATTATTATCACCTCCATAGATATCCTTTATCTTGTTCCACATTTTATGAGTAGTACCATATTCTTTGACTTCATCAAATTCAACATAATTTAGAGTGGAAGCAATGTCTATCATCATTATGTTATGGTTCTTCTTTTCCACAATCTGATCCATAGTCAAAGTTCCAATTGGTGCCACATATTTTTTTTATAGATATTTCAAACTTGTTTCACCAATGGTTGCCAAATGGAGCTTCATGAGTTCCTTCCATGCTTGGAAGTTATCTTTGTTAAGCTTAGGAATCTCCCTTTTGTAAGACATCTTGATCTTTAGCTTAGGTCCTTGAAACCTTCTTCGCAAGCACCAAAAGCTCTAATACTAATTATTGAAAATATAAGAGGACTAACTAAGAGGGGAGGGGTGAATCAGTTACCAAATATAATCCAAGATTCCTTAAAATGTCAATACAATTCAAAACCAAACTTTGCTAAAAATGAAATGCTGTAGTAACTCAGTTAACACAGGAACACTCAGTTAACACTAAGAATTAATGTCACTCGAAAAACACTAAAATAATCACTTCTTAAGGTGTTTAGTGTGTTTTACCTTAATTAACTGAGTTGTAGAATCATAAAGAAACTAACACAAACACAAGAGACACCAAGATTTACTGTGAAAATCTAATTTGGGAAAGCCACCAATTGCAACTAGTTACTATTTTTCACTCTTTTGAAGTAAGTCCTATTAGGAGCCAACCCTATTAAAGGATATAAAATACACTATTAGGTGTGGCCCTATTAAAGGATTTAGTTCACCCTATTATAAGTGGCCTTGTTAGAGGTCTTTGGACACTTCAATCTAGAAATGCCACCTTGTTAGAGGATTTGACAAATAGTTGTTAGGCTAACTCTGTTAGGAGATTTGGTTCACTGCTACAATTATTAGTGAGTAACAATGACATGACCTAATTGCTGATGCAATTGTCTTTGCTGATTTTAGATCTATGTTCTGGATTGAATACTTGATCCTCCTTGATTAGAATATTTTTTGCATCTTGGTAACCTCAGATACTCTAATATCTTTAAAATTTGCTTCCTTGATTTATCTTTCTAATCCCATGCTTCTTCATAATTCAATCCTCAACTTGACCTTATATTTATATGTTTTACCTTATCAAGTCAGCTTGAATACACTTTCAAACAAATAAAATTCATCCCATGAGTCAGCTAGAACTAAACAACAAAACTATTAGATTAAATATACTAATATAGGTTAGCCGACCCAACTCAGTCAACACTAACTCATAAATGACTTTCCTTTAGACTTCCTTTGGTAACTGAATGAGCTCAGTTAACACTAGTTCCATGCCAAATTTTATTTTGGCAACCGAGTGAACTCAATTGACACCTTCTTTTTGTTAACTTCCTTTGGTAACCAAGTGAGATCAATTAACATTGGTTCCATGCAGACTTTCCTTAAGTGACCAAGTGAGTTTGGTAGACACTAACTTTGAACTTGGTTAACATTGAAACACTCATTATACACTAGAACTTCCTTTGACTCTTGAGTGAGCTTGACATACATTGATTGCTTAGTTTATACTTGACATTTATGTAGTTACATCAAAGAAACCATACAATTGAATGATTGTATCTAATAGGTTGTTAGTATATACAATGAATTCCTTATGCAATAAGTAATCCTACACTTCTTTATGGATTGAACCAAAGCATATAGCTCAAGATCATAGGTGGAGTACTTTTGTTTAGCCTCATTTAACTTTTTAAAGAAGAATGCTACTAGGTGATCTTCTTGACTCAAGACTACTCTTATAGCTAGCATACTAGTAGCATCACATTCAACCAATAATACTTGATTGGAATCTGACAACCTAAGAGAGGGTATCTCTGCTACTTTCCTTTTTAAGGAAAAAGAATACCAAATAGAAAGCTAGAAAACTATGAAATGTCACCATCTCAAAGGTACCAAAGATTTCAAATCATAAAACTTTTAAATGTTTCCATTTTGTAGGTACTAAAAATTGGATGTTGTGAGCCCACTACAACATTTGGGGTCAAATTGTGATGATAGTTTGCGACAGGAGTGTAATTTGAGTGTGATTTTTATATTTTTTTTTGCAAATATTTTTGACATCATTGTAATACCGACAGTTTCATCATAATTGCAATGCCAATGTGATTATTGTTGAATTTGATGAAAGATCAACTCTACAACTCCCAAAAACCACATGCATACAAAGACTTGTCATAGAAAGAGAGAAGCAAAAGCTATGGAAGCTAGAATTCCCAGATCCATAGATGGGACATTCTTGATGAGCAAAAAAGAAATTTTTATTATCAAAATCAATTCAATGGGGTTTTAGGGTGCTATGAATCCAATGGCAGGGTCCATTTAGGCTCAAAATACACCAAAAAAATGCCCCCCCCCGAATACAATACAAAACACAACTGAAAATTGAAACCCTCTGAAATAAAATATGCAGATCTAAAAACCAAATTAAACCTTTCATAAACAGAATAGGGGCATAAAGATTTGGAGCTTTGATACCATGTTGAAGTTTATGAAAGATCAACCCCACAGCTTCCAAAAATCATCTGCATACAAACACCTATAGCATAAAGAGAGAAGCAAAAGCTACGGAGGCTGGAATTCCTAAATCCATAGATGAGACATTCTTGATGAGCAAAAAAGAAATTGCTATTATCAAAAGTGAATCAATAAATTACAAAGAGATCAATCCTTATAGAAAGAGATCAAAATCCTAATAGGGTAAAACCTAGGTTGCATGATAATAACTAATAACATAATTAATTATTATATGCCCAAAGTTTAGTTAAGTAAACTAGAGATAAAAAAGCGACTTAATAATTAAATTAATATGATTTAATCAATAAGAAAATACTTTATTACTCTAATAGTTCTAAAATAAAAAAAAAAAAAATGGATCATTTGTTATATGTCAAGCTAGGGCAAAGAGCTAGTGTGAAGTCATGGAGCTAGGTCAAAATATCGACATTGGCTACCTTAGCATTCACAGGTACCCTATTTATTTTTGTGAGGCAAGGTCATAGGGCCACATAATTGAATGTTGAATCTCCCTAGAGGATATGTTGAATGAATCTCCCTACCACCAAAGGATATGTTGAATGAATCTTCCTATTGAATCTCCCTACTCCTTTCCTTATTGTAAAGTAAATATGGGACCCAAAAAACTCTCCCTACTCCTTTCATAATTGCACATTATTACCAACATGGAATCTAATCTTTTCAAAAAAAATTCTATTTAACAAGGAAAGAGGTTAACCATATTCTAGAAAAGGATGTTGATTCAATGGTCTCACTACTAGCATTTTAAATTCTTGTTTTTCACATTAGAAAATCAATGATTTTTTATATTATGTCATCACATTTGGTGTACTTTTATAGCATTTTTTGGCTTGAATCCTAATTTGAAATCTTTTAAATTAAAGATTTAGCTACATAACACCCACCCTGTTTCACAAGTAGCTACTGTGAAGGAAAGAAAATATCATGTAGAAGAAAAATAATGGTGCCAATTGAATAATTTGTAATTAATGGATGGCAATATTTGAATGGCAAGATATAATATTAACATATTATTTGAATGGCAAGATACAATTTTGGCATATAGCTTGAGGTAATCTCAATCTTCTCATCTTCTAATTTTTTTAGTCTTTTTTCCATCTAAATTGTATATCATGAAAAATGAAGTTATAATAGCCCCTATGGGTTAGGTGAGTTGGTCTGAGGTTTGTGGGTGATCCCCATGGTCTCGGGTTTGACTCCCTGGCTATCATTACCCCACCACGGATACTTGGGGGGAGTGTTAGTTATCCCATGACCGGAGGGACTAGTCTCCCCCCAAGCTCACCTCATGAAGGGAACCTGCTAGGCTTGGCTCGCAAGGACACCCTCCAAAACTAAAAATGATGAAGAAGTTATAATAGTGAATTTTGATGAAGTTACAATAGTTATATTATTAAGGTAATATAACTATATAATAGTTAAAAGATATTTGTGTTTATGGTACAGTAAAGAAATATAACTAATATCAATATTTTAAAAGGTTTGTTAACTATAATATGTGATATATTTTAGGAATCAAATCTATTATTGAATTAAATCTTTCAAATGCAAACAATGTTTATCATTGACATTTTTGTTTTATTATTATTTATATTTTATTTTTTCTTTCACACATGTATTAAACTTCTATAGTGCTACTAGTTTTTTAATTGAATCAACCCTAGAAGGGTTGTGAATCCTTACAACATGAATAACAACCCAATTCTCTAGTAGCAATAGCTAGAATGACAAAACCCCCATACTTAAGCTTCAAAATTTTAATCCATAACTGATAGTGATTATGTATAGTCCCTCAATAACCACTGATACTATTGATCTTCATACAATTTATCCTCATTGTAGTGTGAAATGAACCACTTACTTGTTAGCCCTTGTATTTGTGCCCCATTATTTCAAAATAGTTCACCAATATTTTGAAATTTTAAACAGTCTTATCCTTTGTTTAGGGTGGGAAATTTGAATTAAACCCCAAATATAGGCATAAAATACCTTGAAAAACCCTACATGTTACTTTAAATATTCTTTGATAGGGCTTTTTCTTGGTTAAAATTTGATTTTTTCATAGAATAGGGTTATTTCTCTAAGTTATGTCTCTCCTCAACCCATGGTTTCACTGTAGTTAGCCCATGTCCTATATGAATTGCCTTCTTTTAACCAAAATGGTGAGTTACTTTTATTACCATTGATCTTCCTAAAGATCTACGATTATCATATTCTCATGATTTGAAGATATAGTGGGTTTAACCAAAGTGAGAATGCAAGGAGCTGACATTTGTCTTGTAGGACCAAAGAAATGTAGAAAATCAACAATTTAACAACAACCCTCAGATCTTGCCAAGATCAACAATTCTTATTTTCTCACAAAATGAGATGTTCAATGTTTAACTAATGTGACATAGCAAGGGTTTGATGCATGTATAGTGTGGGCCTATAAAAGACTACTTCAAATGCTCTATTATCATGTGCCAACTATCATGCCATGATTAATTCTCAAGTTAGTCTAGGTTTTCTCTTCCAATTATTTCTTGATCATTGATTCAAAAGAATATCAACAATCCTCATATTGTCACATAGTGAAGATGCAAGCTATTTAAAGAGTGCAACAGTGCAAGAAGTTGACAAGTGTCCTAGTGGGCCCACATTATATTAGACAACCTAAAGAATGAGCACTTTTCTCAACCATAGATTTAGATGAGTATCCACGGTGGATGTATTCTCACAAAGGAAACATGCAGGTTGTTTAACTAAAGCAAGAATGTGAGGGAGTGACACATGGAGTTCATGTGGGTCTAGTTTGTGTTATGAGTTTCAAAAGGGGTGATACCAGCATAAATCACTAGGTGGCATGTTTTGATTCATTCTAAGTATTATGTACGGAAAAAATGATATCTTTTCCTAGCAATCAAACCAAAAGAAGATCGATGATTCTCACATCCTTGCAAAATAAAGGTGTTCAAATTTTAAGGAAAGAGAGAATGCAAGAACTTGACATGTGTCCTTGTGGGCTAGCTTCTTACCACATCATCTTGCATAAATATTAACTGTCCAGTATTAGAGGATCTACGGTGCTCTCATTGTTGCAAAATCAAAATGCAAGATGTTTAACCAAAGAGAGAATGTGAGGGAATGAAATGTGCCTTAGTGGGCCCATTTCCTTAAAAAAAATGTCAACAAGACATGGATGTTTCCTTATCTTCTGATGCAAGATGGATCCAGGGTTATCGTGATCTCACAAAATGAAAGTGTTCAAAGTTTAACTAATATGAGAATACAAGAACTCAACACATGTTCCACTAGGAAAAAAGTGAAGTAGTATCAAGTTTGAATCATAACCATCAGATTTTTCCTAGATCAATGACCAGTTTTCAAATTCTTCACGTAAGATGCACAATTTGATTGTTAGAGCATTAATGGTGTTTCAAAGCAACCTCATGTGAGTAAACATTGTATAAAGTCTACAATTCATTCCATGATCTAGTACAACACAAAATAGAACTAAAATAGAGTAAACCAAGCTTAGTTTTTTAGCTTCCATACTATGAAATATTATGATCAAATTGTCTTACTAAGATCAGAAGATTTGTAAGTGCCTTGACATTGTTGTGAAAACTTTTCAGTTTCAAATGTTTTCTAAATTGATAAGATGCCTCCTCGAAGAGATTTTTCCAGAAAGACATATTATCAACATAGAAATGTACATGATGATTTCCTTGAACAATTTCCCCTTTCTACAAATGAAACAACAAAAGGAAAGGAATTGGTCCTCAAAAACCCTAGACTAGGAATTGATGAGGGTTTCTATGACAAGTGAAATTGGTTGAGAGATGTGGAGACATCAATGGGTGGTTTATGTTAGAGTAAAGAATCAATTTATTAATTATTTATTCTATTTATTTAAGCTTACTTAGGTAAATGCATCTCATTTATTAGTTGTAGTCTAGGAGTTTGTTATAAGTTGTTGACAATACGGGAGTTTGTTCTCTCCTAAGTCATACTTATCCTCTCACCTTGTTTGAGGACTTTCCACCTCATGTGGATGTATGCTTAGTTGTCACACTTATCTCGTAGCATCTTCTAGCTCACTCTAGAAGATTTCTTGAGCTCTTTATATTCAAGCTCCCTCATTGTATTTCATAACATAATAACACTTTTAGCATATTGTAAATACATATCTTCTTGTGTTTACATATTTTCTCTCTCATGTCCATTTAGGGTTTTTCCCTTGCTCCACACTCTTCTCTCCTTGGCTTCCCTTTGATAGGTTTTGAGATGCAAGTGATCTTGGGCATCTTCAGAGTTGGATTTCATCAACTCCAATAGTTTGGAGTTGTTTAGGAAGTGGTTTTTGTAAAGGAACCATGATACACCACTAAAAAATGTTTGGGAGTTTGAAATAGGGAAGTTGGTTGTGCTTGGTGTCTTCATGAAAAATGATTTTTTGACATTACTAGTAAAGAGGTATGAACCTATATTGCGGGTGGTGAAGAACCAAGCTAGAGAAAACTTGTTTACGGTAACTGTTGAGGTGATCAGAGAGGTTGTTATGCTAAACTATAACCTTGCTCTACATAAAAATATTGATTTAGATGATTTGCAGTCAAGGTATGATGCTCAGAGAATATACCTTCAATGAGGACCTCTAAAAGAGCAAGTTTGAAAAGGAGAGGCATCTAACATTTGTAACAATCTCCACCCCACGGCCCTTATTAAAAAAGTATTTCAACCCTAGGGCACATGACCTTTATATTTTTCTTTGCAAAAAATTTGGCATGGATTAAGATCACATCTCAAGATCTTGAATTTTTTATGATGGCTCAAACTCTGTAGTATGGAATGAGCTCCATCTTTGATTTTGCATCTCATTTAGCTAAAGAGATGCACAATGGGCTAATTGACATCAACAAGGGTAAGGTTGATAAACCCTTTTGTTGGTATTCCTTTTATATTTATATGTGCCTATACAAAGTTTTTTCTTGTCTTTACTAAAGACATGAAACTAGAGCGAGAAAAGGATGGAGAGAAGCTACTAGTTTAGCTCTGGAATGTAGATATGACTTGGGAAGTCACAGATGCCAGTTTTTTCCATTTTGTTAGGTATTTTGCATCAAAGATGAGGATATTGTTAAGTGGAGACAACCCTCACTGGAGCTAGTTAAGCCTAAGGATCATGCTAAGGTTCTGAAGGTTAGTCACAACTGGGGAGACATTATTCCATATTCTATTTCTATTGTGTTCAGAGTGTATGGTTTATGAAGGAAACCTCATGTTCTTCCATATCAAGTGGCTTTGAAAGTAGGAATTGATGAGTTCTTATGGAAGATTGGAGGACTTGAAGAGAAGGAATTGGTGGGAAGATCTATGAGAACCATCTTTCTAAGTTTTACAGTTATTCACAATTTTTTACTAACCAAAGGAGGATGGAGAATTTTGGGTAAGTTTCTTGATAAGTATCAAATAACCCAATCTCATTCTCATTTCATTGATTCAAAAAGATTTTATGAAATGTTCAAAGAAAGAACTAAATCCAAATCCTATGAACAAATATTTTACTTTCTTGAAGATGTGATTAGAAATTATTTTTCTCTACAAGAATAGGAGATAAGAAAGAAAAATGGAGGGTTTATAGTAGGGTTTTGGAGTTGGTTAATATGTTAGATAGAAAGTATGACCCTTTGGTTGATATCAAATTTTGGGGAGATAAGGTAAATAAATTGATTACACATTTTGCTGGGATCATGCAAACCTTAAACAAAAAGAAGAAAGCATTGATAAAGGCATACCCAAATCAAGCCAAGGAGGTAGAGAGGAGAATGGAAAATAGGGTTATTATTAGTCCCAAGAAGTATACCCTCTAGAGGAAGGTTGGATACGTAGTTGCCAGGAATTTGGCGGCACATCCTGTGATGTTTATAAAAGACAACATTTAGAGGGCCCACCCTTAGTGCCAGCTGCAAAAAGGAAGAAATTGAAGGAGGGTAAAAGCATAAAGTTGTGTCACCTTTCAGGCTAACTTATCAAAATGACTAAATTTGTGCATGTCCATCTAAAACTCAATTTTGCTTAAACATATGGTCTTGATAAAATTATAATAGCTAAGTTATATATGGTCTCACACTTTTCCAATTGGAAATGTCTATTAAATGCATGTTTTATACTAGTTTGTATCCAGTTACTAAAGAAATAAAATTATTTCAGAAAACTAATGTTTCAATAACTCTTACTATTTTTTTTTAGTAACATATAAACACCATTTTTAGAGCTCAAATTCAAGAGTATTCTCATATAGAGTTCATAGTGTTTTAATTAGATATAGTATATTGTAATTAAAAATTTGTACAAGTATGCATTTTAACACTCAAAATACATAAATTTTGAGAAAGAAAAAAAGTATTAAATCATATCAAAAAAATTAGAAATTATATGACATTCTAGAGGAGAGAGACCTCCTCAAGAATGTATAATTTTTCTTTTGGTTGGGATATATTTATTTTGAAAAATGTAGTGGCAGATGAAAACTATTGATTTTAGGTGAGTTGAAATTTGAATCATTATAAAAGAGAAAATATAGGTTAAAGAATTTTTTTATTTTTTATTGCTCTAGCTACATATGTTATCTATAACATAATCTGAGATCAAAGGAAAATAAGTTTATTTCGATATAGTTTTGTGGTGAGAACTAGACCCCTATTTTTCAGCAACTAAGAAGTCATCTTTAAAAAATAGGAAAATATATCAATTCTTATTCCAAATAATTATTAGAAATTATAATCCTAAAATTC
Source organism: Cupressus sempervirens (assembly GCA_028749045.1). Classification (NCBI taxonomy): domain Eukaryota; kingdom Viridiplantae; phylum Streptophyta; class Pinopsida; order Cupressales; family Cupressaceae; genus Cupressus; species Cupressus sempervirens. The sequence continues at coordinate 21,253,787 of CM053785.1, read as the reverse complement.
ATCCATTTCTACACATTTCATAATTAGTTTACATCATTTTCAAATTTTAAATAATAATACCTATTTTATGTCATTGGAGATGAATAGCTATACTTTTGTTAGCATTTTCCTTTGTAAAAGGGTGACATAGGTTTGTGCTTTTACCCAAGAAAGATCCTCATCAAAAGTAGAAGAGTATTCTACATCTGTAACCCTTTTTCATTTAGACAATGAAGACTCCTTGAGGGAGAAATTGAAATAGACAGGGGTCAAGATGATGTTCTAATATCAACATTAGAAGTAGAGGAGGGAATACCTGAAGAAGCCTCAATGCCACTCTTAGCCTTCATTATTGAAGACTCCAAAGGGAAACAGATGGATCCTATTATAGAACAAGCTACCAAGAGATTCTTGGATGATGATGACTTTGTAAAATCTAGGACTTTTATCCATTTTTTGTGGAGATATAATATATCCAATTTTGAGGCAAAGTGCAAAAAAGAAAAGGTAGAGCAACCTGATAAACAAGAATCTGAGATAGAGGAAGAGATTAAAGATGAGTTAATGTAGAATTTCAGTCAAATAACCCATGAAGGGGGAAGGAAATCGCTAAAAGATTTAGGATTTTTTATACTTTTAGAGTGGGACACTACTAATGCAATGGTTTTTTGATTCTATAGGAAGGAAAAGGAAACAAAATTTAATATAGAAGATTGAGTTAAAGAAGCCTATATAAGGGGGAAATACATAAATGATCACAAGGCCCTAGTGATATGGTCTATTTAGAAGATGGACAAATCAAGACTCCAAGAAGCTTCAGATGCAGAGCAGATCGAAAGCATGGTTGTATACATAGTAGGGGATGTAGATAGTGAAAAGGTTGCCCACATGGATAAGGAAGTAGTTGATTTTGGTGTGGAGGTTGCTGTGAAAGACAAAAATAAGTTTCTTAAGATGAATGCTAGATTTGAGAATGTACTCAAAGCTTATGATGAAAGGGGAAGAAAAATCTATGAAATGGAAAACATCATTTCAAGATTGCAAAAGTAAATAGGTAAGAGAAAGGTGGGAGAACCCAGCCAACTTCTAATTGCAACCTCCCCTACTCTACCGCCTACTATTGGGCCTATTGTGGAAATACCTAACACACCTCAACATCAAGAATTCTATATTACAAATGATTTGAGTGGGGAGAAAGATAAGCTCAAGGTTGTGTAGGTAGAAACATGGCAGAGGTATGAGCAAAAAATAAGGGAAGTAATCTTTCTTTTTGTAGATGATATTGATGCTTACATGGTGACCCAATTGCTCTCTATTATCAAAACTCCTATTAACGATCATAATAAGTTGAGAGAAATCTTAAATAAATGGGTATCAAGAGAGGAGAAAATGACTAAAATATTTTTATATAGTTGATAAAGAGAGTGTTGACTGCTATGTTGAGAAAAAATATGATCAAGTGATTTTCTTATTAGAATTTGATGTTAAAAGGGACTTATTGCAAAGATCGATTGGGTCATGCATCTCTAGATGTTGGAACACAAGGTTCACTTTCTTTCCTTCATTGTTCATAAAGAGACATCAGATAAAGACATTAATAGTCTAGGATGATGACATTTTGGCCATGATGAATGACAAAGTAAGCCATATAATAAAGTATGATGCCAATGATTTATTTGTAGCTATTTTATTAGACTTGACAAAGGCCATAAGATTTTTTTTAAAAATTATCTCCAAGGAAAAACATATTAAGAATGAATGGAGAGATATTGTTAGCAAAGAGAAAGAAATCATCAATTGTGACTGGACTGATGATTCAATATATGATAAATGGGTGGCCAAGCATGTATCAACAATAGAATCTTCACAGATAGCAACATATGACAAACTACAAGACAAATCAACAACTATTGAAGAAATAAAATTTGTTGAAAAAGTTGTTCAAATGATTGATGAGAAAGAAGAAGAATTGAGTTAACAAGTATCTTAGGAAACTAAAGTCAAGACAATAGAGATAAGCAAGACAAGTCCTCAACCAACACAAGAAGTTAAATATATTTGATCCCATGTAGTTAGATCCAATATATCATGTAGATAATTAGTGGCTCAATGATTTTAAACCATCTAAAGTAAGAGAAACTAATAATGAGTTTCCCTTTGAGGCTTTGTTCACACACTTCTTCCCACAGGAAATAGAAGATGAGCATAGTGAGTGGTTTAACGACCCTAGTTCTCTAGGTCATCTTGAGGAAGCACACGTTATTGATATAAGCGATACAATGTATGAGCCATTGAATGAGGTTATGTCTTTAAATCCAACCTCACTAGATTATCATTTTAAGTTATTATCCTTGATCCATATCAAGCTTATAATTTGAGATACAAATGAACCTTATGATATACCTACTTTTGATACAAACCAAGATATAAACATGTACCTAAATGTAGTCGAATCATCTTCAAAGCCTAAATCAAGTAGTAGGTTAATGGATCAAGAATGTATCAATGGTCCTAGTCATCAAAAAATAATGGAAGGATCTAGTAATCTGAACCACTATGTGTTTGGACTAGATGAAAAAATAAAAAAGTAAGTGATGACGTATCTAGTGGTGAAAAATCAACTGTGGCACCTAACAATGGGATGCTTGATAAACTACCAGATCATTTTGAAGAAATATCTCTAGTCTTGATAGGGCCAACATAGAAAGTCAACTTGGAATGACCAAAGATCCCAAATTAATCCATATATCTATATCTTTGACATCTACTGACAGAAGATACTTCATTCAATTCTTTAAAGAAAATAAAATTAATTTTTCTTGGTCATATGCTGACATGTCAGGTTTGGACCCTAGCTTGACATTACATCATATTAACATAGCACTTGGAACAAAACTTGTGAAGAAAAAACTCAAAAAAATGCATACTCACATAGAATTATTGGTCAAGGTTGAATTGGAAAAGCTTCTTCAAACAAGATTTAAATGCACTCACCTGGTGAATTATAACTTTGATTTGTAAAAAAATGAGTGTGGTCAATATTGATAAGTTGTACTTGACATCTAAATAATAACTAAATAAATTAAGATTATTGACAACATGTACATATATTTATTATACAAATACATATAAAAAGAGCACAATAAACAAAAGCTTACCTGTGTGTAAATTTAATTCAACCTACCATACCATCTACATTCTCTCTCTTTTGCAATGTATCTATGATTGCCTCATGTTCTTCAATTGAAGTTTCCATAATACCTTATTATTGGGTTTGCCTCTATATCTTTCTAATTTTATATTTGTTGCTACCACCAAATGAAAATAGTGTAAAATACTCTTTTTTGATTAATAGCCTTCAAATATTGGTAAATTATTCATTCTTGCTAGGTATCTATGTAGTCATGTGCTAGCTATAGTAACAGACCCAATTGGCTACTAAAAATCATCATCATCTACTTGATGACATATCATTTTTTTCTTGCACTCCATACATTTAGCTAGCTAGTACTCACTTTTTCATCATTATCATCAAGTGCAAGAACAAAATACACATGTCCTACAAGATAAGTTGAGGTACATGTGCATGTACTTGAATTAAATTTATGGCATACATGAATAAATAATATAATTTGAAGCACAATTAAAATTAATTAAATTAAATTGTACATACCAAGTTGTGTGAGGTTTGAAACATGATTATAAAGCTTTGATGCAAATGTAATATTTGGGTCTTCATTTATTATATCTACTTCAATGTGTGTTTCAATAGGTGCCAATAATATATGCTATCATTCTTCAACCCATTTTGTATTCTCACATTCTTACTATTTACCTACAACACAACATTGACAAAAAAATGCAAGCTACCTAGTCCATATAGTCCAAGTGTTAGAGTTAGAACTCCTAAATGAATGCCATTTAGCTCACCCACTAATTATATCATAGTCATATCTTAAAAGGATATTCTTCTATTCAACTAGCCAGAAGAAATGTTTGATTGTAGAGTTCTAACTTGATCATGGGGTAAGTGCACAAAGTTGTGGTGCCAAAAGGGGGGTATAAGTGGACACCTTTTTCCTGAAATCTACAAATTTTGAACTTCAACAAGAATTTGAAGATAGTTACACTCAAAATTTTAAGATATGAAAAAAACAAAAGTCTTAGTCCTTTGAATCTAGTTTCTAAACTACTAATTTTTTTCAAAATGGTTTAGTTTTAGGTCCTCAAAAAAGGGGGCCACAAAAAGTGGTACCGTTTATTCCAAAAAAAATAACATAGTACAAAGTGTGGCCCCCTTAAAATAATAACTTTTTTTTTGAAATTCTTTAATTGCTCTAGTCAAAAGTTACTTAACACTATGTAGTTTATCCCAGATTTTTCGGGTAATTTTATAATGTGTATTTTTTTTTAATGAATTTTTTAACTAGACACATCCAAAAAATAGGAAATATATGTGTGCTCCCCCTAGAAATAATTGAAAACTAATCTAAAATCTTTTTTTTTTCAAAGTGTGTAGAATGGAGTCTAGTTTCTAAAAAACTAAGTTGTTGCAAAATTCGATGAACGAGCTAAAATCTATAGCCCAATTAGTACATGGTGGTTTTTGACAAAAAAATGTACATACATTCAAAAGAAATTATAGATGAAAGGTTTGAAATAGTTCAAATTAAAAATAAATTATATGGTTAGATAGCTAAGATAGAGACCTATAATGCTATGTAACCTAATCTTATCAATACCCAACCATGAGGAATCTTGAAGGGGAGCACACAAGAAAAAACAATCATTTTTGGTATATTTTCTAGAAAACATGTCTCAGACCTATTCATAAACTCCAAACCTTTGGGTTGGATCTCCAAGGCAAAACCAAGCCTTAGGCTTGGGTTTAAATAAGCTTTCAATAGTGTGTGCAGTCTATAGTGCACACAAACTATAGTGTGCACGCGCTATCTAAAACATAATTTCTTAGTAGTGCGTGTGTGCTATAGTGTACACACACTATTAGGACCTAAATTGCATAAGAGAACTAGGTAGGGGGATAAGGAAATGGCCATGTGTGTGAGAGAGAGAGAGATCGAGAGAAAGTAGGGGATGGGAGAGGGGAGAGAGAAAGTGAGAAAGAGTAGGGGTGGCAAAGAGAGTATAGGATGGGAGAGAGAGTAGGGTTGGCAGAGAGAGAAGAAGTGTGAGAGATAGTAGGGGTGGAAAAGAGAGAGTGCGGGATGAGGGAAAGAGATTGAAAGTAGGGGATGGGAGAGAGAGGAAGTGTGAGAGAGAGTACAGGTTGGGAGAGAGAGATTAAGAGTAGGGGATGGGGGAGAGAGAGTAGGCGATGTGAGACAGAGCGGGAGAGGAAGAGTGAGAGAGAGGAGGATGGGAGTACATTTGTGTGAAAGAGAGAGAGTATGGAATGGGAGAGGGGGAAGACAAAGTAGCTCGAGAGAGAGTAGGGGATGGAAGAGAGAGTAGGAGATGGGAGAGGGAGTGGGAGAGGGAGAGAAGGGGGGGATAGAAATTTGTGTAAGAGAGAAAGAGAGAGAGTGTGTGTGAAAATTTAAGAGAGAGTAGAGAGAGAGAGAGAGAGAGAGTAGGAAATGGGAGAGGGAGTGGGATAGGGAGAGTGAGTGAGAGAAAAAGTAGGGGATGGAAGAGGAGAGAGGGGGGATGGGTGTGTGTGTTTGTGACAGAGAGAGAGAGAGTAGAGAATGAGAGAAGGGAGAGAAAGATAGAGAGAGTGGGAAATAGTAGAGGGATGGGAGAGGGAGTGAGATAATGAGAGAGAGGGAGAGATAGTAGGCATGGGAGAGGGAGTGGGAGGGAGAGAGAGGTGGAATGGAAGCGTGTAAGAGAGATAGAGTAGGGGACGGGACAGAGTAGCTAGTGGGACAGGGACTGCAAGAGAGAGGGGGGGAATGGGAATGTGTATTCATTTATAAGAGAGATAGAGTAAGGGATGGGAGAGAGTGTGAGAGTTTGAGAGAAGGTAAGAGGTGGTAGAGAGAGCTCGTATGGGATGGGGGGCGAGAGAGAGAGAGAGAGAGAGAGAGTAGAGAGGGAGAGAGAGAGAGAGAGAGAGATAGTAGGCAGTGCAAGAGGGAGTGGGAGAGGGAGAGAGGGGGGATGGGAGTGTGTGAAAAATCTAGAGAGTAGGGAATGGGAGAGGAGAGAGGGAGGGAGGATGGGAGTGTGCATGTAAGAGAGACAGAGTAGGGGATGTGAGAGAGTGTGAGTGTGAGAGTAGGGGATGGGAGAGGAGAGAGAGAGCAGGGGATGGGGGAGAGAAAGTAGGCGGTGGGAGAGGGAGAGAGAGAGGGGGGATGGGAGTGTGTGTGTGAGAGAGACAGAGTAGGGGATGGAAGAGAGTGTAAGTGTGAGAGAGTAGGGGATGGGAGAGGAGAGAGAGTAGGGGATGAGGGAGATAAAGTAGGTAGTGGGAGAGGGAGAGAGAGAGGGGGAATGGGAGTGTGTGTGTGTAAGAGAGATATCTGAGTAGGGAATGGGAGAGAGTGTGAGAGTGAGTAGGTGGTGGTAGAGGGAGAGGGAGAGAGAGAGGGGGGATAATAGTGTGTGTGAGAGATCTAAAGAGTTGAGGATGGGAGAGGAGAGAGGGTGAGAGTATAGGTGGTGGAAGAGGGAGAGTGAGAGAGAGTAAAGGATGGGAGAGGGAGGAGAGAATAGGGAGGATGTGGAGTGATGTGATTTCACATAGTGCATACGCACTATAGGGCATATGCGCTTTATAGTGCGTACGCGCTATAGTGCATACGCACTATCTCAAATCACCTAAAATGGAAAAAAACCAACCTTGGGGGCCATTTCATCCATTTATTTCTTTTGTTCTATTATGCACTCTATTATTTCGACAGAAATCACGAGTTTCAACATAACAAACACCATTTCAACACTTTTGGAAGTTAGCAAACACCAAATTCAATCATTGGATATGTGATTTGAAGACCTTTTGAATATTCCTTGTATAGAAAAGGTTAGTGCAATCCATTTTAAATATTGTTTGTCAATATATAGATACAAATTTGATTATAATTTGACATGTTAATATATAATGAATTCATTAAAAATTGTATGTTTGAATGAAATGTTATTTCGGAATGGTTAGAAATTTGACAAGTCGTTTGATATATATTGTGTATTCATTCAAAAAATTATAATTTTTATATGTAATTGAATAATTTGTAATTTACACATTTTAAGTAATTCACATGTTTGAATAATTTGACATGTAGAAATCATCATCATGCCAAGGAAGAAACCAAAGATTAAAACAAATGAAGATAGGGAGAGAGATTTGACAATTAAAAGAGATAAAATGAAATTAGTATGTGAACAAAGAAAATTACAAAGCAATAATGAATAATTGACTTTCAAAGAGAATCAAGAACCACCAGTACAAAGAAACAAAGAGGAAGAATTAGAAAGACAAAGAGAATGAACGAGATTGTTACACTCAAGAAGACAATTGAATTGTGAAGCTACACCATCCTCCTCATATCGTCCACTACACCATCTTCCAATGTTGAAGGCATATCATCCTCTCATGTAGAAGAGACACTGATTTGCAGATCCGACAATATACACACTCCATCATGTCATGGTGAAAGCACAACATCAACACATCAAGTAGGTGATATTCCATCTTTTACATCTTATTGCCAAGGCACATCATCTTCGGTTCAAGGTACACAATACACTCAACCTTATATTGATGTTCAAAATATTGAGAGAATTGAAGAGATTAGAACACCTTCTAGAATTCATTTTAGAAGACCAAAATATTTGATTGATATTGATACTAACATTTTGAAATCAATGCCTGACAAGATTAGCAAGCGTACTTGTCAAAGAAAAGTTAATAATATGTGGAGATTATTTTTTGAAGAATTAAATATTACAGGTCAATGCCAATTATTTGTTGAAATGATGAGAAATTTGAAATTTAGGCCTATCATGAAGATTTTTGGGCTAAGAATGATGGACGATTCAAATGAAAGAAATATTGTAAAGAATTTAATGAGTGCTTATGACAAAGTGGGTTCTAAATCACACACTGAAGATACTAATATCACAAGATGAGTAGTCACATCAACAATAGTAAGTAGACAAATGAAGAAAGCTCGACTCATGAGAAAGACAAGAAAAATATTAAAAATTGGTAGAGGTACCCTAAGGAGAGCCATGCTAAGGCGTGAGAGATTAGAAGATCCAACAAAAAATGAGTTATGGACATTTAGCGATAGACTACCACGAAAGGATAAAGAATTTAGTGAAGCCTTGAAATCATTGATTGAAGATTTTTGGAAAAATAATACACGTGTTTCTCCTAATCAAAGAGATGTTATAAGAAGGAGGATTGGTAGCTGAAATCGTGAGCCACATGCAAAACATTTTTTGAAATCAACTCAGACACAATTTTTTGCAAAATTTATTGGTATGTATCTTCAAATTCAAATAAGTGAAAGATTTTTTGAGATGGGTAAACCTTTTTATGTGAAGATAAATCACACGCACAACTTCTTGTTGTAGGATACATATTGAATTTTCTAACCATTTTGATGTTTTTCGGCATATATGCATAGTTTTGCATTCTCAGTTTGTTTTGTAGGATTGTGACATAAAAGAACCACCAAGATCTTCAAGGGAATTCATATCCAACATTTTATGTGAAATAGGGGACAACCAAAAATTTTACAAGACATCATGCTTGGATGGTACGTGCTTATTTTGTGGTTCTTTGCAACTTTTATCAACTTCTCAACATATGGATAGTACACATGCAATTGGAAATGAAATAGTAGATTACAAAAAATTCAAGATAGTGACATATGCTCTAAAAGATGGGAAACATGGTAAAAGATGTGATCTAGTCATTGAAAAGATTCCAGTGTATGAGTTCATAAAGATTTTTTGTGAAAAGATTATTTACGAGTATGCAAGGTATACCCATAGAGCTCGATGTTTGAATTTGCAATTCAAGTTGTACAAGGATATGTTTCCATTGGATACCATTGTTTCGATTGTAGATTTTGCAGAGAACTACACACTATAACCACAAAATGAGGTGCAAACAAAGTATTATACATGTCAACCGGTTTCAATATTTGTTCACATAACATTCATGCATTCACCTACAAGTATAGAGGATGACAGGAAGATTTTGAGGGAGTACCATTTTTATATTAGTGATGATCAATCACATTCTATGGAGTTTGTACATAGTTATTTTCAACTATTTTATGGAGATTTGGCTAACAGGGGCATATCATATCGTCAACACATTATTTGGTCAGACAATTGTGCATCTTAATTCAAGAATGCACGGATGTTCTATTGGTTGAGCAGGATGCATAGGTTGTGTATAATTCAATATATGTGGAATTTCACAAAGGCTAGTCATGGTAAGGGAGAGCATGATGGTGCAAGCGCATGCATTAAAAGAGCCTTGGCTCGTGAAGAACTAAAGTACAAAGATGGAGCAATATTGATAGATGCAAAATCCATCGTCCAATGGTGTAATGCTACAATGGGTCTAGGTAAGGAAGGTGAGTCTACAGTTCGTAGATTTTTTTGGTTGATACATAATACTAACATTGCACCATATCAGGATTGTTGCACACTAATAGGATCTAGTGAGTTACACTCTTTTAGAAGCTCTGATGCAGGTTCATGGAGTATCCACACATGAAAAATTGCATGCTATTGTCCATCATGTGCAAAGGAAAATTGGGATGACTGTGAGTCAACTAAATGGGTGGACAAATGAGATATACGGGTTTTGGACCCAATTGACACCTATCATCCCCAACAAGCACTAGAAATGGTAGAGATGGATTCATCTATTGACTTTGACCGCTTGTTAGATCTAGTGCAACCTGGTAATATATATATATATATATATATATATATATATATATATATATATATATATATATATATATATATATATATATATATATATATATATATATATATATATATATATATATATATATATATAATTTATTTATTTATTTATATATCTTTGTAATTTGAATATGTAACTTTATAACTTTTACCCAAGTATTTTCTAAATTAATGACCACATTTTGTACATTTGTCACTGCAGGCCATGTTTTTGCTGTTATTGCACCTGAAAACAATGAAGAAGGGACAAATTATTATTTGTGTCATTATGTTGAAGCCAAACAAAAATTGTATCACTCGGTTATAGATGGTGAAGGTTTAGAGTCATGTCTGTGCGGTGGTTGTAACAGGCACATGGCTTAGACAATATCCTATGAAGAATCCTAACTTGTGGTTATTCGAGAATTGGCAAACAGAGAGGAAGATTCTTCATTATTCAAACCTTGTTTTCGCATCAAATGTCCACTTGATAAAATATGGTGGAAAACCACATAATAAGATTCTTTGGAAAGTTTGCGAGTCAGACAATGAGGCAATACTTGAGACATTAAAATATCGAGAAAATCCAGTTGGCTCATTAGATTGAATAGGGAGAGAGGGAGAGAGATAAAAAGTGATCAATTGGATCCAAATACAATGTTACAACCTCTTCCCCAAGACTATCACATGACTAAGGTGGACCGTATTGTTATGATGTGTAAGTGATGAGATTTAGTTTTTATTTGTTTAGAATCTAGATACATTATTTGAATTTATATTAGATTCTTTAATAGGACCTATTTTTTTAATCTTATCTTAGATTTTTTACTGTGCTAAATCTTGTTAAAGTTGCCAGTTCGCTAGTCTATACAAAGCAATCAGCAAAGAAACCTCTATAACTTGAATTCCAATGGTGGAACCATGATGGCCTTTTGAAATCAAGTAATATACTGTATAAACAATGTAAATATGTATTTTGGTCTTGTTTTTTAGAGGTTTGTTTTTTTTTTCCAAGAGGCCCTAGGCGACTTTGCATACCCGGCTAGGCAATGAAATCAGCAAATAAGTGTTTGAAAGGAGCATAGAATATAGCCAAGAATGCACTCTTGGAAGCCAGTTGTGAAGAACGGTGCAATGAGAGCACTAGGGGGACCCCATGGTGAAATAGAGTTTTGAGTTGATTGATGAGGATTAGCATAATAAGGGAATAGAGAGAAGATTCCCTTGGAATAGGGTATAGGAGAAATACCCTAAGGCTAGGAGAAAGCCTAGAGTGAGTTCTAGTAGTCGATGCTAGAACCTTGTTCAAGATCATTTGTCCTCCAACTCCAAACTATTTCCAATACCAAACTGAAACTGATTTTCTAGAATAATCAAAACTGACAACACCAGAAGGCTAGATTACCATGCACCATGCACCTAGTACATACCAACTATTATAAAGACTCAAAACTGGCTATTTCAGTCTGCCAACTAGGCCTAGTTTAAGGCCATTTACAAAGCAACTCACAATCCCTTGACTTTTGGAACTCTGATGACCCAAAATAGTCTTAAGAGATGACTCAAATGCAAGGATTCTTTTTTTTTTTGGTCTCATGATCATCTTTACAATGGTTTTTACAAAACCCTCCTTTCTAGCCCCTTTACCCTAGGGCTTTCTACAAATCTTACTTTGTAACATCTCTAGAATCTCAAAATGGTTCAAACACCTTCACTTTGGTTATATTAGACGACTTCCAATGTAAAATGAAACTCTTGTTTAGAGAAAACACTAAATCCACCTTTGGAGCAATCAATTTTGACAACCCAAACTTGTCTCCCACACATGGAAATGAGGTTTTAAACTCATTTAGACTCTCAAAACCAAATGAAATCTCCCTTTGGACCCTTTACATGACTTGATTAAGCCCAATTTGGCTTATATTGCCAATGTTGGCAATTTTACAAAATATTGCACTTTTAGTGCCTTTTACATCTTTTAGAGGCTTTGGTAGCCTTATTAGATTATTTAATACCTTTATAGGTCTTTTCTATCCACCCCTAACCTAGAATCAATCTTGATGCAGAGGATAGGGTGATGGACCCAAGTAACAACCCAAAATGAGCAAATTTGTAGTAATGTGCCAAGTGACCCTTCTAGGTCTTGATGGGCAAATCCTGCAAACAGTCAACTCTAAGATTTTTTTAGGCTTTAATATTTTTTTTCTACCCTATCTAGCATGTTCCCATCAACACCTTTTAGTTTCCACACCCTCCAAGCCAAAATGCATAATTCACCCAAATGTTGTCAATGTAAAAATTGAAAAGTTGCATTAGCAACTTTTAGGAAATAACCATAAAAATATCTATATTTCTATATTCCTTTGAGGTTTTACTATTGTTGAACCTTTTCTAAGTCATAGAATTGGAATCAAGTGAAAAATGTAAAAACTGCACTTTTTGTGCAAAGTTGCATTGTTGAAAGTGGTAAAAGTTGCTCAAATTTGCAACTTAGTGGAAAAAAGGTCGTGGGATCGAACTGTCTACGCTGTTAGCTCTAGGTGGCTGAGTAAACCCTATCCTCAACCTCGTCATGTCCCCTTCATTTCTCGAACATTCTCGAGCATGCCGAACCGGAATGTCCCCATGGGTCACTAAATCCCATAGGGCTGCAATCTTTGACGGGGCATATCTTGAAGCTTGTGTGAGGTATGGATGTGATTATAGTTCCTACAGGACCATGTTGTAGAGACCTACAATAACATCTCTCACTTTTTGGAGATCACATTTTGTTTTCATTTTACAACGCCATCTCGGGTGATGTTGAAACTTGCAGTGTTGGCTAGTACAAAGTTGCCAACTACCAAATCTCTCTCACCTTTCATTGTGGGATCGAACTGCCTGCTCCATTAGCTTCGAGTAGCTAGGTAAACCCTATCCTCAACCTTATCATGTCCCCTTCAGCGCTCGAACATTCTCGGGCATGCCGAACCAGAATGTCCCCAAGGGTCACTAAATCCCACAGGGTTGCGATCTTTGATGGGGCATATCTCGGAGCTCATGTGATGTATGGATGCGATTCTAGTTCCTACAGGACCATGTTGTAGATGCCTACAATAACCTCTCTTTCTTTTTGGAGATCACCTTCTGTTTTCATTTTACAATGCCATCTCGGGTGATGCTGAAACTTGCAGTGTTGGCTAGTACAAAGTTGCCAACTGCCAAATCTCTCTCAGCTTTCGTCATGGGATCAAATTGTCTACTCTATTAGCTCTAGGTGGCTAGGTAAACCCTATCCTCAACATCATCATGTCCCCTTCAGTGCTTGAACATTCTTGGGCATGCCGAACCGGAATGTCCCCAAGGGTCACTAAATCCCACAGGGCTACGATCTTTGACAGGGCATATCTCAGAGCTCGTGTGAGGTATGGATGGAATTCTAGTTCCTACAGGACCATGTTATAGAGACCTACAATAACCTCTCTCACTTTTTGGATATCACATTCTATTTTCATTTTACAACGCCATCTCGGGTGATGTTGAAACTTGCAGTGTTGGCTAGTACAAAGTTGCCAACTGCCAAATCTCTCTCACCTTTCATCGTGGAAACGAACTGTCTACTCCATTAGCTTCGGGTGGCTAGGTAAACCCTATCCTCAACCTCTTCATGTCCCCTTCATTGCTCAAACATTCTTGGGCACGCCGAACTAGAATGTCCCCAAGGGTCACTAAATCTCATAGGGTTGTGCTCTTTGACGGGGCATATCTCAGAGCTCGTGTGAGGTATGGATGCGATTTTAGTTCCTACAAGACCGTGTTGTAAAGACTTACAATAACCTCTCTCACTTTTTGGAGATCACATTTCTTTTTTATTTTACAATGCCATCTCGGGTGATCCTAAAACTTGCAATGTTGGCTAGTACAAAGTTGCCAACTGCCGAATTTCTCTCACCTTTCATCGTGGGATCGAACTGTCTGCTCTATTAGCTCTGAGTGGCTAGGTAAACCCTATCCTCAACCTTTCCATGTCCCCTTCAGCACTCAAAAATTCTCGGGCATGCCAAATTGGAATGTCCCCAAGGGTCACTAAATCCCATAGGGTTGTGATCTTTGACGAGGCATATCTCGGAGCTCATGTGAGGTATGGATGTGATTCTTTTTCCTACAGGACCATGTTGCAAAGACCTACAATAACCTCTCTCATTTTTTGGAGATCACATTCTGTTTTTATTTTACAACGTCATCTCGGGTGATGCTAAAACTTGTAGTGTTGGCTAGTACAAAGTTGCCAACTGCCAAATCTCTCTCACCTTTCATCGAGGGATCGAACTGTCTGCTTCGTTAGCTCCGGGTGGTTAGGTAAACCCTATCCTCAACCTATTAAACAAATATTTTTAGACCACTATTAAATCTATCTCTCTAATGACTTGTCAAATGTCTTTTGTTGGATGAAAATGATCACCAATTGAACCATTGATAATTACAAAATATCTTGCACCCTCTAAAAAAGGAATATTCCATTTACATCATTTCTTAACAAAACCAAATTTTATCATAACTTTGTGCAAGAAATCCCTTTGAAGCCTATCATAAGCTTTCATCATAGTCAGGTTAATGACACATGAGGGAAGGGAGTTTTTTTTAATGGAATGCAATACTTCATGAAAAAATAATCCACCATCCGTAGTTTCTCTTCCAAAAATAAGCCCCCTTCTATTTAGAAACAATCAAAGGGAGAATATACCTTCAATTTTCTCATCCTGAGATAGAATGCCATTGAAATCCCCAAGCACAATAAATTTATCATATTCAATGCTGGAAATAGCCTAAGAATAGGAATCCAAAAGCTCTGTCTTATCATCACATGTAGAAGTAGGGCCATATATATTGAGCACTGTGAATGACATACCAAAATTAGTAACAACTACTTGCCACTAGTTAGGAAAAGACTGAATATATAGTAGTGCAAGATTTATGGTTCCAAAGAATACATGAACCACCCGAAGCATGTGCAACATGAACATGAAATGAGTTCCACTTAGTCAACTTTGCAATAATAGAAGAATATGATTATTGAGACAATTTTTTTTTGAAGCAAAATTACATCAACACCACCCACATCAAGTTAGATTAGAGAGAAAATCTTTTGTTTGACATTTCACAAAAGGTCCCTCATTCTTCTACGGAGTGCCTTTTGCACTCCTTTTCCTTTTGCTATCTATCAAATTTTTATCTAGAGTAGCTTGAATACCAAGGTCAATTTTCTCCTTAATCTTTTAAGCATTAGTTTTGCTTTTTTGTCTCTTACAAGTAGACACTTGACTTGAATCGGGCATGGGAGTTTGATGTGGAGAATAGCTTTGCAAAGGATCAAAATTCTTCTTAGAGTCCTTATTCGCAAAATATGACTTACTAATAGGCACCTTATGTACAACCAAGTCAGAATTAGTTAAATCATTATAGAAATTATCAACTATTATAGGACTGTAATGAATAAAAGGAAACGTTATTGGGGTTACATGGATTAGTAACTATCACTATTCCCTTAAATAATAATGAACACTGTTGTATACACATAGCCAAAACTAAAAAAAATTGTTGTTTCAAATGTTGTTATAGGGACACTAGCTAAATAGCCTAATATTTGCACAACAAAAAGTGGGTAAAGTAAGACAAACCTTTAATTGATGAGAAAAATAAGAAATCTAAGGAGGAGATGGCTTTAGTGCAACCAATTATATCACCAAGTACAAGATCAATCACATTACAAGACTAGAAAAAGATGAAAAAGAGTAGAAGAGATCAGGTAATATTAGATGAAGCTATCATACTTTCAATCTATGAGCATACAAAATTGGATTCTGATGCTATGATAAATTATGGAGAATTGTGAATGGGAAAGATGCAAAAGAGAAAGATAGGAAGTGAAGTACAAACAAGTATTATAAGATGTAAAGGACATCTTATTACAAATTGTTCTAGATCCACCAGCCAATGACAAACCTCCAATGATTGATCAATTAAGTTTACTTGTAAAATAGGTAAATGCACCTGATGTTGATGTTAATGAAAATTTGATACAATTAGAAGAGAAAAGAATAGAGAAGAATATTATGGAGAAACTAAATGAGTCCATTACTACTCAACAAGTTGAACTTGGTGGTATTACAACCGAGCTAGAAAATATTCTTAAGGAGATAATCCACCTACTCCAATAGTTATGTGATGTACTACATTTGACACAATATATTTTAAAGAAAGTTGAAAAATATTGATGAGGATTTAAAGAATAGTGTTTCTAAGTTAACTGAGGTACCTTAGTTAATCCAGGTTGATTTAAGTAAAGACATGGACAAGATGAGAAGACAAAGTCTTGAATTTCAAGCACTCTTGATACCTTACTTGGAACTCATACAAACGAATGTTAATAAGGTTAGATAACTTATTCTTACTCCTAAAATATCTATTATTTAACATGTGATTGAACTTTGAATGGAGATACATCCACAACACTTGGCATTGGATGGCCACTTGGTAAATATTAAATCTATCTCTCTAATATTTGTAGACCACTATTTTGTTGGATAGAGTAATTTCAAACTACTGATTTCTTTAATGGAGTTCCTAATAAATCTCAAGGTTCTCATTTAGGTGACCAATTGCCAGGAGGTCCACGAATATTGCCTGATAAAGTCTATTGCCAATCAATATTGTATCAAAAATTCAAACTAATTAGGTATTGAATTAAACTTGATAAACAAATGATAGAGAAGGAAAAATTTAAACATGAACAAGATCATAAATCATATGATGATGACATATTGCAAATGATTAACTTATGCTTAAACAATGATAAAGTTTATTGTTAATCAATATTCTATCAAAGTTTTGAATAGATTAGGTATTGAATTTAATTTCATACATGCACATATCTAATTTAATGTCATACACGAACATATCTAATCTAATGTCATACATGAACAAACATGAACAAACATATCATATCATATGTTGTACATATGAACAAACATATCATATATTAACCAATAATGTCATAAGTTGAATAATGTCATACATCAAATATAGAATGTCATATACATCAAATGTGTATCAAATATTTCCACTGATGCCTATATATATACATGTCTAGATCAACTACATCTTTTCCTTCCCACAAGGGGAAGGAAACAAGTCTCTCGACGTCCTTTTTCGTCGTGTGGAGGGAGACGGTGGAGATGATGGGGCCCTCTTGACATGCTCACTTGACCTCTTATTGAGGCTCTTCTCTAGCTCTAACTAATATAAAGAAAGTAGATATGAATCAATATTTATTATAGTTGAAATCAAATATATGTACACACAAAATTAATTATTTTCTTACCGCCAACAAATAGTCACTCTGTAAGTTCACCTCAAATGCTCGTGGACGATTAGGCGTGATGAGACCCTACAACAATTCAATAAATATAATCACTTATAAATACACATATCACCAAAAAAAAAATTGTACCTAAGTAAATATCACCAAATTCATCTTATACCCACCAATTCCAACCCAAGTTTTGATTGTGGGTCCAAGATATTTAGAGCCTGTGAAATTTGATCTAACAACTTATTTTTGGGTTTAGAGAGAAAATACATGTCATAAATGGTAAGATAAGGTCCAATAAATGAAAGGAATTATTTGATTGAAGTTGAAATAGAGAAGCACACTTATAGATAAGGGTAACCTTGAGTTTTTAAAGAAAATGAATCAGTATAGGACTTAAATAATAATTTGAAGGTCCAATGAGTGTTAGGAGAGTGTGAAATCAATGTAGGAACCTATAATGTATATTAAAATGGGGCTAAAATTAATACAAAATAAGTGTTGTTACTTTTTCAAATGATACATGTAGTCCCCACTTTATTGGAAGCATGTGTCCACCTCATGCACACAATAAAGTAGAAGAAAAAAGAGAAAGAGGTAAAGATTTTGGGAAAACTACAAGGAGATTAAATATCACCAAGCTGAAGGACAAAAGCTCCCAAACCAAGAATATTAACTATTACATTCATTTGCAAGGATACATAAAAGAATAACAAAACCCTAAAGCTTACTAAGATTCCAAGTCAACTAGTTGAAGAGACCTCACTCAAGAAAATGTCTCAATCTCAAGCATCGTGTTGAAAAAGCTATAACAAAAGCTCAAGTGGTCACTTGAGAAAAGAAAGTGCAAAAATAAAAGATAAGAAAATACTCAATGATTTATCCCACTAGCATAGCTATAAGAGTATGAAAAGAAGAGAGAAGGGCCATGAATCCTAAGGTCTAGTAAGTTATCTTATCCAAGTTTATTTTGTATGAGAGGAGGACGAGGAAAAGAATGAAAGAATGTAGAATTTTGTTATTATAGTTCCATTCATCCCAAAGAAATAGTGAAGGAGAGTTGATGGTGTTGATTCCAAAAACTATAGTTTCTTTGAATCCTAAGGATATGCCTAGTTCTATTATCAAGTTCAACATTTGACTTTGGCCTATGAATAATATTAATTTAAAACAAAAATTCTCCTGCACTTATGACTCTACTAGACCAAGGTGAGTATATCTAATCAACAATTATATCTTTAAACTTGACTATTATTTATAGAAACCATATAACTTCCATCTTGTAGGTCCTACTCCTAGTTGCAATCAACTTGGAATACAAATAATCTTCTATTCCTATCTTTACTTTTAATTTCATTATCTACTACTCTTAGTCCTCATACCTTTATTTGATTTTGCTACTTCATCTCTACTTATAACTTCAATATGTGCTCCTAGTTCTTCCTTATCTAATTCTTTCACTGCCAGTTCTACCTTCACTTCTAGTTTTTGAATTAAAAGTAGCCAAAACTAGGGGGTTGACCCTTTAACAACAAACTGACCTACTATCAGTAGATAACCATTAAAAAAAACTACCCCTTACCACTTAGTAAAACAAAAACAAGGTTTTGATCCATAATTAAAACAGTATCAGTAGGCCTAACATACATACTGCTTGTGTAAAAACCATAAAAGCTATAGTAATATATAAAAAATGGTTAACATTAGAAATTTTGAGATTAACTATTATAAACAACAACTAAAATGAAGAAAATTCTTTCATACCTTCGTCAATGGCTATGAGCTAGCCATAGCTGCGGCCACTCCTCTATCAACAAACTATCGCAGATGAGGAGGTGTGTTTGACATCATGAGCTTCATGTCATACAATACATGTTACATCTAACATGAAACATAAAATAAATATAATCAAATGAATTAAATTAACATGAAACAACTATACCTGTGTGAAGCTTGTATGATGTCTATGCTCCGAGTCTATGGTAAAGGTTGAGGGTCCTGTGGAGAACTGATGCACATGCATAATTTTTTTTGTCAATCCTTAATATGATTATGTAATAAATATATGTATTAATTAAAATGATTAAATCGATACATACCTCAGGACTCATGGAAGGGATAAAAAATGGGCTTGGAGGATCGCTGCTAGGCCCAGCAACACTCTGACCTTGAATTTTGAACAATGTCAATAGATGCTAATTAATTAATCATTCACTATACATATGAAATGTGATCAAATTAGTAAATTATAATTGTAATTTACTTGTGTGTCAATGCCAAATGTGTCATTCAGGAACTGATCGGTGACAAGCCCATCATCTGCACCATCTCCAGCATGAGTGCCAAATGTGCATAGGGATCCACATGAAGTGCACATGTGAGCACCATGCACAGAAGGTTCCCCCTCAACTAATGGGCTCGTGGAATGGATGAGGGTTTGTGTCAAAGCATTAATGGTCCCTAGAGTGCTAGCCTCTACATTTTCCTTCAAAACTGAAGGAATAGTCACATGCTCGTGTTCTGGCTTGACCACAGGTGCCCTAACTACATTAGGGTCACAACGTGCTCCTAAAATCTCAAATATTGACCCCCCACCTCTACCCTAGGAGTCTAATATATCAAAATAATTGGGGATCTCTCCAAGGACAAACTCACAATATAATTTCTTCAAAAAATACATGGGGACCTCATGATTGTTGCAAGGAGGGGCATAAAAAACCATCCACCATCTATCCCAAAAATTATTTCTAATAGTATCGTGTATGCACCAATGGATGGGGAATCGTTTAGTACCCTCTCTAACAGTATTTTGCTTACTGGGTTTTCTAAATAATGCACATATACTACCTTTTGGTATTTCTTTTTTTTTTTAACATCTTCATATGACAATTTATTGGCATAAAATCTTTTTTGTTCATCCCTCTTAACCCGCCAAATATCTAACTGACCACTAACTGAGGCTATCTGGGTGTTAACGGATTCGAGGGATGATGCCAATTGAGCCCTCATTGGATTGGTTTTTCCGAATTCTTTCAATCGAGCAATGAGTCTTTCTAATTCAATTTTGCCTCTCACTATTTCATTTATTATATTTTCTTGTGTGCCTAGCGGAGGTCTTGCAATTGGTTCGAGTTGTGAAATTTGTTGTTCTTCTTGAGGAGGGTTTTGGTTTTGAGGCTCTTGAGGGTTTTGACATTCTTGTGGATTTTTCGGTTGATTATGGACATTTCCTGATAAAAAATCAATTGAAATCCAAATAAATAAACAAATCTAAATGAAATTTGTAAAAACCCTACAAAACAATATAAAAAACCTACAAAACAATATGAAAAACTTATCAAACAATGCAAAGTTAGGTTTGTATCACTTAGGGCATCGTCGTGGGTGCGCTTGTGGTCTTGGATTTCGACGATGAGGAGGCATTTTGGCAAATGGTGGTGAAAATGCTAAGTTTTCAACTCGCGTACGCGCTACTCGCTGTAGGAGTATAACAAAATACTGATAAAAGTGATGGGTTGTGGGTCTATAGCCCATCATATACACTTTTTTTGTTTTGATAATAGCGTGTATGCGCTATAGCACGCACACGCTATGGCTTCGGTTACCCAAGCCATAGCATGCACGCGCTATAGCATGCACACGCTATAGTGTGTGTACGCTATAACGCATATGCACTATTTAAAATAGGAAAAAAAAACCACTTGTCACCTTTTTGGCACCACAAGTCGGTGCATATGCCCCATGTGTAGAAAGATTTGTCATACAATTCTACAATATCATATACATTTTTGAATTTGGCTTTTTTCTCAAATTTTAGTCACTCTCTGCAATCGGCTCTCTTAACTCATGCACCAATACCATTACAATCTCCTTTACCATGTCCAACCTCAAGAAAACTCCACATATGTTGGATATTAGTTTGCTTATATGTGTTCTACTCAACCAATAGAATATTCTACCATTCTTGAATTGTTTTGTACAATTATATGACCATATTAGATGTTGTGTCATTTGAATTTCTCTCTCCCTTAAATCATCATAAAAGGCCTTGAAGCAATACCAAACAAAGTCAAATGAGTGTAGTTTATTATCACTCATATAGAAATGGTACTATCTCAAAAGAATTAATCCTCTTTTGTAATATCATATGTATGCATATAAACAATATGAACAAAAAATGCTACTTGCACTAAATTGTAATATTGTGATTATACCTCATCTTGGAGTGCAAGTGTCTAGTTCTTTTCAAAGTCAACGACTAAAAGTATACTACCAATTATAAACTTATTCTCGCATATGAGAAATTGTTCATCAAGCCATCTAGCATATTGATACTGTTTAACATATTCTGGTATGACTTGCATGCCAACTATTTTTTTATGTAATTAGATCACACCTTCTTCTAACCTTTCCACCCTTCAATGGATATTCAAAAATTTTGAATCCTTTGACATCAACTTATTGTTGTCCAAAATAAGTTAAACTATTTTCATGCAAACATTCATCTAACAAAGAAGATTTGACATACATATCACATGCACTAGAAATAAATGCATCGAAAAGAAAATATTTCTCATTAGGTATGTTAAAAAATAATCTTGATATGAAATCCTTTATAGTTTGAGATGGTATTTTTAAACTACGTCTACAACATTTTAAATTAGTATGCGTGGTACTACGTATAGATTGAAATACATCATAATGGTAATGAGATTGAACATGGGTATTACAACAACATGCAACAATGTCCTTGTTAATCCTAACATACCATGCTTAATTTTCAAAATATCTTTGACTAATGCTTGTAGCTAACAACTTATCATCTAAATTATTTTTGAACAATTAAGTTTGATTCATATCCAAAAGGTGTTTAGGATGTGGATCACAAATTTTTTATCCAACTCCCAATTCAAGAATATCTCTTGAATTAGGTGATACTCTTGTATTATCATGCCAAAAAAATTTAATCAAAGTTTTGACTTCACAAGTAAGTTTCATATTAGATCTTGGGAGTCTACTACTAGAAGTCCACAAACTATTTGTTAGATCACTTTCAAAGTTATCATTTCTCTTTGTAGATCTTTCTAAAGTTTTACAACTCACATTAAGATATCCAATTATGTTACTAACTATCCTTTTTGTAAAAATTTGATTTGTTAACTAAAGGTGTTGTTATTTCTCATTGTGTTACATTCTTATATTCAAAGAAACTTTGCTTTCTAATAACATCAAAGGCACTAATAACAATGGATACAACTTATTTTAAAAACTTATCTTTATTATTTGGTTTTACAAAAATTCCTAACCTTTCCATCACTTTTTACATTTTAAACATTTTAATTAGTTGCAACATTATTTGACATTGAAACCCAAATTTCTTATTATAAAAAAAATTCTCTGAATAATTTACTACCATGTGTCCTAATTTGAGTCCACAATATCAATCTATGAAGATTATCTAGTACTTCACTAGAAATTTGATAATATTCATGTGCTTCACTTTGTTCATGTACTTCACTATCATTCAAACATGTTTCTTCATTAGTTGACTTGTTCCGACGTCTACATTCATATTTTGGTTTGCAAATAGAGTTTTATTTTCAATTTTAATTAGGATTTGAAAGCCATTTTCATTTTTTTGTTTGTATTTCATTTGTGGTTTGAATTTAGATTGGATTTTTTTGTGCATGATCATTTGTCACTCTATTCTCATGAAGAAAGTCTAAATCATTTAAATCATAACCTTCTTGTACCAAATTACCAATTTCATTATGAGAATAAACTCGAGGTGTGGAGACACATTTGTATTGAATGCTTGATCAAAATGTGCAATTTAACCTCCTTGTATTGGGTTCTCTTATTTGAACTCTGCATTCATTATGTTATCCTCAATGTTCTTCTCTTGTGAAATGGTTGTTGAGCTTGAAGCCCCAAAATTGAACTCAAATCTCAAATTCTATGTCTTCTCTCTTCTTTGTTGATTTGATCCCATGTTTTCACTAATTTAAATTCAAATAAATTTGAACTTTTTAAATGCAAAAGAAGACAAGAAAACAAAATAATATGACATAATTATGTTGTTGGAGCTTGAGACTGTTGAACAATGATTACAACTATTTTTGTATGCCCATGTGGGGTAGATTTTTGGGCCCTAATGCATAGGCACTCATTTTGTAAATGAAGTTCTTATTATTTAAAAAATTGGCACCTAATTTATAAATGGGCACCTAATTTATAAATGGGCACCTAGTTCATGCTCAATGACCAAACACAAATTGTGTGCCCACTTTTTGAATTCAAAAACAGGCACCCAATTATGAAGACATTGGTGGGAACCACCTCTTAGCCACATATTTTGGCTTGGGGAAAGGCATGGTATAGGCTTGGTAGGACCAAGCCTAGGCCTTGATCTCTCAAAATCTAGCTAAGACAATTAATTAACAAATTCAGGCATTGCCATAATTTCTATTAGATGGTCTTCATGATCAAATTTGTTGATGAAATGAAAACCCATTACAAGTCTCACTATCTTGATTACAAGAATGTAAATTTTATAGTGATGTGATTTTATTCACCATAGTTACATTATTTATCAATCAAAACTGTCACCTAAATGTGAAACTGTGAGGTTCACTAAAACTTTAATAACATTTTCAATTTTATTTTTTTCTTAAATTAATTTAAATTTCACCAATCTGTATGCAATTCTTTTGAAGTTAAAAACAAATATTTTTTTGAAAAAAGTGAAAATTTGATCAAATTACATATGGTATCCATACATGAAGGTGTTATAAATTAGCTTAATTGCCAATTAAAATTTTAAATTTTAAAAATTATTCAACAAAAAATTAAGGAAAAATATTCTCATCAATCTTTGATGTGTCAGGTAACTTCCTTTAAAATGACTCACAAAAATTAATTAATTTATATCATATTATAGTGTTCATACACCAGTGTGGTGTGGTCCTGAAACAATCATTTTGAAAAAAATAGTTTTTAAAGATCTATACAAAAACCAAATGTCATATGGGTATTGAAAATAAATTACATATTCAAATGGTAGAATCCAAGCACTACGATGTCTATTGTTGAACTTTATAATATTCAAATTCTAAGTGCTTGAAATTTTTACATCAATTGGCAAGAAATTCCAAAAATAGGAAAATCATTTCCACTTTTTGCCCAAAAGTAAGCCTTGACTTCTTGCACTAAGCTTGTTAATAAAGCATTATAACAAGTAAATTATTAAATGAATGGTTTAGTTGTTAGAGTTGTTGACTTCTGGGCAAAGTGTTGATAACATGACAATAAGGAACCCTTCAGTGGATAGTGGACAAGTCAATAAAGAAGAATAGCCCCTAAAACCACCAAATACTTGAAAACTAAAAAACCCCTAAGTCTTGAATTAAAAAAATCTTCAACACCATGGGAAAGCAATAAAATGCCCAAACAGGATCTCCATGATGGGAGAGAACCTATGTTGTAATTTCTTATAGTTGATGTATTGCTACATATATAGGAGCATTGGAACTCAGAAGTTCATGGTTCTATATAATTTCAAATGGTTGTAGAATTTATTTATGACAAAGAACATTATAGCATATTCTCTACACTTCTCTCAATCAAAAACTTTGATAGTGAAGATGTTGCTTTAGTTTAGTTGACTTCTTTTGTTTCTTTTATTTTTCGTCCCTTCTTTCCATGTTGCAATTACTTTTCTAGTGTTTTTCTTAAAAAATTATATTTTCTTTTTGGGGTTCTCCCACTAGTAGGCATTAGGCATGATTCTCTCCTCTTTCCTTCTGCTTTTTTATTTTAGTGTTTTATTAATTAGTAATGTCAATAAACTATGGAGGAAAATATTATTTTGTTCTAATTTATTTTATAATATATTTTCTCCTTGTCATATTTTGTTGAGCAACATTCTTTTTACCCTTATTAATTAAAAAATTCAGCATGAATTCTAATCCTTTCAATGATGATGTCTCTAGGGAAGGAGTGGATTTATGTTGTATATTCTTGTACTGATTTATTGGTTCATATGGGAGTGGTGGAACTTAGAAAGTTCATGGTTTCATTACTTCTAAATGCTTGTAGTATTTATATATGACAATACTACTTTACTTTCTAAAGCTCGAGTGCTAAGTTACCTTGAATCTTGCAATCATTAATTTAACGGTAAAACTTAAAGAAATGATAATTAATCCATAAATCCTCAATATTCAACCTTTCATCATTAACCATAAATCCTATACCTTGACCTCTACACCTTATACCTTAGGCATTGAATCTTAAGCCTTAAAACCAAACATTAATAATTTAACATTAAAATCTATCAAGATAAATTCAATCTTTAAATCCTCAACATTAAACCCTCCAACATTAACCATAATTTACAAACCGTAATCCCAAGGTTCTAAAACCATGATTAATTTAAGAGAGAGGATATAGAAGGAGAAGGGAAGGAGGAAGGGAGGGCTTGAGCTAGAGAGGCAAGAGAGTCATGTGGTAAAGGGAAGTAAAGAGGGAACATGAATTGTGTTGACATTCAAGTTCACCACTTGGTTTTATCCTTTCATTGTCAGAATCTTCGTAATGGGAGATGAATCATGTTGAACTTTCTCATAATTGTTGTAGTATTTCATATGAGAATGGTGAACTTAGTGAATTCATTATTCTATGACATCTACATGGTTGTAGTGTTTATGTCTAACGAAGACCTCATTATTTTCTATCTTTGCACTACTTATGGCTCAATATTTCACCCTTTTTCTTTTTTTTTTCTTGAAAGTTGGAGAAGAATGAGTCATGGCCTTTCTTCAAAAGAAAAATAAACAAACTAATATATTGTTAATATCATGATTTAATTTTGTTTTAATGTGTGAATGTAAATATGTATTTCAATTCATATGAAAAACTTGTACATTTTTATCAACCCCTTTTGATACATAGACTCTTTCTATAAATAAATAACATAAAAGTACATATTGCTATGAATAAATAATATAAAAGTACATATTCACTAAAAAATATTATTATTATTTATTAACTTTGTATCCATTAACCATTTAAATTAAAAATAAACTGATGTATTATTTTTCTAATATCTAACACATATAAATAAAATTGATTCAAATTAATGATGATACAAAATATTCAAAATTGACTGCAGAAGATTTCCAAAAACACCCACACAAACTATGTCCAGCAGGTAGCAATCCAAACAGAACAAAAAAAATAGTAAAGATCAAACAACAAGAACAAGCCAGGGGAAGAACCCTAGCCCAGCCGGCAGCCAATGCTTCTCCACATTCTCCGAAAAAAATTCAAGGGGAAGTCCCAACAACTGTTATGAGCTTGGCCTCAACTAACCAATACAAGGAGGTTAAATTGTCTTATGTAATGTGGTTTACAAAGTTATTACTAAGTTGATTTCTGAGAGACTGAAAAGGTGGCTTCCCATAATTATCTTAGAAGAACAAGGTGGTTTTGTTGCTGGCAGACAAATTTTGGATGGGGTGGTTATTGCTACTGAGGCTATTCACTCTATGGCTACTTCAAGGGAGAGAGCAATGTTTGTTAAGCTAGATATGGCTAAGGCCTACAATAGAGTTAAATGGAGTTTCCTAAGGAGTATTCTTCTTTCTTTTGGATTTAGCTCTGACTGGGTGAGTTGGACTACAAGTTGTGTTACTTCTGCTTCTTTTTCTGTTCTTATTAATGGTCAACCTTCTTAGCTATTTGGTGCTTCTAGAGGCCTCTGCCAAGGTGACCCTCTCTCCCCATATCTATTCATCATCATGGCCGAAGGCTTGGGCAGAATCATTAAGTATCAGGTGTCCCAAAATTCTATTCAAGGCTGGCAGTGGGGTAATGACTTACCTTCTCTTTCCCATCTTCAATTTGTTGATGATTCTTCTCTTGTGGGTCTTGCTAGGATCAAGGAAGCTGAAGCCTTTCGACATGCTTTGGACATTTATTTGGCAGCTTCAGGCCAGAAAGTTAATGAGCACAAATCTTCCATTTACTTTTTTAACACTCCTGATTCTATTTAGCACAGGATTGTTGGTATCCTACAGTTTCAGATTGGGTCACTTCCTTTGACTTATCTTGGCATTCCTATTGCTGTTTCTAGGCAGCCACATCTCTTCTGGAAAAATTTGATTACCAAGCTTCAGGATAAGGTAAATCATTGGACTCATAGATGGCTTTCTACTGCTACCCAGGTTACTCTTCTTCAAGCTGTTATCCAAGCTCTTCCTAATTATAGAAGCATGGTTCAGGCTGCTCCTATTTACTTTCTCAAGGAGTTTGATGCTCTTTCCCGACAATTCCTTTGGAGTGGTAATTTGCGTAGTACTAAATGGAGTTTGGTTAATTGGGCAACATCAACTTTGGGCTTGTATTATCACTCATAAATATTTTTATGGTGCTGATCCTTGCTCTGTTTCTACACTTTCTCTTGAAGGTTGTGGCTCAATGGTTTGGCATACTTTGAAGACAGGTGCGATGTTGGTGAAGAGGGGTCTGTTCTGGATATGTAAAGGAGGTTCTCAGGCTTTGTTTTGGTTTGATGCTTGGGATGGATTCCCTTCCATTTTATCTGTGTACCCTCATCTTCAGTCTCTTTGTGACTCTTTTCTTGCTGCTGGATGGGATAAAGTGGCTCATTACAAGTCTCCTTATCAATTAAGACTTGTTGTTGGTTACAGATGGAAGCATTCTTCTAATTGGCCTCCTAGAGGTACAGATGGAGATCGTCAGGAGCTTTCTCAAATTTTGGCCTCTAGAGAGTGTTCCTCTTTGCTTGGTCTAGATGTTTTGGCTTGGGGCGGTACCTTGTCTAGTAAATATCATGTTTCTGCTGGGTATCAGGAGATAACTAGACAATTATTTGGGGATGATGAGGTCCCTTGGTGGAAGCAAGTTTGGAATAAAGTTTCTTGGTCCAAGTGCAATTTTTTCATGTGGCTAGTAGCTCACAACCGTTGTCTTACCTGGGATAATCTTTGTAAACGGGGATTTCAAGGCCCCTCTTATTGTGTTTTGTGTGGTAATGGAGAAGAGTCTGTCTCCCATCTATTTTTCCATTGCTCCTATTCTACTCAAATATGGCACCTTTGGTGGAGCGCTTGGGGTTGCTCTTGTAGGCATGCTTCCTCTTTGCCTGAGTTCTAGGCCCGCTTGGGCAGTGCTCCCTCCAAGTCTTCTTCTCTCCATGCTGCTTGGATTGCTAGCCCATCTTTCATGCTTTGGCATATCTAGTTGGAGAGGAATCGTCGCATATTCCAAGATGTTTGGCTTGGTGTTTTGCATCTTTGGTGGAAGATATCACATTCTCTTCAGGAAACTATTCTTGTGAAGTGTGAGCTTGATGGGGGTATGGATCCGGTTGATCAATTTTCATCTTCAGGATGGGGCTGCAGCTCAAATGTTTCTTTCTATGTCCAGGCAGCTTCACCATCCGAGGAAGGGTCGGGTTAACCGGGATGGGCATTGGACTCCTCCTCCCTGTGGAGTTCTGAAAATTAACACTGATGGTTCTTCCCGTGGGAATCTTGGCCCTGCTGGTATTGGGGGAGTGGCTCGTTGTAGTTCTGGGGATGTTAAATTTTTCTTTTCAGTTCATGAGGGTGATTACACTAACAATCTCATGGAAGCTCAGGCTATTTTATATGTTGTGGAACAGTGTTGCTTGCGAGGATGGAGTACGATTATCTGTGAGTCTGATTCCTAGGTGGTGGTGAACATGCTTTTTTCGTAGGAGCTTGAGGATGTTAGTTGGCAGCTGGCCACTGTTGTTAAGCAGATTATTCTCTTCTCTACTTCTTTTCAGTTCATTAGGTTCACGTATATTCCTCGTGAATGGAACAGAGCTGCTGATTGTTTAGCCAAATGGGCTTCTAGTCATGATCCAGGTTGGAATATTAGGGATAGAAGGCAACTGTCCTTTGAGACGGTGCAAGAATTTGATGATCCCGTTGCTCAGGATCGAGCTCCTTGTTGTATTCTTTTCTGTCTTAATAAATTTTTACCCCTCTTTTCTCAAAAAAAAAATATTAATTATTTAGACAGAAGACAAAACTAATCTATCTGCTGTCCATAGATAAAAAGTAATGTGATATTATGATTTTGTTCCCACAAACTTTCCTCCTATTTTCCAGGAAGAAAACAGTCTGAAAGCTATACTAAATTTCCAGTGTTTTTGTTTTTCTTAAATTGACTCCAGACTTATATTTGAGGGCTGTAAGTGGGTCAAGGCACTGGGACGACAGCTTATTTAAGCTAACTTTCCTCTCATTTTCCACATTTTTCATTTGGCGTGTGAGAAAAAACCTTTTTTACCTAACATGATTCTGGACTCTGCAAATAATAGACAAAAGATTTTAACTATGGAAGGTCCCATATGCACGCTGCAAAAATTGCGGGGCAATTTTTTACCTTGTACAGCTTTGATGATAGATTCAAACTAGTCTTAACCCTAACATACTCGGGAAATTGTATAATTCCCAAACATAATGTTTTTTTATTTTAATTTTCATGTATAGGAGCCTGAAGAAAGTCCTTGACTAGCCCATCAAATCTTTGCTGAAAACCATACAAACTAATCCCGCTGGCCATTCATGTCATGGAGGGAACTTCGTGGAGGACTATTCCAACTGCGCCATCTCCAACGCTTAGACTTGAGTTACAGTACCCTCTTTCCTCCTCTTGCTATCCCTTCACAGCTTTACAAGCTCAGCAATTTGAGGTTTTTAAGGCTTAAGCTTGTATGTCTCTAACTTTGTTGGCCAAATTCCAAAAGAGCTCGCTAATCTCTCTGCCTTAACATATCTTGATTTTACTAATAATTATTTGAATGGTTCAATCCCAATCTTTCCAAACTCACACATCTTAGTCTAGGCAGAGATGTTTTAAGTGGCAACATCCCAACATCTTTGGGTAATCTGTCGAACCTGACATATCTTGATCTGAGTTCTAACTATTTGAATGGTACAATTCCTACCCTCTTGGGTAAGTTGTCAAAGCTCAGGGAACTAAACCTTGGTTTTAACTCTTTGAGAGGCACCATCCCAACATCTTTGAGTAAGCTATCAAAGCTCACATATCTTGACCTGGGACATAACTCTTTAAATGGTACAATCCCAACTTCTTTAGACAACCTCACCAAATTAACAACACTTGATCTTAGACATAACCAGCTCACCGGAACTTTCACACTTTCCTTTTTTGATAGAACCCATAATATTCAAGAGTTATTTCTTTCAAGGAATATGCTGACAGTAAAAGTCAATGCCACTTATATTCCTAATTTTCAACTTGAATCCATAGGTTTAGGTTCTTGTAATATAGAAGGGGACTTTCCAGCTTTCATTTCAACACAATACTTCTTGGGCTCACTAGATTTGTCTCAAAACTCTCTTAGTGGAAATATTCCTGATTGGCTATGGGATTCTATGCACCTTTCTTATCTCAACCTATCTTGTAACCAATTGGTAGGTAATTTACCATTGAAGTTGTTGGGTTTCGAAAATAATTATCATGTAGGCTCAACTATTGATTTGCACGATAATAAGTTACAAGGAAATATTCCCCTTCCTCTACAAAATGTGAATATCTTGGATCTTTCAGAGAATCTACATCACGGACGCATTTTAATAGGAATCGGTAAATATGGACAAGATCTTGGATTTTTGTCACTAGCAAAAAACAATTTTAAGTGGTGTCATTCCACATTCTATTTGTGAGGCAAATAATTTAGAAGTTTTGGATTTGTCAAATAACAAGCTTAGAGGTAAGATTCCCTCAAGTTTATACCAATGGTCTATGTTGTCCATGCTAAATCTAGAAAAGAATGATCTCAAGGGCACAATTCCAAACATATTTGGGAACTTGACTCGTCAAGAAACATTGAAACTAGGTTTCCATGGGCTAAATGGGAAGATACCATCGTCTCTTAGAAATTGTACTTCTTTGGAAATCATAGATTTTAGGAATAACAATATGCATGGGGACATTTCTACTTGGATTGAAAGGTTGCAAAGGTTTCACATCCTAATACTGAAATCAAATAGATTTGTTGGTCAAATACTCTCTGAATTATCAAAACTACAAAAACTTCAAATATTGGACCTATCAAGAAATAAATTTTCAGGCCTTTTTCCAAGTGGCTTTATGATCTCGATTGCAATGGCAAATGAGACAGAAAATACTGGAACTCTTGAAATTATACGTGATAGTGGCATTTATATAGATAGTATAATCATTAAAAACAAAGGACAAGACATGGAGTATACAAGAATATTGAGATTAGTAAAATGTCTTGATCTATCAGACAACAACTTAATAGGTAAAATGCCTTGGGATATTGAATCCTTGAAAGCATTGATAATTCTCAATGTTTAGAGAAACCATTACAGTGGTGAGATTCCAAAATCCTTGGGTAGCATGGTACAGCTAGAATCACTTGATATTTTAAGAAATGAATTTGATGGGATGTTTCCCATTGAATTGATACATCTTACATATTTGGGCTACTTTGATGTTTCTCATAATAATCTATCAGGAATGATACCACGAACAAGACAAATGATATGATGACATTTAATGTCTCATCTTTTTCCAACAATTTAGATCTATGTAGCCTGCAAATCAATGTGTCATGCTCAAGAAATCATCCTGTTTCTTCCAATGATGAAGAAGAAAATAACGAAATGTTGCAAGAAGATATGTAGTGGGATGTGGGAATGGGAATGGGCAGTGCACTTGGATTTCCAGTTCTGATTTGGGTACTTCGTTTAAGAAAATGTTTGAGTACAAAATGTTTCAGAATAATGGACGACATTACTTACTGCCTTTTCCAAGCAGTCAGAAAAAAATTGTTTAATACAAGATAAAAATGTTCTTCTGATCTTCATCTCCTTTACACTGTTTATTTCACAAATTTTATTTTTTCTGTTAATGATTTTCCAATTAAATTACAGATGTTATTTATATTGACAATGCTTTTGTATAATAGCTTAAAATTGCATTTTTCAGATACGATAAAGCTAGTCTTTATGTGTATTCTGCCCAGGTTTCAATTGAAAGTGTACAATATCATGTTGTATATATTAGACCAGACACTAACATTCACAAGTGGAGTATATTTTTGTCCTCAATAAATCTAGTTTCCTCTTGTTGAAAATAGGAAAGTGCACAACAAATTCATACATATCATCAATTCTGTGACTGTCGAGATTCAGAATTACATAGGTACGGAGAAAAAGTTCAATTAGCTGAGAAAAAAAATCAAATTTCTCATTCAACCTACTTGTTACTTAATTCTGATTTTTCATTGCGTTTCTCCATTACCATATTGGTTCCACATTATGAGTGCTGAGATGGATTTGCAGACTTTCACCATACAAAAGAAAACTAAAATTTAAGAAAAGCTTATCATGAAAGTTCTGACTTGTTCTGTTCAGTCAATAAATTGTGTTTTTGAGATTTATATGTCATTAGTGTATAGTAGCACTCAATTTGCAGCAATTATATCTCTCCTTTATATCTCCATTTGGATAGGATAAACTTGAAGACTCTGTTTCTCATCTACTTCAGGAAGCGCTACAGTTCAATTAGAGGTGTGTCTAATTTGACTGAATATGTTGTTTAATTATAGGATTATTCCCGACTGTTGAAGTATGATATGGTTTCAGTGTGCAGGTTTTCTAATCAATTTTTGTTGCAAATTTTAAGTGGAGCTCGGTACCATAGCCACTCTACCAGAAATACATGGTACTCACTTTGCATTGGATAATTACTTCTTCTGGTTTTGGTTAACAAGAAATCTTTATGAATCCTATTTGTTCCATGACAGTTGAGGCATAAATTAAAGGGCTTTCTATGGATGTGCAACGAAGGCAGCTTATAATGGGTAGTTCAAAGTTTACGAGGCATGAATCAGAGAAAAAGTATGTCCTTTCCACAACATCATTCGAATGTTAGGAATTGAAATGAAGGTGTCTTGAAATGAAGGAACTAATAAATTGAAGTCAAACACAGAGTTTACAGAAATAATTAACTTTGTTTGCAAACAATTCTTGTGGGCAATTTTAGCATCTATGATTTCTTGAGTGCATTTTCCATGTTGTCAGTATCTGATATCTTAAATTGGCAGAATTTGCTGAATATTTGAAAATAGGTCTTTGCTGAATGCTTGACATTGTGTGCCTAAGAAAGCGGTTTTGGTGGGGAGAGCACAAAATCCATTTCGGAGCTGATTTGAATGGTAATAAGAATAATTTCAATTTTTATATAAAGCCTCAAGATGATTAAAAAAAGGGCCTGTTTCAGATATTAGATAGTGGTAGCCCTAATAAAATGCTAATTATTATTCGGTTAGCATTACAGAATAATTATCAGAAGTTACAACTGATAGAAAGATTGTTGAGAACAAGAGGAAGGATTTTGGATCCATTATCTTCAATTACTCCTGGGCTATTTGTTCATATTCCCATAGCTACTCTTCCAGAAATACCAGGTACTTACCTTGCATTTGATAATTACTTATTGTATTTATATGATAGCTGAGGCACCTTTTTAATGAATATTATTTTTAAACTGATGGAAAGGAGGTATTGCTTAACAAGAGTTTTATGAATAGTATTCGTTATGTTACAAGCATTTGACACTTTTAAATTGGCAGATTTTGCAGAAAAATCCAACAGGCTTTTGCCGAAACACACAACTCATGGCATTTTCAGAGCTGATTTCAATGGTAAGAATAAATCCACTTTTTATATCAAGGCTCAAGATGTTCAAACGATACGCATGTCTAACTATTTCAGGTACCCCTACTAAAATGCTAATTGTTGTTCATACAGAATTAACAGCAGAAAGTAATATTGTTAGAAAGATTGTTTAGAACAAAAGGAAGGATATTGTTCCCATTCTCTTCAGTTGTTTGTCTGGGATAGCAACTGTATAGAGCATATGAAAGGTAAAGACAGAACCTTCATTCTCATCACAATGCAGGTGATAAATGCTTAAATTCCACAAAATAGTTTTACAGAGTATGGGATTTCAGATTTTCAGTGAACAAAAATGATCTGATTCATCAAAATATATTACTAAAGATGTTCCCTTATATAAACGGTACGCCAAATTCAAGGAAAGAAGAAGGGTAAATGTCTTAGTCTCAGTGGATGTTTCCAATCACAAGTGGAGTGACATCTATCCAGAAACTCCAAGCAAGAATCTTTATGGGTGAAGAAATTCCAAGGCAACAGAAATATACGTTACAATTATGGTGTTGTTTTTAACACGTTCAAAATTTGATGATTATATTCTATTGAAAACTTAACACTACAGATGTTTAATTTAGAGTTTTCTTAGCTACCATAGCCATTGGGGCAACACAAGATCTAATATCATCCCATTGGGATCATTTGGATCGGTCTCCCTAACAGTCTTGAATGTGAACAGAGCGATACCTGGAGCAAATGGATTGCAGAATGCTGAAGAACAAATCTTATATTTCAATAACAGTAAAGCCGAAGAGAATTTTCTTTCTTTTCATAGTAACAGTTTCAAAGTTTCTTTACTTCTGATGATCCTTACATCTCCCATATTTGATTGCAATTTGGCTTTATTTATAAGATTTCCATCCCTTCTGTATTAAGGGTAGCGACCCCAAGAATCTGTTGTATAAGGAAGATTTCCCACCTTTTCTTCGCAAGCGGATCAAGAGGACACTTCCTTTTGCTCCTTGAAATGAGCATAGTAGCATTAATACATGTTTGCATAGTTAAGCTCATATTTTCTTATGTTATTTCATTTATTCAGTTGTTTACAATTGGTGCTATATTATGATGTTTGAAGATATATAAATGTTTCTATGAGTCTATGTATGTTCACAGATATTACTTAATTTGACATGGAGAATATTGATTTCTAAACATGTATGGAGATTCAATTACATCATATTTGAATTGCATATTTAATAAGTAGCATTGAATAACTACAACATTCTAGTAATAAAATGAATAAGGAAAAATAGGCATGAAGAACACAAGAATGGAAGAGATGAGGATCACAGATCTAATAATTCAGTTTTCTTCTAGAACTTGAGAAAAATAATTATATCCAACATTCATAATTGTTCAACAATTGTATAATCACCCTATCAAAATTGGCAATTTCAAATAGATGGCCAAAATTAGACTTTTTGACTTCCATTCCTGAATCAAAAGTTGCCGCAGTATTTATCATGGATGCAAAGTGTAACAAACATATTTTTAAATCTTTTTGCAAATCACACCTTCCCAATGTGGAGGAATTTTTTCCCCAAAAGATGTGAATGTTTACAAACTGAGTGAAAGCCCCTTCATGAATGAATTGTTGTAACCCAACTTTTTGCTACACGAGCTAAGAGCCAGAAAAATAAAAAATCATGCCTTAAACTATCTGAAAATGCTTTTGAAACATGTCATGTCTAAGTTGCCTAGATATGAAATTTATGAAAATAATTTTCAAATGTAATCATCATAAATTTAGAGTTATTACTTAGTAGTTGTGATGTAAAGGGGATGGATACAGTCCAAAACTGTCTTAAAATATTTTAATCTTGCAATCTTTTTCTAGAAAATTCTAGAATTTGTTTGTGGAAGTTTTCCACTTGTTTATATCTTGGAAAAGAGTGTATAAAATAACAAAAGGTGCCCTGTCCATAGTAGAATATAGGAAGGCCATTTTTAGAGCATAGTTAACTTGTTTTATGACTTTTATGGGGGTCTAAACTAAGAGACAAAATTATGGACGAAATTGCTATTTTAATTTAGTTGTTTTTCCATATTGAAAATGTAAATGTCAAAAATGGGTAACATGTGGCATGGTAGTTTTTTTCATGATTTTGTAAAATCACAAGTGGTTTTCAGGTTGTAAAATCACTATAAAATGAGGGCTTGGGGAGGTGTTTGTAAAATTGAGTTCAGTTTGCAAGATTGGTGCTAGAAGGAGTCTCAATGAGTTCAAGTTGTGGTGATGCGCTCTTGTAAGAACTTGCATTGCAAGTGTATTGTAATCATCTTCGTTTGATAATACATTGTGCGGGTTTTAGAGGGTGGAGTTTTTCTCCCAGAAGAGTTTCCCCACGATAATCACTATGTTATGTGTTCATTGTTATTTTGATTATATTATCATGCATTTCTTCAGATCTCTGCAATAGTTAGTTGAATTTACATAATTGTCCTCTCAAAGATTAGTGTAGGAAGCGATTTTGCACACCTTTGCTTCCTTACAAGTGGTATCAAAGCCTAGTTAGTTTTGGTTCTATTTGTTGGGTACAAGATTTTTTGAGCTAATCAAGGTTTGAGTGGGAGCTTGTGCAGAGTATTTCATTTCTGTGTTGCAGGATTGAAAAGATGGCAAGCATGTCAGGGAGAATCGATGTTGAAAAGTTTTCTGGCACAAACTTTGAGATGTGGAAGCTGAAGATGGAAGATCTGTTGACTGATCAAGATCTATGAGATGCGATTGATGAGAAAAAGCCGAGACCCACAGATCTAGCTGCACAATATGATGTGATAGACAAAAAAGCTAAAGGTCTCATCATATTGTGTCTTGCAGATTCGATTCTAATTAATATCCATGAAAAACCTACCGCGAAGAAGCTTTGGAAAAAGCTAAGTGAGATTTATCAAGCAAAATCACTTGTAAACAAGATTTTCTTGAGGAAGAATTTGTATTCCTTGAGAATGGATGAAGGTGGACAAATTTTTGAGCATCTGGAAAGCTTTAATATGTTGGTGACTCAGTTGACCTTAGTAGGGGTGCCATTGGGTGAAGAAGAAATGTGTCAAATGTTGCTATGTTCATTGCCAGACTCATGGGATAGTCTTGTGATGGCTAGAGGGAGCACTTCAATTGTCTTGAAGATGGAGGATGTTGTTGGTTCTCTACTATATGAGGAGATGAGAAGGAAGATCTCTCTAAATGCCAAAGAGGCTTTGAGTGTTCGAGGAAGATCAAAAGAAAGAGGCAAGAATGAAAAGCAGCTTAGCCATTCTAAGTCCAAAAATAAGGGGAGATCAAAATCTCCTGATAAGTCCAAGGCAATCTGCTAGAATTCTGACAAACCTAGACACTTTCGAAAGGTCTGCAAAGAGGACAAGAAAAAAAGAAGAAGAAGCAAGATTCTAATTCTGAGTTTGAGAAGGAAGATGGAGATGCTTTTATCATAGCCTTGGCCACTAATGTAGGTGAAAATGCATGGATTAATAGACTCAAGTGTATCTTTCCACATGACTCCTAATAGAAACTAGTTTAGTAAGTATGAAAATTTTGATGGTGGTAAGGTGTATTTGGGTGATAACTCAGTACTTGATATTGTTGGTCGTGGAAGTATTCATGTAAAATTTTCTAATAGTAGAATTAGAAGATTTGATGGTGTCTTGTATGCATGTACAATTTTTTGAAGCAGGTGTAAAAATGGTGAGACATGCTATGGTAATAGCAAGAGGAAGTAGATTGGGTACATTGTACCAGCTTGATGCATGCACAATTGAGTGCAATAGTACTTCTAATAAGATTGTGAAGAAGACTACTCAGTTGGAGAAGGAGAAGATTTCTCTTTCAACAAATGGCCGTGGTTTTTGGGTACCCAAGGGTGCTTTGTCTACCAAATCAAAGTTTCCTACAGAGAAGACCATGTTATGGCACCAAAGACTCGGCCACATTTGTGAGAAGGGTCTATGGACCTTGAAAAATAAGAACATTGTTGATGGGTTAAATGAATGCAATCTTGAACTTGATTTTTGTGAGCATTGTATCTATGGTAAACAAAACTGCATTTAGTTTTACTCAAGTTCTCATAAGTCCTAATGTATTTTGGATCTAATCCATTTGGATGTGTTTGTTCTATTTGATATTCTTTCTATTGGTAGATTAGTTTATTATTATTTTTTTATTGATGATTTTAGTAGAAGAACATGAGTTTATTTCCTTAGGAGTAAAGCTGAAGTTTTCAGTCATTTTAAAGAATTTAAAGCAATGATTGAATTGCAGACTGGAAAGAAAATAAAATGTTTGAGAACTAATAATGGTGGTGAATTTTTCTCCAATAATTTTGACACATTTTGTAAAGATTGTGGTATTAAAAGAGAGAAGAAAACTCCATATTCTCCACAGCAGAATGGAGTTGCAGAAAGAATGAATAGGACCTTGATGGAGAAGGCTAGGAGTATGATGAGTAGTGTTGGACTAGACCAAAAGTTCTAGGCCAAAGCTATAGCCACTGCCTGCTACCTAATAAACAGGTCTCCTACATCAACTCTTGTTGATAAGATGCCAATGGAAGCGTGGATGGGCCACAAGCCTTCACTTAGACATTTAAGAGTGTTTGGTTGTGAGGCATATGCTCATGTGCCAAAGGAGAAGTGGACAAAATTGGACAATAAAGTTGTCAAATGTATCTTCATTGGATATAGTTATGGTGTGAAAGGATACAAGCTTTGGGATTCTATTGCACAAAAGGTATTTTATTCCAAAAGTGTTGTTTTTAGAGAAACTAAGCCTTTTTCTATTACAGTGTAGCCAAAGAAGAAAAGAAAGATGTGATTCAACTTCTTTCTACACATGAGAAAGTTGAATCGAGGCCCTTAGAAAGACGAGATGTTGAAGAAAGCTCTACAAGTTCTAAATCATCAAAGGAAGAGGGAGAACCTAGTCATGAACCTGAACCTCCTAAACTTGAACAAAATCTTGTTCAAAGATCTACTAGACAAAGGAAACCACCTGAAAGGTATGGGTATTCTCCTGATGATTGGAGATGCATATTTACATTGAATGTTAATATTGATGAACCGAGATCTGTACAAGAGGCTCTTGGTATGAATAATTCAGAGTCTTAGAAAATAGGCATGGATGAAGAAATGGAAGCTCTTAAGAGGAATCAAACATGGGACCTTGTACCATTGCTTGAAGGACATAAGCCTATTGGTTGTAAATGGGTGTTCCAAAGGGAGATGGGTTCAAATGGAAGCATTGAGAAATATAAAGCACGTTTTGTTGCAAAAGGTTACTCTTAGGTTGAGGAAGTCGATTATGGTGAGATTTTTTCTCCGGTAGCCAAAATGACATCCATTATATTTTTTCTTTCTATTGCAACAGCTTATGATTTAGAAATCAAGAAAATGGATGTGAAAACTACTTTTCTTCATGAAGATTTGGAGGAAGAAAATTACATGTCACAGCCATAGCACTTTGTGGTGAAAGGTAAAAGTCATTTGGTCTATAAATTGAAGAAATCCTTGTATGGTTTAAAACAAAGTCCTAGGATGTGGTACAAAAAGTTTGATACATATGTGTTGAGTTTGGGATTTGTACGATCTAAATTTGATCACTGTATATATTTCAAATCTGATGGTGATGATTTCCTGGTTATTGCCTTGTATGTTGATGATATGTTGTTTACTGGCAAAGGAAAAGGTTTGATTGCAAAGTTAAAATCTCAACTCTCAATAAAGTTTGAAATGAAAGATCTTGGTGCAACTAGGCACATTCTGGGAATTGAGATTATAAGAGATAGATAGAACATAAAGCTTTGGCTAGGCTAGAGTAAGTATCTTGGTACTATTTTGAACAGGTATAATATTCAGGATTCAAGACCATTGAGTGTTCTTGTTACTATGGGAACAAAGCTTTCTAGCTCATAGTGTCCCACATCCCCATTGGAGATGGAAGAGTGAGTCGAGTACCATATTAGAGTGCCATTGGAAGTTTCATTTATGCTATGGTCTATACAAGACTAGACATTGCCCAAGTAGTGGGAGTACTTTTCCATTATATGTCTAATATAGGAAGAGCACATTGAGATTTAGTAAAAAGAGTTTTTAGATACTTGCGTGGTAGCTCAGAGTACTCGATATGTTTTCATGGAATAGGAAACAAGCATTCCTTGGATATTCGAGTCTATGTGGATTCAAACTGGGTTGGTGATGTTGATAGAAGAAGATCCACTAGTGTATATGCGATTACATTATTTGGTGATGTAATCAGTTGGATGAGCAAGCAACAGGCTATGGTCACTTTGTCCACTATTAAGGTAGAGTATATGGTAGCTACTCATGCTTGCAAGGAAGGCATCTGGCTAAAGAGATTGTGTTCAGATATAGAGTTCAAACAAGGTGCAGTGACAATTTATAGTGACGGCCAGAGTGCAATCTGCCTAGTGAAGAACCTGACTTTTCATGCAAGGACTAAGCATATTGATGTACAATATAATTTTGTGAGAGATATGGTCGAGGATGGCAAGGTGAAGTTGGAAAAGGTAGAGACTTTGGTGAATGTTGATGATGCATTAACTAAGCTCATGAGCATAGAGAAATTTAGATGGTATTCAAAATCTATGTGCCTCTCTACCCCTAGTAATTAAGTCCATGATATTTTGGATCCCCTAACTCTTGAAAGGTGTTCAACAAGTGGGAGAATGTTGAGAACATGTGTCTCAACCTTGCAAACTTTTTTTGAAAAATTTCAGAATTTGTTTGTGGAAGTTTTCCACTTGTTTATATCTTGGAAAAGAGTGTATAAAATACCAAATGGTGCATTTTCCATAGTAGAATATAGGAGGGCCATTTTTAGAGCATAGTTAGCTTGTTTTATGACTTTTATGAGGGTCTAAACTGTTAGAGTAAATAATTAATATCTAATTATTTATTCTATTGCTTAAGTTTACTTAGGTCATGCATTTATTTAATATTTCATATTTAATGCATGTAGTGGTTAGTTGTTGACAACACGGGAGTTTGTTCCCTTCTTGTTGTCATCCTTATCTTCTACCTCCTTCCAGCTTGTTCTACAAGCTTCCATGAGCTCTTTATATTCGGGCTCTCTCTCATTGTATCATTGAACAACAACATCATTTCTTATTGTAAATACATTTCTCATTGTGTTTGCATTCATGGTGTCTCTCATGTCCGTTTAGGGTTTTTGCCCGTGCTCCATGCTCTTCCCTTCTATGGCTTCTCTTTGACAGGTTTCGCATGCAGGTGATCTTGGCGTCTTCGGAGTTGGCTTTCCTCAACTCCAACATGGTATCAGAGCCTCCCTGCTGCTTCTTGTTTGAAGGATTTTTGAAGCCGTGATTTGAAGTCACAAACCCTAGTTTGTTTGTGCAATTTTTCTTCAAATCAGGGGATCGGCAATTTTTCAAAGCACTTTGGGACCAAACGGACATCACCATTGGATCCGAAAGGCCGTTTGCAGTCAGGATTCATATAAAACTTGTCATTTTTGGAGACAGGGCAATTTTGGCGATTATTTGAGGCCTCCAGGAGTCTGCCGTACGGTCGTACGGACGCAGCGACGGATTTTTTTTTTTTTTAAATATATATTGGGGTGCACCGCCACCTCGCCACCGCGGGGCCACCACCGCGCCACCTGCGCATAGCCTGCAGCAGCCGCAGCAGGCAGCGCCACCCGCGAACCACCGCGGCCCGGCCGCCTCCTAGCAGCCGCCCTCCGCCGGCGGCGCCTCTCCAGTTCTCAGCCCGCGCTCCGCCGCGGCCCGGTCTCCTCTCGGTTCCGCCGCCCCTGCGGCCGCCTCCGCCCGCCCGCTCTACGCTACATCTGTAGGATACGTCAGCAGCTGCGGGGGTGACACGTGGCCTGGGCGCCACGTGGCACCTTGCCACGTGGACCCGCCACGTCACCCCTGCCACGTCAGCCACGTCTCACCCGTACTGCCACGTGGAAATGCCACGTGGCACTCATTTTTTGCTGCGACGGCCACCAAACCGTCAAATTTAATCGCTTGACTTGCTGACGTCAGCGCTGCATCAGTCCTTGCATGCACCTCTCCTGATTCACTTTTGGACCTACTTGTGGTTTTTTGGCCATAACTCTTGCATACGGAGGTATTTTTCCAATCTGAAAGAAGTGCCGGAAAGCTAGTTCTAAGATGAAGATTTTGGTGTAGGTATTTTTAGGTTTTGATGCATTTTTATTGCCTGTTTTTTCTGTTGAAGTCTGAAGACCTATTTTTGACTCCGGCATGCATATCTTTTACATCCCATGTCAGTTTTTTGAAAACTTTATATTTCTGGAAAGCTGGTTCTGTGTACTTTTCAGAACTGTAGTCTTTTTTCTTCTTTTTTGGCCTCTGCTCTTTCTATCATAGTTTTGGCATTTTTGCTCTATGGTGGATATTTTGAGTGTTTTAGGCCCGAGGATCATTTTCCTGGCATGGTTTGCTTTCTTTTCGGCTGTACTTTCTTTTGGTTCAGTTCTTTTTAATTTTTGATCATTGTAGCTATCTTTTTGAAGCACTTTTTATTCTCGCACTGAGATAAATTGTCACTTTTTTTTCGGGAGTCATGAACGTTGTTTTGAGTCAGCTGTGCATGCACTATTTCATAAAGCACCATGGGGGGGATTATTGTTTGCTGTTTTAGGCATTCTCCCTTTGTCAAGTGAGTGTCCCTTCCACAACATTAGCCCATGCAGAGTCAGTTAGACCGTGTCTTTATCGGTGTCTGTACCTCTTTTCCTCTTTCCTCGTTCTTGGTTCTTTGGCTCACCTTCTCAGTTGCCTGTCATCACACCCCGTCTGCATTAAGGGGGGGTTATGTTGTGTTCTAATACATCCATGGTTTGATGGTTCGATAGTGTGAACTATGTATTCAGTGGTTGATCCTATATACAAGGCGATTGCAGTGGCTGGCTACCTATGCATTTCGGTGAGATGGATCATCTACCATATAGACATGCTCAGTTCATGCCTTCTTCTTCCATGGAAGGTTCTTCAAATTAGCAGTTTGGCATATTTGCGACTTCTTCATGCTTCAGTGATGCTGCTTCTTCATGATCACTCTTTGTTCCTGTTTTAGGGGACATTTTCCCTAGTTGGAGACTTCTTTAGCTCTTCACTGGGTTCTTACCTCTTTTTGGGGGAGGGTTTTTCCCATGTGGTTTTCTCTCTTTCCTCGCTTACAGAGGTTGCATTTTCTTGCATTGTACTTGGGTACCTAAAATGGCCTCGTTTTCGGGACCCATTTTGCATTCATCTTAGTTTTGTGAGCTTAAGGCATTTCCCTAAGTTGCACTTAAGGGGGGGTGTTAGAGTAAATAATTAATATCTAATTATTTATTCTATTGCTTAAGTTTACTTAGGTCATGCATTTATTTAATATTTCATATTTAATGCATGTAGTGGTTAGTTGTTGACAACACGGGAGTTTGTTCCCTTCTTGTTGTCATCCTTATCTTCTACCTCCTTCCAGCTTGTTCTACAAGCTTCCATGAGCTCTTTATATTCGGGCTCTCTCTCATTGTATCATTGAACAACAACATCATTTCTTATTATAAATACATTTCTCATTGTGTTTGCATTCATGGTGTCTCTCATGTCCGTTTAGGGTTTTTGCCCGTGCTCCATGCTCTTCCCTTCTATGGCTTCTCTTTGACAGGTTTCGCATGCAGGTGATCTTGGCGTCTTCGGAGTTGGCTTTCCTCAACTCCAACATAAACTAAGAGACAAAATTATGGACATGACTACTATTTTAACCTAGTTGTTTTTTCCATATTGGAAATGAATGTTAAAAATGGGTAACATGTGGCATGGTAGTTTTGCCCATGTTTTGTAAAACCACAAGTGGTTTCTAGGTTGTAAAATCACTATAAAAGGAGGGCTTGGGGAGGTGTTTTTAAAATTGAGTTCAGTTTGCAACAATGGTGCTAGGAGGAGTCTCTCCACGTTCAAGTTGTGGTGATGTG
Organism: Cupressus sempervirens; assembly: GCA_028749045.1. Classification (NCBI taxonomy): domain Eukaryota; kingdom Viridiplantae; phylum Streptophyta; class Pinopsida; order Cupressales; family Cupressaceae; genus Cupressus; species Cupressus sempervirens. The sequence continues at coordinate 21,209,806 of CM053785.1, read as the reverse complement.
CTCCTATAAGAACTTGCATTGCAAGTGTATTGTAATCATTTTGGTTTGATAATACATTGTGCGGGTTTTGGAGGGTGGGGTTTTTCTCCCAAAAGGGTTTCCCTATGGTACTGTGTTATGTGTTCATTGTTATTTTGATAATGTTATTATGCATTTCTTGAGATCTCTGCAATAGTTAGTTGAATTTTCATAATTATCCTCTCAAAGATTAGCATAGGAAGTGATTCCGCGCATGTTTTCTTCCTTATAAAAACTTCTTCAAACAATCTTAAGACAAAGAAATAGAATTTGTCAATAATTTTAAAAATGGATCTGCAACTTCAATCTTTATTTACAAAAGATAAAAACTCTGATTACAATGTGGTTTTCACTCATCAATGGATCGATGGATGTCAACATATGTCCATTAAAACTACTAAAAATTGCCAAACAAACTTGCTTAAGCTTCTTGCACATTCAAATATTCACTATGCACTACCATCACATTCTGTGACAATGTAACTTCAAACTAAAATGGGTAAATCTTATTTTGCTACTTTGAACACTTCAAAACTTGCAACGAATAAAATCTTCAGCCTTTCCAAGAATCTATGCCCAGTTGGGATGTCTTCTCCCTTCAAACCCCTCAAAAATTAGCTACCAAATGGGATTTTTCTAATTTAACACTACCAATGAATTTTCTAATTTAATGCTACAAATGAAATAAAATAGTATGTCATTATCTTGCTATTGCAACATTTTTTATGCTTCACAATTTCATAGCTTCCTAATAAAGATGGGAATTGCATTTTCCACGTGAATTGGAGTAATCAATTTTTGCATGTTGTAAGTGCCCACTACTCAGCCCCTAATTTTTAGGAATGTTCAAATAAATTTGAAAACCCTTGGCCTCCAAAATCCCTACACCTACATTTGCATTTCTCTGGGCATCTTGACATTTATTACATTGAAATTGCCAATTTTGATCATACTGTACTATGATCTTAGACTTGTTACTGTGATAGCTTGTGATAGCTATGGTTTTCCATAAGATTTGGGAGAAAACGGTAACTTGCTTGAGACATAGAGTATTCTCCATTTTCAATTTTTAGTTTAAACTCATTTTGGTGAGTGTATTAGGATCCAAATATATAAAGGAATCAATTAATTTTTCTTTACTTATCACAAGGACATATGTTGTAATTCCCCTAAATTGTACTTGATCTAGATCTCCTATGAAAGTGATTTCTATACCATCATAAGAGAATTTTAGGCATTGGTGATATGTAGAGGGTACTTTTTTCATGGTATGAATCTGAAGGTGCCCTAATATCATGTTACAAGGTAGAACAAGGTTTGTAAGTTGGAATAGTGCATTCTTAGTTGTAGAAGCAATTCTGATAGGAAATACAATAAGTTCTTTAGAAGGGCATTCGCCATCACCATATGCTTTTATTCTAGTTCTTTTGGATGCATTAATATCCTCTTTATTATAACCAAGACCTTCAACAACTCTTAGAGTACAAATATTAAGTCCCACTCTACTATCTATCAAGACTCATCTAACTTTAGCATTATGGACAAAAACTTTGAGTTGTAAGGGATCATTGTGATTAGGTCTAACTTGAGGGGCATTACATGGTGAAAAGGTGACACACTTTGATTTAGAAAAGTGCCTTATCATGGCTTGAAATTGGGCAGCATCAATGTTATTGGGTAGATTTGACTCTTTTAAGAATCTTCTGATGCTGGGGGGACATGTGTAGAAAATCAAGGATAGATAATTAGTAGTAACTATGGGTCTAGGAGAAGCTCCAAGTAGAGTGATCTTATTGTAGAAAGTAATGACTGTACATTGAGAGTTTTTGTCCTTTGATAGAAAATGTAGACACTCATGTATTTGCCCCATTGAAACAATTTAAGATGTAATCATGCACAATTTAGGCATAATTAACATTGGACCACAAATTTGAACTTGAAATAAAGGACTTTCCTTTATCATGTTCTACCAAAGGATTCTTGAAAATAGTGTGATTAGTATTGGAGGACCTCACCAGAAGAGATACTTTGATTAAATGTTGGTCTATTAAATCTAGCATTGTGTGTTTCAATTGAAAACATGAGGTTGTCTTGTGACCTTTCATTTGATGATAATCACATAATTTTTTGTCATCCCGCTAAGGGGGTTTTATATTTGGTTCATCTTTTATTGTAGGTAACTAAAGGAAATTATTTTGGATCAGTTTTGTTAGCACAGAATCGAGAGCTTCACTCAATGGTGTAAATTATTGATCTTTATTTTGAGGATGCCATCATGGTTGATTTTGCATTGTGTTATTCGTTGCGTGTTCTTGAGGTGAGGGTTTGAGTTATCATTTTTGTATTTGTAGTGATGGACCCTTTAAGATTGAGTTTTGCCTACATAGTGTTAATCATTAGAGCATCAACAACACCATCATTTGTAACATTCTTGTTTTGAGACCACAATTTTTCTTTCTCATTTGAAATGATCAAGTTGTTATTGTATTTTTTTAAATCTTTAGTACACCCTTGGAAATAAAAGCATCTTCAATATTAACTCCCTTTTTCATGAGCTTAGCAATTGTCCTTGGACTTTTGATCATGATCTCATACATAATTTTAGGTACTAGATTTGAATGAATAAGTGGACTTTTTTGTTCTTCTAGAATATCAAATGAACACTGGCTAACAAGGTTCCTCCAACACAATAGGAATGTCAATTATGATTCTCCCAACTTTTTATTTGTTGTACATAGATCTATCAATGTAACCTCATTTGAAGTGTTGAAAGGAAAATGGGATACAAACTTATCTTCCAACTCATTCAAGGATTTTGCATTCCTAGGTAATTTAAAATACCATTCCATTGCTTGTCCTCCAAGACTACAAGGAAATAATTGCATAAGATATATCTCATCATGGCTTACTTCAATGCAAAAAAGTATAGAATTCTCCAATATGATCTATAGGATTTCCTTTTACTCTATATTACTCAAATATGGGCACATCAAAATTCCTTGGAAACAGAGGCGTATATATCTTTTTGTCAATGAATGTTGTTGAGGTGCCTCCACTTGTTGAATATCAAGAAACATAAACTACGTTTTTTTTGTTAGAGGCATTTGTTCAAAGTGTTGTGGCACATACTCATTACATGAGGATGTACTAGTCCCTCCCCCATGGCATCCTAGATGATACCAAATTATTGTACAATCTATGTCAATGAATACATCTCTATCAGATGAATGGTTTAGTCAATCATGCAACAACTTTATTATACAAATTTAAGGTAGTATCTATCCTCACTCCTATTATCTCTCCCATATAACATAAACTCATTTAGATTATGATTATTTAGAATAATTAGATTTTGTATGCAACAATATCTTATATTTTATTTAAAATACATTATATTCATTACAAATAATAAAGATAACATATCAAAATGGTTTTAAAAATAAATAGTTAGGTTCCAAAAATTATTAAAAAGTGCAAAAAAGAATTATATTAATATTTATCTTTCATTATTGGTTAATGTGAATGCAAAATTTTTTTAAAATATATATACACAAAAAAAGTTGAAGTTAAATTCATGTGAAAAAGAGTTTATTTATAGTATAAGCTAGCATATATTACTCATTATCAAATTATTTTAAAAAATCTAGATACATTTAATGAAATTTTTGAAAGTGTTTTGATTTTTAAAAAAATATAAATTAAATTTACAAAGAAAATGATTTGTATCAATACTTATATTAGGATAATTTATTTGGTGCAATGGACAAAATGAAGACTAAGATGATCAATACAATTTTTTTGTGAGACATTATTATTTTACACAATTACATAACATTTCTCTATATTTATAATTTTTTTCAATTTATTAATTATAACTTTTTTTTTGTTTTACTTTTGAACAAAACACAATATTTATATTTGTAACTATATATTTAACTTTGAACAATTTTACATTTCAACAAATAAAATAATAATATATTAATAGAATATATAATTTTAATTAAATTAAATTTATTTAAAAATATTAAAAACAATTTATATTCGGTAAGTCCATACAAATACAAAATTAACTATGAGACAAGTATAGACCACTATTTGTACTTGTTAATACTTATAATATGTCTCACAATCAAATGTAGCTCATAATTGATATAAAAAATTGAAAAATTGTTCCACATTCCTAATTGTTGGTGTAAATAAGTATTTACTTATTACACTTACTTAAGTTTACTTAGGTTAATGCATTATTTATTATTTTGCATTATTTTATTATTTATTTGTGAGACACTTAGGAGTTTGCACACCTTTTTGAGTTGTCATGTTGACAACACAAGAGTACACAACTCTATTTTAACACATGGTGTCTACAACACTGTTTTGCATGTCACACCCTTGTAGGCTTATCCTCTCATCACTGCACTTACTTTCGTGCTTAATGGAGGATAACCCATATCTAGTGGACATGTGCTTGGTTGTATGACTTATTATGATGCTGATTACGAGGCATTCTAGATGCATCTCAGAGGCCTTTATACACAGGCACTCCTAGTGTACTTTCACATTGCATTAATTATGACGTATTGAATACATTATCATTTTGATCATACTCTCTCTCTCTTTGGTCTATTGTGTGCTTGTGTTTGAGTTCTTAGTTCCTGGGTGAATTTTGCCCTTAGGCAAATTCTTACATGGTATCAGAGCAACTTGGAGATTTTCTCATCACATAGTCGTTTGAGACCACACTTGCTTCATCACCTCAGCCCGAATTCGAAGTGCTACAAAAATTGAGAGTGTCTTGCATTAGATTTGACCTCACCATTGTATTCAAAATGCTAAATTGGTGAAAATCGACTATAAACACGCCTACCTGGGCCCAAAGTTGACTGTGAGGCAATTTTTTTTTGCGAATCGGAACCCAGAGACCTCAATTTGTAGTTCAGATATGGTCATTTTCGGATCTATTTAATTAAGTTTTAGATCTGAATTAATTTCTGTTGATATTTTTTGAAATTATTTTTGGAAACTATTGCCCTTTTTTTCAAAATTATTTCTTGTCAGAGAAAAAAAATTTCAGTATTGGATTGTCACACCCCAGCCCACAGATTATTTAATTATTTCACAGGGCACTATTATTTATAATTTATGGGCATATGCAATTCACTCGCGGGTGGCCGTACGTAGTATATTACTCAAAAAGCACGATTAAGGTTCAGCCCTGTTCACACTCCACCAGCAGGAGCATTGAATAATGACATAGACTTGATTGCCGACCAACTTCACGAATGGCAAGTCGTAAGCCCAGCCTGCTCGACCCTTCGACAACTCTTCAGTTAATTACCAGAGGCTATTCTATATTAAACTACATTACGAACTACCATATATCCAATGTGGGACTAAAGTCCCCTCATCAACCCCCACTCATATAAATATTCAAGTTAGGGCATAGACATCTGAGCCTGCGTTAAGTTTTTTAGCATCGCAGATCTCAAACAGCTTTAAACTCTGGCATGCGAAAGGGTTTCAGGCACGTTAACAATCTCCAGTGAGAGCTAAAGATTTCTGTTGTTGTTTCCTTTTTGCCTGCACATGAAGTTCTTTCTAGCCGTGGTAACAAATTCCAACACGAGTTGCAGGTTTTCGGTGTCATTTTCAGAATCCGATGAGTGTTATTAAACCTGTGCACGGATTTTTGGTGGTCTCATTTTTTCTTCGGCATCAAACAATGTAGTATCTGCAGTTGCCAATCGTTGTCAAAGTCTTTATTGGCACTTTAATTTCAGCCTACGACACGTCATTGTATGCCTAAAATGTGAGCACACTTCTATGAGTCATTATATTAAAGATTTCTCAAAAATGAGGTCTCGAATGGCGACTCATAGGTCTCTTTTCATGGAGTGTAGGGGTTTGTAATGGAGGCTCTCAGTCTGACCTAGTTTGTGCCCATACAAGTACACCACGAAACAAGAGATTCAATGATCTAATACGCATGCAAATAGAAATGAAAAAAATAATAATCTAAATGATAACAATGCAAAACAATGCAAGAAATGAAATCTAATCTATGAAAAGAAATAACAATTCAGATCTAATCTATGAAAGCAAGATCTAATCTATCAATGCAAGATCTAAGCTAACATGAAAATCAAAGTATGGATCATGATGATGGAAGCCATGCATGCAAGAGAGAATGAGACAAGAAGATAGAAGTTCTCCACAAAAGTTTTAATATTCAAAACTCCTTCAAAAATCACTCTCCAAACTTGCAACATAACAATAGCATAATAATGGGTGTCCCCAAAATGAGGAGAGGACTCTCCCTTATAAAGAAGATTGGACGATCTAGATTAAGAGAAAAAAGATTTAATCAAGGGTGGAGAAATAATGATCCATGTGAACTAAAGATCCACCAATGAGAAAAGTGGAGTGGTTGAAAAGAAAGTGGAGAAAGGATGAAGATAAGTCCCATATTAACTGTAGATAAAAGATTTATTTAATTTATTTATTTGTTTTAACTCCTTTTTCATCAAAAAGAGATTTAAGTGGGATATTTTATTTAATTAAAATGGAGTAAGTTCTTTTAATTAAATAGGAAATATTTAATCAAATTAAAAGAGAGGTTTTTCTCTTAATTAATTAAATGGAGATGAATTATTCAATTAAAAGAGAGGTTTTCTTTTAATTAAATGGAGACTTATTTTATTTAATTAAAAGAGAGCAAGTTCTTTTAATTAAATAAGAAATATTTAATTAAATTAAAAGAGAGGTTTTCTTTTAATTAAACGGGGACTTATTTTATTTAATTAAAAGAGAGCAAGTTCTTTTAATTAAATAGGAAATATTTAATTAAATTAAAAGAGAAGTTTTTCTCTTAATTAATTAAATGTGGATGAACTATTTAATTAAAAGAGAGGTTTTCTTTTAATTAAACAAGGACTTATTTTATTTAATTAAAAGAGAACAAGTTCTTTTAATTAAATAGGAATTATTTAATTAAATTAAAAGAGAACAAGTTCTTTTAATTAAATAGGAAATATTTAATTAAATTAAAAGAGAGGTTTTTCTCTTAATTAATTAAATGTGGATGAACTATTTAATTAAAAGAGAGGTTTTCTTTTAATTAAACGGGGACTTATTTTATTTAATTAAAAGAGAGCAAGTTCTTTTAATTAAATAAGACTTAGGATAAAATGACCAACCTTAGAAATAAAACAAATTGAATTTGATCAAGGAAATTGATTTGAATTAATTTAATAAAATATTACACACCATTGATTTAGGAAATTTGATAAATTGATAAATTGAATAATGGGGGCCCATAGTCTAGGTGACCATTTTAGGGTGCATATAGTCATCAGCTTGCCACTTGGATTGACAGCGACTGCACTGTTGTGCCTGTGTACAGACCTTGACATGTCTGCAGTTTGGCCCACGTCATTTGACCGAGATTGCCATGTCACCCATGGAACTCGTGTAGTGCCATGTCGAATTTCATTTGACACATGTCCATTTTCGTGCAGTACGTGAACGTTGATGGTCTGCCACGTCACCCTAAAGGCCATTTTTTGCTGATGTCATCAAAATATGGTGTTAAAATTGACAGCTGCCTGACCGTCATTTTCAGGCATTTTACAACTGTAGTGATGGCCATTTGACCATCAAATTTAGCATACCAGATTTTGCTCCAAACCCCTCTCCAAATTGCTTTTCAATTTGGCAGCCTGAGTTCATGAGCCCATATCTCGGACATCCGGACTCCGATTCAAGTGCAATTATTTTTGAAATTGGATAAAAATTTTTGAATTTTTTAGTGGCGGTGTTGTTTTCTAGTTTTGGTACACAGATTTTGTAGAAATTATATTTTTTGGTGACTATACCTGCATAATCTTACATTTTGCAACTTCAGAAGCTCTGTATGGGCACATCCAGTCACTTTTTTAGGTTCTATTTTTTTTTAAAGTGTTTATTTTTTCATCTACTTTCCAGATCTAAAGTTAGATTCTAGGGTTGTGTGGACCAATTTTTCACTTTCAGAATTAGGCCTTCTTTGCATAATCTTGCATTTTACAACTTCAAAAGCTCTGTATGGGCACATCCAGTCACTTTTTTAAGTTCTATTTTTTTTAAAGTGTGTATTTTTTCATCTACTTTCCAGATCTAAAGTTAGATTCTAGGGTTGTGTGGACCAATTTCTCACTTTCAGAATTAGGCCTTCTTTGGCATTGTAAAGCTTTGATTCTTTTTCAAAATTGTTGTAAAACTAAGCTACAATGCTCAAGTGATAGATTTAAGCCTCATAAGGCAGTTTTAAAAGAAAAATCAAAAAATCCACTTTGTTCATTTTGACAAGTGCCCCATTGTAAACGCACTACCTATAAAGTGCCAAAGCATCTTTTTTTTTTTTTGGGGGGGGGGGGGGGGTCTTTTGATTGAGTGAAAGGGGGGGTGTGTACTGTGTTTTTTGTCTCTATTTTTTACTCTTTTCATTTCTGCATCATGGGTTTTAAATGTCCTCCTCTAACTTCACACAACTATTCTACATGGAAAGATATTGCATTGAGTAGATTAATGGAAAAAGGATATAGTCTGTATGTTGATGGTACAATTACCAAACCTACTGATGCTAATGAACTCATTGATTGGCAAAGACAAGATCAACAGGCTTTAGGTGTTATCAAGAGTTGTGTACATGGGGATCTTCTCTTTCACATTAAAAATTGTTCAAACTCTAAAGAAGCTTGGGATAAACTTGAACAATTGTATGATAAAGTGGATGAAGAAAATGGATTTCAGATTGAAGATGATCTACTTCTCTCGGATCCTAAGAATTATGACACAATTCAGGATTACATCATTAAAGTCAATGAGTATAGGGAACTTCTTAAAGATTGTGGAAATCCCATGAAGGATGACAAGTTGATTCATCGTATCCTAAAGAGGTTACCTTCTGAGTAGGCTAACTTTATTTTGAGTTTTAATACTCACAAGTTAACCATGGGATCTGCTTACCAGAAGCCTTCCTTTGATGGATTTGCAGACATGTTGATTGTTGAAGAATCTCACTTGGTGGATTTTGGACTTCTCAAGTCATCAAAGACCAAAGTCTTTGTGGCTAGTGATGATCACAAATCAAGTCAAGGGGGAAAAAGTAACAAGAAGGAGAAGCAATGGAAGCATAAAACACAATCTGAGACACAACAATCCTCCTCTCAACAAGGTTGTTCTTCTTCAAATAAGAAGGGAAGTAATGTAAAGAAGGACAAACTTTTTTGTGCATACTACAAAAAGCCAAATCATGATGAGCATCATTGCAAGACAAAAAGAATCGATGAGTTAGAAAATCTACTCAAGAAGAACAAGATACAAGTGCTAGGTACTTCCAAGGATTCAACTCCAACCTCTTCGAAGGGTAAAGGTCAAGCACTTATGGCAAACACTAGTTCTTCTTTGGAATGGATACTTGACTCAGGTGCCTCTTATCACATGGGTTCTTCAAAGGAAGACTTTTCTTCATTAAAGCAATCAAAGGTACCACACATCTTCGTGAGAGATGATACTAAGATGGAAGTTGAAGGGAAAGGACATGTGGAAATGGAAAATGGGGAATTTGAGGATGTGCTCTACATTCCAAATCTAACCTCCAATCTCCTATCAGTTTATCAAATCACTCACCTTGGAGATGGTCATAAGGTTGAGTTCCTTCCAGATTCAGTGATGGTGCAAAGTCTCAAAGATGATTCATTGGTTGCAGTGGGAAAAGTCAATGATGACAAGAGGCTTTATTCTTTCTCCCAATTTGTTCCTAAGAGTCCTTCTCAAGCCTTGTTGACTGAATCTACTTCAAACATCAACTTATGGCATGAGTGGTTTGGTCACCTTGACTTTCGCTCTCTTCAACAACGTTGCTCTAAACATATGGTCAAAGGTCTACCTAATATCAAATTTTCCAAGGGAGAGTGTTCATCTTGTTTAGTGGATATGAATCTCAATGAGAAGTATGATAAAGGGAAGTCTTCTCAAGCTCCAGTTGTTCTTTAGCTAGTTCACATGGTATTAGGAGGTCCCTTTGCAGTGACTTCAGTCAGCCAAGGCCGCTACATACTCACATTTGTTGATGACTTTTCAAGATTCACTTGGGTCTCCTTCCTTCATCATAAGAATGAAATGGTTCATAAGCTTAAAGATTTTAAGACTCGTGTTGAATACAAGTCAAGGAAAGCCATCAAGGTACTAAGGGTGGACAATGAGAACAAATGTGTAGACAGAAGACTCAAGAACTTTTGCAAAAATTGGGGGAATTGATCTTCAGAACTCACCAGCATTTAGTCTGCACAAGACAGATGTTGTAGCAATGAGGATTAGGAATCTCAAGACCATGGCAAGTTGCATGATTAAGGCCAATTCTTTTGATCCTACATTAGAAGTTGAAGCCATTAGCAATGCTACTCACATACTTAACAGATCTCCTCATCCAGCTTTAGATGGCAAGACTCCTTTTGAGGCATGGTGCGGCAGAAAACCAGTTGTGAGTCACCTTAGAGTCTTCAATTGTCCAACATGAGCTAACTTATCTTCCAAGAGTTGCAAGACACTGACACCTAGGCCTTGTACCTTCATTGGCTATGAAGACAATGTGAAGGCTTACAAACTTATGGATCCAGATGTAAGGAAACTCAGGTGCGGAAATAGCTTCCTACACTAATCTCATAAGGAAAGTATGATGCAAATCCTATTAAAATCTTCTACACTTACAGATTCAATATCATGTAAACAACAATATTGCAGCCAACCATGCATACAAAAAATAGATAGAGAAAGGAACACATAACACAAGGATTTGCCGGTGGGAAAAAAACTTTCGGTAAAAAAACCCCACCCCTTCAGAACTTGCACAATGTATTATCTTCAACACAAGATTACAATACACTTGGAATGCAAGTTCAACATCAACAACAGAAGACTTCAGTAGCTACTCGCAGTACCAACAATACACCTTTTTCACATCGCTTCTCTTCACAACCCTAAAAATTCTTATAACATGCGCTTCACTTTAAGGCTACTCCCAAAGGTAAACCGTATTAGGGTTTTACCATTCTCCGAGAAAATAGGAACCCCAAAAAAAATTTTTGAAGTAGAGTGTATAGTACTCAAATATCTTAGTTGCCACATGTCTTCACCTATCATTGAATCTTCCTAACATAGCTCTTACGTGTCATAAGAATCCGTCATAACCGTTTTAGTCACGATCTCCTTACACACAATTCAAGATGTCGACACATCAACATTATTTGCAAGAAATACATTTTACAAAACAAATAATAAGAATAGGAATTATACAAGGTTGAGACACCTTATTCCTAACACCAGAGGCACATGAGATCTTTGTGGAGAAGGTTGTTCACTTTGAGGAAAGTTCTTCCACCTTTTCCTTTACTCCTCTTCGCACATCATACACAGTGGAAACTGATAGTGACACCAGTGACAGTGCTTCAACAGGTTCAGACACGTGGGGTTTTGGCGACAGTTGCAGTGAGAGGTCACATCAGTCTAGTCCACATGCTTACATTGCCACAGTGAAAGGTCCATCACATCATGGTACATCTCGTCTTCCAGCTACTACTTTAGTTGACTTGGGAGATAGACTTGAGGACTTACATCTTCTCATTGATGAAAGTGATTCTTCTACAGTTGTTGCAAGGGCTCACTTTGACCCTCATGTCCATTCTCTACATGATCAATCTTCTTAGGTTGGTGTGATTGTGGATCCTTATGAACAACAATTAGTGGAGGTCTCTTTGTCAGTTGAGGAGACAGATGGTTCAGTGGAACAGGTTCAACAGACATCCTTGCCAGATCTGCATTCATTCTTTTCAGCGCAGTTGGAAGGGGTGAACTTCAGCATCAATACAAATACTTGAGCAAGTATCAGGGCCAGCATACATCTTCAGGAGTGTACCTTTGGCATTGTTTCTTCCTAAAAGGAGGAACACCTTTCTGCATTCTTGGACCAACTTCTTCATTGGAGCAACTTTCACTTGTCGACATTCTTCTTTTGGGGGGGGGGGGAGCCTATTCTATCTCTCTTCCTTCTTTCATTCTCTTATGTATATACTCGATGTATGTCGTAATGGGGGGTCTTGATTACTCCATCCATCGATGCATCCTTATTTATCTCTCTTTTTGGGGGAGGGTTTTTCCCATGAGATTTTCCCTCTTTCCCCGCTTTATGAGAGATTTTCATCTTCATTATGTACAATGGGTACCTAACATGGCCTAGTAGCCGGGACCCATTATGCATCTTCATCCTCTAGTTCGCAAGCTTAAGGGGGTTTGTTGGTGTAAATAAGTATTTACTTATTATACTTACTTAAGTTTACTTAGGTTAATGCATTATTTATTATTTTGCATTATTTTATTATTTATTTGTGAGACACTTAGGAGTTTGCGCACCTTTTTGAGTTGTCATGTTGATAACACAAGAGTACGCAACTCTATTTTAGCACATGGTGTCTACAACATTGTTTTGCGTGTCACACCCTTGTAGGCTTATCCTCTCATCACTGCACTTACTTCCGTGCTTAATGGAGGATAACCCATATCTGGTGGACATGTGCTTGGTTGTATGACTTATCATGATGTTGATTACAAGGCATTCTAGATGTATCTCAGAGGCCTTTATATACAGGCACTCCTAGTGTACTTTCACATTGCATTAATTATGACATATTGAATACATTATCATTCTAATCATACTCTCTCTCTCTTTGGTCTACTGTGTGCTTGTGTTTGTGTTCTTACTTCCTAGGTGAATTTTTTCGTTAGGAAAATTCTTAAACTAATCAATAACAAACATGTTTTTAAATCTATTTTAATTTATAGATCTGTTGAAAATTTGTTCAAGACTCCCCTCTAGATTTGTGACAAAGGCTCAACTGTCTCCTGTGTACGATAAGTTGGGTGGTTGTATTGGATATTGATAGATCCGTCTTCTGCTGCAACTAAAACCCTCAATCTAACAAGTGATATCAAAGCTTGGTGATAGGTTCGAATCCTCAAACTCTTAGGTAACATTGAAGAGGAGATTGTTAGAAAAAAAATTAGCACAATCCTTGACAAGGGCTTACCCGCCTCAATGTGTACTATAAGTTGAGTTGTTGTATCGAATATTAAGTGTTTTGGTGCTTCTTTTATAAATATATAAATTAAATATGAAAATAAGAGCTAATAAAATATAACACTACATGACAAAATAATAGATAGAGCAAGTGTAAGAATATGTATTATTAACAATAAATGTAAAAAAGAAAAAGCATAGAAAACTAAAATTAACCAAAAATACATACAAATACTACTATATAACTATATGAAAACACAATTCTTCTATAATAAATCTAAAACTATCTAAGAATTGACACACACTATCTATTTGCAAACATAATATGAGTCTTCACTTCTCTATTAAGACATTTGTTAAAAAATACAACGTCAATTTCTAATTAGATTATAAATAAAACTCATAAACAAGACAAATACATATAAAAGATAGAAAAACTATTTCCCTTAATTTACCTTCTATACATTTTTGGCATACCTATACAACCGCTAGATGCAATTGCTAGCATCTAAGAGAGACAAAAAAAAAAAAAAATTGATACAAATATAAAAATTGATACAAATTAAGATAATAGAAAATAATGTTTGTGGTGAATTATTGAGAGAGAAGACAAGACTGATCTATCAGCTGTCCACAGATAAAAAGTAACAATTTTGTTCCCACAAACTTTTCTCCGCTTTTCCACGAAATCTCAACAACTCTAATGTCTTTTCATCACCAACAAAGTAAACGGTCCGAAAGAAAAATTGTATGCTAAATTTCCACCACTTTTGTCTTTCTTAATTGACTCTAGACTTATATTGGAGGGCTGTAAGTAAGTGGGTCAAGATATTGGGAGAACAGGTTTTGTAACCTAACTTTCCTCTTATTTTCCACGTTTTTTGTTTTTGCGTGTGAGGAAAAGTCTTTTATACCCATCGTGATTCTTGACTTGCAGACGAAAGATTTTAACTTTCAAAGATTCCATAAAATTGCGTATGAATATTCTAAGCGTGTTTACCTTGTAGAGTTTTGATGATAGATTCAAAGGAGTCTTAACCCCAATATCACTAGGGAAACACTATAATTCCCAAACATTTTTTTTATTGTTAAAATTAAATTTTCATCTATAGGGGCCTAATGAAAGTCCTTGGCCAGGCCATTCTTTCTTAAAATCTTTAACAACAATCATAAATTACTACAAAACTAAGAATTCCCATAACAAGAATGATGGAACAACTGGTGAGCACAAACGCCAATGAATCGACCATTATAGAGCTATACAACAAACAGTAGGAACTCCTCCTTATCCCACACACTCCAAACAAATCTTTCAAGCAATATGCTAACTATAAAAATCAATGCCACTTGTATTCCCAATTTTCAACTTGAATCCATTTCTTTCGGATCTTGTAATATACAAGGGGATTTTCCAAGTTTTATTTCAACACAATACTTCTTACGGTCACTAGATTTGTCTCAAAACTCTCTTAGCAGAAATATTCCTGATTGGCTATGGGATTCTAGGCACCTTAATTATCTCAACCTCTCTTCTAATCAATTCGTAGGTAATTTGCCCTTCAAGTTGCTTGGATTTGAGAATAATAATTGTGACCCCTCAGACATCGATTTGCATAATAATAAGTTGCAGGGAAATATTCCACTTGCTCTACATAACATGGAGTTCTTAGATCTTTCAGAGAATCTATTTCATGGACCCATTCCAACAAAAATTGGTAAGTATGGACAAGCTCTACAATTTTTGTCACTAGCAAAAAATAATTTGAGTGGTGTCATTCCACATTCTATCTGTGAGTCAAATAATTTACAAGTTTTGGATTTGTCAAATAACAAGCTTAGAGGTAACATTCCCTCAAGTTTGTACCAATGCTCCATGTTGTCCATACTAAATCTGGAAAAGAATGATCTTAAGGGCACAATTCCAAATATATTTGGAAACATGACTCTTCTAGAAACATTGAAATTGGGTTTCAATAGGCTAAACGGGGACATCCCATCATCCCTTAGAAATTGTACCTCTTTGAAAATCTTAGATTTGAGGAACAACAATATGCGTGGGGGTATTTCTACCTGGATTGAAAGCTTGCAAAGGCTTCGCATCCTGATATTGAAATCAAATAGATTTGTTGGACAGATACCCTCAGAATTATCAAAACTACGAAGTCTTCAAACATTAGATTTGTCAAGCAACAAATTTTCAGGCATTGTTCCAAGTGGCTTTATGAACTCAACTACAATGGCAAATCACACAGAAAACACAGAAACTCTTGAATTGATAGGTGGTGGTATCATTTACATAGATAGTATAATCATCAAAAACAAAGGACAAGACATGGAGTATGTGAGATTATTGACATTTGTAAAATGTCTTGATCTATCAGACAACAATTTAATAGGCAAAATACCTTGGGACATTCAATCCCTCAAAGGATTGATAATTCTCAATGTTTCATGGAACCATTTCAGTGGCAAGATTCCAGAATCCTTGGGAAGTATGGTGCAGCTAGAATCACTTGACCTTTCCAGAAATGAATTTGTTGGGATGTTTCCTGTTGAGCTGATACATCTTACATATTTGAGCTACTTTGATGTCTCTCATAATAACCTATCAGGAGTGTTACCACAAGGAGGACAAATGATGACATTTAATGCTTCATCATTTTCCAACAATTTAGATCTATGTGGCCTACAAATCAATGTGTCATGTTCAAGAAATGTTGGAAGAAGATATGTGGTGGGGTGTGGGATTGGGAATGGGCAATGCACTTGGATTTTCAGGTGTAATTTGGATGTTGTGTTTCAGTGAATCTTGGAGAGCAAAATGTTTCAGAGTAATGGATGGCACTATTGACTGTCTCTTCCAAACATTTAGAAAAAGATTTTACAATACAATATAATGATATTATTTTGATCTCCATCTCCTTTAGATCTGCATATTCAACATGAAGACAAAGTAAGTTTAATTCACACAGTTTATTTATGTAGTTAATGGTTTTTAAAGTGAATAGCAGAAGTTCTTTATACTGATAATGCTGTACAACTATAATAAACCTAATCTTTATGTGTATTATGTCAGGTTCCAATTGCAAGTCTACAATACTATGTTGAATATATAGATCAGGCACCATCATTCACAAATGGAGCATTTTTTGTTCCTCAATAAATGCAGTTTCCAAGTGCTGAAGATAGAAAATTACACAACAAATTCATTCATATCTTTCTACCATCATCAGTTCTGTGACTGTCAAGTTTCAGAATTACATAGGTACCGATAACAAACTCAATTCTATTTTTCATTTCTTTTCTCTATTATAATATTGGCTCCACATAATGAATGCTGAAATGGACTTGCAAAAGTTCACCGTACAAAAGGCTCTCATGCAATTTCAAAGATTTGATAAACATTATTACTAGTTCTGAACTGTTCTGTTCAGTCAATAAATTATGTTTTTGAGATTTTTTTATTTTTATTTTTTTATAATAGCATTCAATTTGCAACCATTATTTCTCTCCTTGATGTTGCATCATTAATTCCAGGACAATGAATAGAATGAAAAGAATAAATTATTGAATTATAGGATAAACTTGAAGACTCTATTTCTCATCCACTTCAGGGAGCACTGCAGTTCAACCAGAGGTGTGTTTAATTTGAGTGACTGTGTTGTTTCTTGCCTTCGATTGTATTATTCCTGACTGCTGAAGTTTGATATGATTTCAATTTGCAGGTTTTCTATTCAAGTTTCTCAATTGTTAGCAAATTTTAAGTGGAGCTTAGGAGAATCATCTATTGATATACGGTACCATAGCCGCTCTACTAGAAATACATGGTACTCACTTTGCACCTTACTTATTGTGGTTTTGGTAAACAAGACATTTGTATGAATCTTATTTGTTCTATGACAGCAGAGGCATATATTCAAGGTTAAAACTGCAACGAAGGCAGCTTATAATTGACCATTTAGTTCAAAGTTTATGAGGCATGATTCAGAAATAAAGTATGTCCTTTCCACATTATCATTTGATTGTTAGGAATTCAAATGAGTTTGCCTTGGAAGTGGAAAATATGCTTGAAGTCAAAACAGAGTTTAAAGAAATAATTATTTTATAAATAGTCTTTTTAAGTAATCAAAATATTAAAGTTATATATTAAGAAAGATCGAAAACAAGGATCAGCCCACTAAAGTTTCAAAAAATGGTTAACTTTGTTTGCAAACATTTTTTTGTGGACAATTGTAAGATCTCTGATTTGTTGCCAGTGTGTTTTCTACGTTGTAAATATTTGCTATCTTAAATTCACAGATTTTGCTGAAAAGTTAAAAATAGGTCTTTGCTGAATGCTTAACATTGTGTTGCCAACAAGCAGTTTTTGTGGGGAAAGCACAAAATTCATTTCAGAGCTGATTTGAATGGTAATAAGAATAATCTCAATTTTTATATCAAGCCTCAATATGTTTAAAAAATAGTCCTGTTTCATATATTAGATAGTGCTACCCCTAATAAAATGTTAATTATTATCCGGTTGCATTAGAGAATTAGTAGCAGAAAGTATAGCTGATAGAAAGATTGGTGAGAAACAAGAGGAAGGATAATTGTTCCCATAGAGCATATGGAATGTACACACATCTTCTCTTCACGAATAACAATTTGGAATATAGGTGATAAAAGCTTAAATTCCAACAATAGTTCTATGGATTAATTCTCTAACTGTCGAATTCCAATATGATTTCAGTGTATGCGGCATCAGATTCAAGTTTATAATATGTATGCGGCATCAGATTCCCATAGTTACTCTTCCAGAAATACCAAGTACTCACCTTACATTTGATAATTACATAATGTATTTTTTCTTAACAAGAAATTTATATGAATATTATCTTTTAAAAGTTCCAAGTTGAACTGATGGAAAGGATGTGTTACTTAAAAAGAAGTTTTGATGAATATTATTTGTTATGTTACTAAGTATTTGATTTTCTTTTTGATGAATAGATCTTTTTCATTAATTAAAATATAAAGATACATATTCACCAAAAAAAGAGCAAGGGATACAAGTTCAGACCCAATGTTAGATATCAACTATCCATAAAAAAACATATGTAAGCAAAAAAATAAAACCTTCAGACTGCAAGAACAGAAGTCCTTGAGATTATTGGCTAGCTTAGCCCAACAATCAGCAGTAGCAGCATCATCTATTGACAGATTTTGCAGAAAAATCAAACAGGTCTTTGCTGAATGCTAAAGATTGTGTGACCTAGAGTGCAGTGTTTGTGGGTCAAGCACACAATTCGTGGCATTTTCAGTTCTGATTTTGATGGTAAGAATAATTCCACTTTTTATTTCAAGCATCAAGATGTTCAAACAATAGGCATGTCCACTTATTCAGGTATTAGATAGTGGTGCCCCTACTCAAATGCTAATTATTGTTTGGTTGGGCATACAGAGTTAACAGCAGAAAGTAATGCTGATAGAAAGATTGTTCAGAACAAAAGGAAGGATGTTGCTCCCATTCTCTTCAATTGTTTGCCTGGGATAGCAACTATAGATTTAGGATATGAAAGGTAAAGACTGAGCCATCTCTTCACAACACCAATCTGGAATGCAGGTGAAAAAAGCTTAGATTCCACCAATAGTTGTACAGAGCATGGGATTTCATATTTTCATTGAACAAAGATGATTTGATTCATCAAAATACATTACTAAAGATTTTATCTTAAAAACAAATGAAACAGCAAATTCAAGGGAAGAAAAAGGGTAGCCCTTACAAATTTAGTGTCAGTGGATGTCTTGGTATGCCCAAGAACACAATATATTGCTTCCAATCACAAGTGGACCAACATATATCCAGAAACAGCAAGCAAGAATCTTTATGGTTCAGGAATTTTCAAGGCAACAGAGGCATAGCTCACAATTCTGGTATTGTTTTTAACACGTCAAAAATTTGATGATTATATTCTATTGAAAAACTTAAAAACTACGGATACTCAATTTAGAGTTCTCTTAACTAACATAATCATTGTGGTACCACGAGATCTAATATCAGCCCATTCGTATTACTTGAATCGGTTTCCCTAACATTCTTGAATGTGTACAGGGCCATACCTGGAGAAAATAGATTGCAGAATGGTGAAGAGCAATCTTATATTTCAATCTGTTGGTTTCCGACACTTTCTCTAATGAAGGAAGATTGTTTAAATCTTCTGAACCAATAAATCTCAATAACAGTAAGATGAAGAGAATTTGCTTCTTTCAAAATTTCTTTGCTTTTGATGATCCTTACATTTTCCATATTTGATTGGAATCGCCTTATTAATGAGATTTCCATCCCTACTGTGTTGAGGGTAGCAACCCCAAGAATCTGTTGTACAAGGAAGATTTCCCACATTTTCCTTCCCAAGCGGATCAAGGGGACAATTCCTTGAGATGAGCAGAGTAGCATTGATAGATGTTTGCATAGTGAAGCTCATATTGTCTTTTTCATTATTTGTCAGTCACATCCTCCGTTTGGGTTTTAGTCTGTTCAAAGAGCAGAAACCAAAGTTGGCTAAATTATTGTAATTCTGTTTATTGAATTATGTATATAGCTTGCCACTTCAATAAACATGTTTTATTTAGGTGGTTGTGTATTGCAAATGTATTATGTGATTATGATAAATAATGGTTTTTGATGATATTATTTTTCTTTTGTACTATTTTATTTTATTCATGTGTACATTACTTAATTCAATATAAAAATATTGATTTAAAATTATTCTGAAAAATTGTACCTCTTTTTCTATATGATTTAAACTTCTTTTTTATTTTAATTTTATTTTTATTCTATTATTTTATTTCCTTTAAACTTTTTTTTTTAAATTAAAAAAATTCATTTGTTTCCTCAATGAAAATCATAAGATTATTTTTGGTTAGTTTCTAATTCCAAAAATAATGTTATCTTGGTCTAATGAGAATGGGATTGATTATTTCAATAATAAGTTTCTAATTTATTGAATATTTCTATATGGTTGTCATTTTTTCTCACTAAATTCATCTTCTCAAGCCTTGTGCTTGGTCTACTGATGCAATTCTCATTGTGTTGTCTCAAAGGTAATCATAGTTTTTAAAAATTGTCAGCCCTTCCCCTTTTTCTTTTTTCCAAATAAGATTTTATCTTCCTTTTTAATATTTAATATTTTTAGTCTATTATTTTAATCCCTTTAAATTATCTTTAGTTTTAACAATAAAATTCACTTGTTTCCCTAATGAGAATAAGATTGCTTTTTGATAAGTTTCTAATTCCAATAGGATGTTATTTTGATTATGATGAGGATAAGATAGTTTCAATGATAAAATTCTAATTGATTGAATGACTTTACATGTATACCAATATTTTTTCAATGAATCCATATTCTCCAGTCATATACTTGGTGTATTTTGATGAAATTCTTAGTTGTGTTGTCTTCTCTAATCACAAAGGTGGTCATGATTTTTGTTTTGTTTTCTAACAAAGAGTTTGGTATAGAGTTGCTAGATCATATTATTTTTCATTGCAATTTTTTTTGAAGATTGTAGAAGATATATATATATATATATATATATATATATATATATATATATATAATGTGGATTAAGTTTTATTTATTTAATTTAATTTTTTTTAATTGTAGAATCTTATTTTACAAATAGTTGTTGCTTATTGATGATACTTAAAATGGAAAGAAGCATACATAGCATCCTCCTACCTTTATAAGGAAATGCCTTTTTCCTAATTTTTGTTTTTGACAGCTATGATTAATAAGATTTTTTTTAAAAAATTACATACATTTTTCTTTTAAAAAATTAATAATTCATTTTGTAAGTTTGAAAGAGCTAATTTTTTATATGATACAAATTTTGGAGATTTCTAGTTGATTTTTAATATTTCACCTATAGATCATACTCTATGATCTTTCATAAAAAAATACAATATTAAACAAAAAAAATTTAAAGTTTCTTAATTGAAAAATATTTTATAGAATGAAAAGGGAAAAGATCAAAAAGTTTATTTCAATAAACATAGAAAAAATTAAAGCTTCTTTCTAAAATTTAGAAAAATAGAAAAAGTTACGTCTACTATAAATTTTACAAAAAACAACTTATTATCTTCGCCAAACACTTATTTCTAATGACAAAAAGTTATTTCCTTTTTTTAAAGAAAATTTATTCTATATAAAAATAATAATATTTTGCATTTCATTAACTTTCATCAAATATCACATAGTTTAATATTTTGAATTTACACTACTATTGACCTCTAAATTGTAAAATGTCACAATGTAGTACAAGTTGTAGTATGACAAAAAGTTGAAAGTAAAGTAAGAACTAGAAAATCTTGTCTCGATTGATCCAAATAACTCCAAAATAGTTTTTCCAAAGCTTTAATGTGCTCTTGGATTAGTTAGGCTCGACGCCATCTTTTTTTGAGCTCTTGGTTGTAATCTTGCAATATTTGGCAAAAAGTTACAACTTTGCATTTTTACACCTCTGTTACTCCAAACTTGTCCTAAGTGGTCCAAATCACATAGGAACCATTATAAGAACCTAATTGACATTGGAATTTTCTACATCAAACTCCAACTCGACCACCCTTAGGTGGTTGTAATGCACAAAATTGCTCATATGCAACTTTTAGGGTTTGCAACCCAAAATGGACTCAATTAGGCTTAACCTTATTAGATTTGTTGCATTTAAGTCTTATTAAAAACATGACACACAAATCACATCAAAATAGTTATATCCCCCTGCACCATACACCTAGGGTATGAAGAAATCAAGTCCCTTGATTAGTTAGGTCTTGAAATGTCTTCAAATGCTTGATGATATCTTATTTAGCCATCCAAGTGACCCCTACTTTAGGTGAAGTTTCCCACTTTACTAAATATTATTTGTACACCCCTTTCATTATTTTCTTAATAACCTTGGAATTAATGATGTATTCCAACTGTACTAGTTGACTAGGGGGTAGATTTGTGATCCAATCAAGTTCGTCTATACTTGCAATCATGTTGCCCTATATTTGTGGGTTCCCCCTTATCGATACAAATCACTAACATTAAAAATTGGTGAAATACCTATGTCAGGAGACAATTTCACTTCATAGGCATTGTTGCCAAAATTGTATACAACTTTAAATGGCACTATCTTTTTCATTAATGGCTTTGTTGGTTTCCCTTTAGGTAATCTTTCTTTCCTTAAATATGCCATCACAAAACCTCCCACTTTGAAGTGTCATTCTCTCCTAGTCTTGTCTACTTAGGCTTTCTATTTTTCTTCACTTTGTTGCAAGGTTTTCTTAACCTACTCATGGGTTTTATTTTATGTTCTCTGCAAATGTTTCATTCAAGGCACTTCTTTTGTCCATTGCACCTATGTCTCTAAGTTCCATCACCCCTCTAGGATTACATCCATAAACTCTCTCAAAGGGACTCTTACATGTACTCATATGTACAAAGTCATTATAGGCATACCTAGCTTGTCTAGTGACTAAGTCTCAAGCTTGTTCATGTTATTTGGTTAATCTCATCAACATATTACCCAATGATCCATTTACAACTTCAGTCTAACCATCAAATTGTGGAATAGAAGAAGATGAAAATGACAAATTGACAATTTCTTGCACAAAGTTCTCCAAAAATAACCCACAAACTTGTAATCTATGTCACTCATAATGCTTATAAGAAGACCATGAATCCTCACCATCTCCTTGAAGAGTAGGCCCACAATGTAGGATGCATCATTGGTACTTTTGCAAGGAATAAAAGTATGCCATCTTACTAAACCTATCCACCACCACATATAGGCTATCAAATCCCCTCACTATTTAGGCAAACCAAACATAAAATCCATACTAAGGAATTCCCAAGGCCTAGTAGGAATAGCCAAAGGTTGATACAAGCCCACATTGGAGGTTGTCCCCTTAGCTCTCTAATAAATGTAATTGTGTTCAACAAAATATCTTACATCACTCTGTACTTTAGGAGAGTATAGAACCCACTTACATGTTCCAAGGTCTTGTCTAGGCCAAAATGCCCAGCAAGACTACCTCAACATTTCTCTTTGTTAATATTTTCTCTCACAAAGCATCAAGGAATGCATGAAAAATGCCATTTAAAAAATAGCCCATCCTGTAACAAAAAGTTTGAGTAATCAACACGAAATGTGTTGGATAAATTTGAACAACTCTTATAAATCTTTGAAAAATCTTTGTCATCCTCATATAGGTTCCTTAATGCCTCTAACCTTGCACTTTGCAATTATTTCTCATGTATACTAAGCACTCTCCTACTGAAGGAATTTTCTACCTTGTTTTTAGTACTCTTTTTATGCCTAATGGTAATAGTGTAAGCTTGTGATTGCTTCACTCACTTTAAATGCGTTTGGTTAAGTTTCTCCTTCATATTTAGGAAACTAAGAGCAAGGTTGGTAGTATATAAAATGAATTCCTTATGCAATAAGTAATGCCTACACTTCTTTATGGATTGAACCAAAGTGTATAGCTCAAGATCATAGGTGGAGTACTTTTGTTTAGCCTCATTTAACTTTTTAGAGAAGAATGCTACTAGGTGATCTTCTTAACTCAACACTACTCTAATAGCCAACATACTACTAGCATCACATTCAACTAATAATACTTGATTGAAATTTGACAACCTAAAAGAGGGTATCTCTGCTACTTTCTTTTTCAACAAGGAAAAAGACTACGAAATAGCAAGCTAGAAAACTATGAAATGTCGCCATCTCAAAGGTACCAAGCATTGCAAATTATAAAACTCTGAAATGTTTCCGTTTGATAGGTGCTAAAATTGGATGTTGTGAGCCCACTACAACATTCGGGGTCAAATTGTGATGACAATTTGCGACAGAAGTGCAATATGAGTGTGATTTTTATGTTTTTTTGGAAAATATTCCCGACGTCATTGTAATACTGACAGTGTTGTCGTAATTGTGACACCCACATGATTATTTTTTCAAAAAAGGCTCATTTGTTATATGTCAAGCTAGGGTGAAGTCACAAACCTAGGGAGAAGTATCGGTATGGCTACCCCGACATTCACATGTCCCCATTTTTTTTTCGTGAGGCAAGGTCGTAGGACCACATAATCGAATGTTGAATCTCCCTACTGCCAGAGGATATGTTGAATGAATCTCCCTCCTGAATCTCCCTACTCCTTTCCTTATTGTAAAGTAAAAATGGGACCCAGAAAACTCTCCCTACTCCTTTCCTGATTACACATTATTACCAACATAGAATCTAATCTTTCAGTATTTCCTCGATTTAAAATCTTTCAGTATTTCCTCGATTTAACAAGGAAAGCGGTTAACCATATTCCAGAAAAGGACGCTGAGTCGATGGTCTCACTGTCAGCATTTTAAATGTTTGTTTTTCACATTGGAAAATTGATGATTTTTTATATTACCCGATCAGATTTGGTGTACTATTATAGCATTGTTTGGCTCGAATCCTGATCTGAAATCTTTTAAATTAAAGATTTGGCTACACAACGCCCACCCTGTTTCACAAGTAGCTACGGTGAAGGAAGGCCAATATCACGTGGAAGAAAACAGTAGTGTCAATTGAATAATTTGTAATTGACAAGATATAACTTTGGCGTATAGCTGGACGGAAGCTCAAGCTTCTCGATCTTCTAAGATCTCTAAGTTTTTTTCCCTCTAAATTGTATATCATGAAAAAAGAAGTTATAATAGTTATATTATTAAGGAAATAAAACTATATAATAGTTAAAAGAAATTTGTGTTTATGGTATAGTAAAGAAATATAACTAACATCAATATTTTAAAAGTTTTGTTAACTATAATATGTGAGATATTTAAAATTTTAGGAATCAAATCTATTATTGAATTAAATTTTTCAAATGCAAAACATGTTTACAGTTGACATTTTTTGTTTTATTACTGTTGATATTTTATTTTTCTTTCACACATGTATTGAACTTTTATAGTGCTACTAGTTCTTTAATTGAATCAACAATGAAAGGATTGTGAATCCTTATAACATGAATAACAACCCAATTCTCTGGTAGCAATAGCTAGAATGACAAAACCCTACACTATACCTTCAAAATTTTAATCCATAATTGATAGCGATTACGTCTAATCCCTCAATAACCACTAATACTATGATCTTCACACAATTTATCCCACAAACAAACAAACAATAGGAGACTCCTCTTTATCCCACAAACTTCAAGAAGTGTTGAAATAAGGACGACTTTAGTGAAGGCCACATATTTGCACGTACAATTGTGGAGATTTTAAATGGAGAAGGTTTCTCTCCACTTTCACTCAAAGCGGAGACACAATTATAAAGAGAGCAAGTTGTTTGAAGGAAGAGCAGAGAAGTGTTGTGTAATCTAACAATGAAGATGTTGATGATAATGCTGTTGTTAGTAATTCTGATGAGAGGAATTCCTTGTTCATCTCAATTGTGTCATATAGATGACAGGAATTCCCTACTCGATTTGAAAGAGGGCCTCAGCTTCACTTCCTCTTTCAACACTCTGCAATCGTGGAAGGGATTTAACTGTTGCAAATGGCAAGGAGTCACGTGCCACCCAATCACTACCCACATCATCTCTTTGGATCTCAACCCTTGGTACCTCAATGCCTCCTAGTTTACTGATGAATCCAGGCCATTGATGTCATGGAGGGAACTTTGTGAAGGACTATTCCAACTGCGACATCTCCAATGCTTGGACTTGAGTGATAGTGCTTCCTTCCCTCCTCTTGCTATCCCTTCACATCTCTACAAGCTCTGCAATTTGAGGTATTTAAGTTTGTATGCATCTAACTTTGTTGTCCATATTTCGAAAGAGATCGCTAACCTCTCTGTCTTAACATATCTTGATTTTAGTGATAATGATTTGAATGGTACAATTCCAACATTTTTAGGCAATTTGTCAAAGTTCACACATAACTAAACTTTGGTTATAACTCTTTGAGTGACACCATCCCAATGTCTTTGAGTAAGCTATAAAAGCTCACAAACCTTGACCCTTGACATAACTCTTTGAGTGGTACAATCCCAACCTTATTGGGTAAGTTGTCAAAGCTCACAAAACTAAACCTTGGTTTTAACTTTATGAATAGCACCATTCCAACATCTTTGAGTGAGTTATCAAAACTCACAAACCTTGAGCTGGTATATAACTCTTTGAATGGTACAATCCCAACCTTATTGCGTAAGTTGTCAAAGCTCATAGAACTAAACCTTGGGTTTAACTCTAGCTCACATATATTGACCTAAGTTCTAACTATTTGAATGGTATAATTCCAACCTCCTTAGATAATTTCACCAAATTAACAAAACTTGATCTTAAACACAACCAACTTAGTAGAAGTTTGACACTTTCTTTTTTTGATAAAGTCCATAATATTAAAGGGTTATATCTTTCAAGGAATGTGTTGAGTGTAAAAATCAATGCCATGTTTATATTCCTAATTTTCAACTTGAATACATGGATTTTAGATTTTGTAATATACAAGGGGATTTCCCATCTTTCATTTCAACTCAATACTTCTTACAATCACTAGATTTGTCTCAAAACTCTCTTAGTGGAAATATTTATGTTTGACTATGGAAATCTTGGCAGCTTTATTATCTCAACCTCTCTTCTAGTCAATTCATAGGTAATTTACCCTTCAAGTTGCTTGGATTTGAGCATAATTTGATCCTCAACGCTCATACATCGATTTGCATAATAATTAGTTGCAAGGATATATTCCACTTCCTCTACATAACATGGAGTTCTTAGATCTTTTAGAGAATCTATTTCATGGACCCATTCCAACAGAAATTGTTAAGTATAGACAAGGTCTTGTATTTTTGTCACTAGCGAAAAACAATTTGAGTTGTATCATTCCACATTCTATTTGTGAATCAAATAATTTAGAGATTTTGGACTTGTCAAATAACAAGCTTAGAGGTAAGATTCCCTCAAATCTATACCAATGCTCTATGTTGTTCATGCTATATCTAGAACAAAATGATCTTAAGGGCACAATTCCAAATATATTTGGGAATATGTCTTGTCTAGAAACATGGAAGCTAGGTTTCAATATGTTAAATAGGAATATATCATCATCCCTTAGAAATTGTACCTCTTTGGAAATCTTAAATTTGAGGAATAACAATATGCATGGGGTATTTCTACTTGGATTGAAAGCTTGCAAAGGCTTCGCATCTTGATATTGAAATCAAATAGATTTGTTGGCCAAATACCCTCCAAATTATCAAAGCTACAAAATCTTCAGATATTAGATTTGTCAAGCAACAAATTTTCAAGTGTTGTTCCAAGTGGCTTTATGAACTCGACCACAATGACAAGTCAGATAGAAAACACAAAAACTCTTGAATTTATAGAGAGTGGTATCATTTACATAGATAGTATAATCATAAAAAATAGAGGACGGGACATGGAGTATGTGAGATTATTGACATTAGTAAAATGTCTTGATCTATCAAACAACAATTTAACAGACAAAATAACTTGGGATATTCAATCCCTCAAAGGATTGAAACTCTCAATGTTTCACAGAACCATTTCAATGGCAAGATTCCAAAATCCTTGGGAAGCATGGTATGACTAGAATCACTTGACCTTTCCACAAATGAATTTGTTGGAATGTTTCCTGTTGAGTTGATATATCTTACATATTAGAACTACTTTGATGCTTCTCATAATAAACTATGAGGAGTGTTACCACAAGGAGGACAAATGATGACATTTAATGCTTCATCATTTTCCAACAATTTAGACCTATGTGGCCTACAAATCAATGTGTCAATGTTCAAGAAATCATGTCGTTTCTTCCATTGATGATGAAAAAAATGAAGAAATGTCGGAAGAAGATATGTGGTGGGATGTAGGAATGGGAATGGGCAATGCACTTGGATTTTCAGGTGTAATTTGGATGTTGTGTTTCAGTGAATCTTGGAGAGCAAAATGTTTCAGAGTAATGGATGGCACTAGTGACTGCCTCTACCAAACATTCAGAAAAAGATTGTATAATACAATATAATGATATTCTTTTGATCTCAGTCTCCTTTATGTCTGTATATCCGACATGAAGACAAAGTAAGTTTAATTCACAAATTTTATTTGTGCTGTTGATGTCTACAATATTATGTTCGATATATAGATCAGATACCATTCTTCACGAATGAAGCATATTTTGTTCCTCAGTAAATGTTGTTTCCTCTTGGTGAAAATATAAAATTATACAACAAATTTACTCATATCTTTCTACCATCATCAGTTCTGTGACTGTCAAGTTTCAGAATTACATAGGTACGGAGAGCAAACTCACTACTGATTTTTCATTGCTTTTCTCCACTACACTATTGGCTCCACATAATGAATGCTGAAATGGACTTGCAAACATTCACCGTACAAAAGGTTATCATACAATTTCAAAGATTTGATAAACATTATTACTAGTTCCGACCTGTTCAGTCAATAAATTATGTTTTTTAGATTTTTTTTAAATAATTCTTTTATAATAGCATTCAATTTGTAACAATTTAGTTGTCGTTTGCCTTAAAAAAATAAATTGTTTTAACAATTATATCTCTCCTTTATGTTGCATCAATAATTGCAGGACAATGAGTAGAATGGATATCTGTCCTTGATGCTGCATCATTAATTATAGGATAAACTTGAAGATTCTGTTCAACTAGAGGTGTGTTTAATTTGAGTGACTGTGTTGTTTCTTGCCTACGACTGAATTATTCATGACTGCTGAAGTTTGATATGATTTCAGTGTGCAGGTTTTCCATTCAAATTTCTCAATTTGTTAGCAAATTTTAAGTGGAGCTTAGGAGAATCATGTATTGGTATACGGTACCATAGCCCCTCTACCAGAAACTCATGGTACTCACTTTTTGTGGTTTTGGTTAACGAGAAATTTGTATGAATCTCTTCTTTGTTCAATGATAGTTGAGGCACGTATTCAAGGTTAAAACTGTTAAAAAGGTTTTCTATGGATGTGCAGCGAAGGCAACTTATAATTGACTAGTTAGTTCAAAGTTTCTGAGGCACGAATCAGACAATAAGTATGTCCGTTCCACATTATCATTTGATTGTTAGGAATTCAAATGAGGTATTCTTGAAAGTGGAAATATGCTTGAAGTCAAACAGAGTTTAACGAAATAAATTTTTTTTTTATGAATAGTCTTTTTAATTAATTAAAATATTAAAGTTACATATTTTGTGAACAATTATAGCATCTCTGATTTGTTGCCAGTGTATTTTCTATGTTGTAAATATTTGATATCTTAAGTTGACATATTTTAATTAAAAGTCAAAAATAGGTCTTTGCTGAATGCAAGAAAGCAGTTTTTGTGGGGAAAGCACAAAATTCATTTCAGAGCTGATTTGAATGGTAATAAGAATAATTTCAATTTTTATTAAGCCTCAATATGTTTAAACAATAGCCCTGTTTCAGATATTAGATAATGTCACCCCTAATAAAATGCAAATTATTATCCGGTTGGCATTAGAGAATCAGTAGCAGAAAGTATAGCTGATAGAAACATTATTGAAAACAAGAGGAAGGATATTCGCTGGGATAACTGTTCACATAGAACATATGGAAGGTACACACATCTTCTCATCACAATAACAATTTGGAATACAGGTGATAAAAGCTTAAATTCCAACAACAGTTCTATGAATTAATTCTCTAACTGTCGAATTTCAATATAATCGAATTAATTAGCAGATTTTTTTGGAGTTTAGAATCAGCTTTACCGAGTCCATAATCTGGGAACTATGATAGTCCTTAGTATGCGGCATCATATTCCAATAGTTACTCTTCCAGAAATACCAGGTACTCTCACCTTACATTTAATAATCACATATTGTAGTTTTAGTTTTGCTTAACAAGAAATTTATATGAATATTATCTTTATTAATAATTACTTATTGTAGTTTTGCTTAACAAGAAATTTATAGAGCATCACATTCAATTAATAATACTTGATTGAAATCTGACAACCGAAAAGAGGGTATCTCTGCTACTTTCTTTTTCAGCAAGGAAAAAGACTACCAAATAGCAAGCTGGAAAAATGTGAAAT
Organism: Cupressus sempervirens; assembly: GCA_028749045.1. Taxonomy (NCBI): domain Eukaryota; kingdom Viridiplantae; phylum Streptophyta; class Pinopsida; order Cupressales; family Cupressaceae; genus Cupressus; species Cupressus sempervirens. The sequence continues at coordinate 21,179,570 of CM053785.1, read as the reverse complement.
TTTGCCATCTCGAAGGTACCAAGCTTTGCAAATTATAAAACTCTGAAATGTTTCCATTTCGTAGGTGCTAAAAATTGGATGTTGTGAGCCCACTACAACATCGGGGTGAAATCATGATGAAGGTAGAAGCAAGGAGTTGGGTCTCAATTCTGAGAAGTCCATGGATTGAGGTCGTGCTCTTTTCGAAACAGATTCCCATTTTTAAAAAATAGGTACCTATTTTAGGCTCGAACACCCGATCCAAAATTTAAAAAATGGGCACCCTTTTTTCAAAAATCGGGTACCCATTATCGGAAAAAGAGGGGTAAAAATTTATTAAGACATAAAGGAATACAACAAGGAGAGCTCAACAAGGAACTCGATCCTAAGCAACAAGATCATCAAATTCTTGCACCATCTCAAAGGAAAGTTGCCTCCTATCCATAATATTCCAACCCAGATCATGACTAGAAGCCCATTTGGCTAAACAATCAGCAGCTCTGTTCCATTCACGAGAAATATACGTGAACCTAATGAATTGAAAATAGGTAGAAAAGAGAATAATCTGATTAACAATAGTGGCCAGTTGCCAACTAACATTGTCAAGCTCCTGCAAAGAAAGCAAGTTCACCACCACCTGGGAATTAGACTCACAGATAATCTTATGCCATCCCCGCAAGCAACATTGTTCCACAACATATAAAATAGCCTGAGCTTCCATGAGATTGTTAGTGAAATCACCCTTATGAACTGAGAAAAGGAATTTAACATCACCAGAACTACAATGAGCCACTCCCCCAATACCAGCAGGGCCTGGATTCCCTCAGGAAGAACCATCAGTGTTAATTTTCAGAACTCCATAGGGAGGAGGAGTCCAATTTCCATCCCGATTTACCCGACCCTTCCTCTGATGTTGATGCTGCTTAGACATAGAAGGAAACCTTTGAGCTACAACCCCATCCTGAAGATGAAAATTGAGGCGATTGCATATAGCAAGATCAACCGGATCCATACCCCCATCTAGCTCATACTTCACATGAATAGTTTCCTGAAGAGAATGTGAGATCTTCCACCAAAGATGCAAAACATTTGGCCAAACATCTTGGAATATTCGACGATTCCTCTCCAACCAGATATGCCAAAGCATGAATGAAGGGCCAGCAATCCAAGCAGCATGGAGAGGAGAAGACTTGGAGGGAGCACTTCCCAAGCAGGCCCAGAACTCAGGCAAAGAGGAAGCATGCCTACAAGAGCAATCCCAAGCACTCCACCAAAGGTGCCATAGTTGAATAGAATAGGAGCAATGGAAGAAAAGATGGGAGACAGACTCCTCCCCATTACCACACAAAACACAATAAGAGGGGCCCTAAAATCCACGTTTACAAAGATTGTCCCATGTAAGACAGTGGTTGTGAGCCACTAGCCACATGAAAAAATTGCACTTGGACTAAGAAACTTTATTCCAAACTTGCTTCCACCAAGGGACCTTAGCATCCCCAAATAATTGTCTAGTTATCTCCTCATACCCAGAAGAGACATGATATTTACTAGACAAGGTGCCTCCCCAAGCCAAAACATCAGGACCTAGCAAAGAGGAACACTCTCTAGAGGCCAGAATCTGAGAAAGCTCCTGACGATCCACATCTATACCTTTAGGAGGCCAATCAAAAGAATGCTTCCATCTATAACCAACAATAGGTCCCAATTTAAAAGGAGTCTTGTAATGAGCCACTTTATCCCATCCAGCGGCATGAAAAGAGTCACAAAGAGGCTAAAGATGAGGGTACATGGATAAAATGGAAGGGAATCCATCCCAAGCATCAGACCAAAATAGAGCTTGAGAACCACATTTACATATCTAGAATAGATCCCTCTTGACTAACACCGCACTTGTCTTCAAAGTATGCCAAACCATTGAGCCACAACCTTCAAGAGGAAGTGTAGAAATAGAGCAAGGATCAACACCATGAAAATATTTATGAGTGATAATACAAGCCCAAAGTTGATGTTTTCTAGAGCACCATCGCCAATAAAGTTTAGCAGCCAAAGCTTGACTACTCAAGAGAGTAGATCGAAGACCAAGACCACCCTCTTTTTTAGGCCTACAAATAGGTGCCCAACTAATCAAGCTCCATTTAGTACTATGCAAATTACCACTCCAAAGGAATTGCCATGAAAGAGCATCAAACTCCTTGAGAAAGTAAATAGGAGCAACTTGAACCATGCTTCTATAAGTAGGAAGAGCTTAGATAACAACTTGAAGAAGAGTAACTCGGGCAGTAGTAGAAAGCCATCTATGAATCCAATGATTAACCTTATCCTAAAGCTTTGTAATCAAATTTTGCTAGAAGAGACATGGCTTCCTAGAAACAGTAATATGAATGCCAAGATAAGTCAAAGGAAGTGACCCAATCTGAAATTGTAAGATACCAACAATCCTATGTTGAATAGAATTAGGAGTGTTAAAAAAGTAAATGGAAGATTTGTGCTCATTAACTTTTTGGCCTAAAATTTTTAAATAAATGTCCAAATCATGTCGAAAGGCTTCAGTTTCCTTGATCCTAGCATGACCCGCAAGAGCAGAATCATCAACAAATTGAAAACGGGAAAGAGAAGGTAAGCCATTACCCCACTGCCACCCCTGAATAGAATTTTGGGACACCTGATACTTAATGAATCTGCCCAAGCCTTCAGCCATGATGATGAATAGATATGGGGAGAGAGGGTCACCTTGGCGAAGGCCTCTAGAGGCACCAAATAGCTGAGAAGGTTGACCATTAATAAGGATAGAAAAAGAGGCAAAAGTAACACAACTCATAGTCCAACTCACCCAGTCAGAGCTAAATCCAAAAGAAGGAAGAATACTCCTTAGGAAACTCCATTTAACTCTATCATAGGCCTTAGCCATATCCATCTTAACAAACATTGCTCTCTCCCTTGAAGTAGCCATAGAGTGAATAGCCTCAGTAACAATAACCACCCCATCCCAAATTTGTCTTCCAGCAACAAAACCACCTTGTTCTTCTGAGATAATAATGGGAAGCCACTTTTTAATTCTCTCAGCAATCAACTTAGTAATAACTTTGTAAACCACATTACATAAGGCAATTGGTCTAAAAAACTCTAATTGATTAGCACCCTCTCTCTTAGGAATAAGAGTCAAGAATGTAGAATTCAAAGCCCGAAGCATCTGCTTGCTAGAATAGGATTCCTTAACCACCTCCAAAAAATCATGATTAATGATGTCCAAAAATTCTTGAAAGAACTCAACTGGAAAGCCATCAGGACCAGGAGCCTTCCCCTTAGGCATGCCAAAGACTGCCTCCTCTAGCTCTTCCAAAGATATTGGACACATGAAATAATCATTCATTTCCTGAGTGATAAGGGAAGGAATACAAGACAAAAGAATATTTTCTTCATTATCAGCAGGAGGAGAGTCCTCAGAGAAGAGGGTAGAAAAGTACCGAGTAGCCTCCTAAAACAAAGCTGGCAAGGAATTTAGATGGATACCTTGAGAATTAACTAAAGAAGAGATATTGCTCTAATTCCGGCGAGATTGCACAGTTTTATGGAAAAAGGCAGTGTTCTGATCACCTTCTTGGAGCCAATCAACTCTAGCCTTTTGCTTCCAAAAAATTTCCTTTCAAAGTTCCCATTCTTCTAGAGCTCTAGAAGCAAGGGATTCAGCCCTTCCAAGATACTCTGATAAACCTCGATCTCTAATCTCCCTTGTGATGACATCAAGATCTTCTTGAGCAAGCCTCTTCATAGAGTGAAGGTTCCCAAAGCATTGCCTATTCCATATCTTGAGCTTCCTTTTAACATATTGAAGCCTTTTAGAAAATGAGTACATTGCTGTACCATATGCAGGAGCACCATCTTTCCACCAGCATAAAACAAAATCATGAAGAGAGGAGTCATGAAGCCACATCAACTGGAACTTAAAAGGAGGATGCTTTGGAACATAAGCCCCAATAGTAGAAATTTTGATTGGCCAATGATTAGAACCCCTCCAATCAAGGATTTCCAAAGAGAGAGTAAGAGTGCCACTAACCCATAAGCAAGAAACAAGAAATCTATCCAGATGTTCTAAGATAGCAGCAACTCCAGTCCTTCAATTATTCCAAGTATATAGACCATTAGAAGGCTTAACATTAGAGAGATGCAAAAGAGATATGTGTTGCTAAAGAAGAGCAAAAGAACGCCCTAGTCTAGCCAAACCACCTTGCTTCTCCTCCAGACTTAAAACTAAATTGAAGTCCCCTGCTAACACCCAAGGATGATAAGGGTGACAATTTCTAACATATTGAATATGGTTCCAAAGTTCCTCCTTTCCCACAAGATCAACAGGTGCACACACATTAGTTACCATGATTACCTCTCCTGAGTCTAGAGCAGAAGCAACCATAGAGAGAGCTGAGCGAGAAGACACCCAGCCAAGGGGAGAAATTTTTCATGGATCCCAAAATATAGCTAAACCACCAGCACTGCCTATTGCCCCAACACACTGACATTGGCCACAAGACCAAATACTAGAGGCATGTTGGACCATAGACTCCACAGAGAGCTTAGTCTCTTGGATACAAAAAACATCAAGACTATGATTAACTACCAAGTTATGAATAGCCTTTTGTCTAGGGATGCTATTCAACCCCCTAACGTTCCATGAGAGAATAATCATCATTGGGTAGAATTGGGAAAAAGAGCATCCAAAGGTTTCACTGAACCAGACTCAATCAATATATCTCTTATGAGTTTAATCTTCTCTCAGTCTATTTTGCACCCACTTCTTAGAGGGGGAGTAAAAGAAACACGCTTAAAGGGTCTAGGCATCAACCCCAAGGGGAGAGGAGATCCCTTGCCCTTACTTAATGGTAGTACATCCTTAACTAGATCAGCCAGAACAACATCATTATCCTCCAACACCACAGGAGTCACTAGAGCCTCTGTCACAGGAGCTATAGGGACCTCACAGTTCTGGTATACTGCAACTTGGGATGCCCCACAAGCATCATTAGGAACAAATCCCTCATCTGAGAAAACTGAATTAGAAGAGATAGGAGGATAAATACCCTCCTCTAGAACCATACTATCCAGCACCTCAAAGCGATTAAAACCTGAATCAGATAATCTTTCTTTCAAAGGCCTCTTCTGACCATGCCTCTTAGCTCATGGGTGAGCAGGGGTAAAGCCATCCTTATCCTGCATTTGAGCGTTACCCTTACTTGTAGCATCTTGCGGATTCATCCCCTTGGTAGTATTGGCCATCTGAGATTGTCCTTTCCCTGTAGTATCTGCCAAACCACCATTGCTAGCTGTAGAACCATCCACTCCTTTGGAAGTCAAGTTACGGGGCCATTGATGCTGTAAATGACCATACTCATGAAAAATCCAATAACAAAAAGGGAGAGATTCATAATCTAACTGCTACACCCAAGAAGAAGCCCCAAGACAAATTTCCAAAGTATCTGGTAATGGGTTATTCAAATTAATTTCAACACAAATTCTAGCATAAGAAATAACCTTTTTATCGAGGGATTGATGTGCGATTGCAGTCGGCTTCCCCAAAAAAGTAGCAATTTTCCAGAGGATGTCTTCACGCCAAAATTCCAAGGGAAGGCGAGGCAAGCAAACCCAAACTGGCACTATTGAAAGGAGATCCTCAACAACATTAAATCCTGAATGCCAAGGTTTTAGAAATAACCCCACAAGGTTGTAGAAATAAGGGCCTCCTTCAAAAACACGATCACGATCAGACATGCAAGAGAATACAACAAAAAATTAACTATTCCCTGCCAACATAATCTCCATATCACCTTCCACCTGCCATGAGTGGCGGATCCATGCCTCAAGAGCGGATAGGGAAATCTAGATGCCAAGAAATTTGTATATCAAAGCATGCTTGGTCCAATATTCAATGTCCTCCATTACAGCCACTGGAGGAATAACCAGAATAGGGCGATCATGGCTACGCGGAAAACAACCATTAGCTTTTTTCAACTTGGAGCTCTCCCCTGAATAAAACAATTAAGATCGCATTGCATGCACAGTTGGAGAAGAACCATATATTCTCACCAATGCAGAAGAAATCCCAGGCCCTGCCATGTAAACAATAAAAACTACAATCCAAAATCAACTGCAGAAGATTACCAAAAACACCCATGCAAACTATGTCTAGCAGCCGACAATCCAAATAGAACAGGAAAAAAATAGTAGAGATCACCCAATAATAATAGGCTAGGGAAAGAGCCCTAGCCCAGCCGGCAACCAGCGCTTCTCATCCCATAAGCCATTTTCAAGGAATCTCGTTTCATTATTTTTCTTGTTATAGAAAACATAAAAAAATTGTATTTTTTAGAAACAGGTACCTATTTTTTACTTTTAAAAAACAGGAACCCATTTCTAAAAATTTAAAATTTTATTTTTTTGGGGGATTTTATATGTCGATTTGAATTTTTCAAAACAGTTACCAATTTTTTAAATTTCAAATTATGGGTGTCTGTTTCTTACAACATTGGGCAGATTTTTTTCTCCTACCTTAGATTTTGGTTCATGATACCTTAACCTCTCAAAATTTAGCAAGGCATTGAATTGACAAATTCACACCTTGCCATAGTTTGTGGAGGGTCTTTCCAATCAGTTTTTTTATGAAACAAAAACCTATTAGAGCTCTTATTGTCTTGATTTCATAAATATAAATTTTATACTGCTATGATTTTATTTACTATTTTTGCATTATTTTTTAATGAAAGGTGGTACCTAAATGTAAAATAATGAAGTTCACTAAAACTTTAATAACTTTTTTATTTTATATTTATATGTCATCAATCTACATATAATTCTTTTGAGGATAAAAAAAAAAGGAATATTTGAAAGAAGTGAAATTTTGATCAAATTATGGTGTTTGTACATGAGAGGTTTTAAAATTTACTTTTACAGCCAATTAATAATTAATAAAAAAATATTCAATAAAAATTTTTAAAAAATATTTTCATCAATCTTAAGTGTATTAGGTAACTCCCTTTAAAAGGATTTACTAGAATTCATTTATTTGTGTCAAATTATGACGTTCATACACAAGTGTGGTATGGTCCTAAAATAAGCATTTTGAAAAAGTGGGTTTTAAAGATCCATACCAAAAATAAAATCTATCATATGGGCACACAAATAAATTACATATTCAAAAGCTAGATTCCAAACACTAAAATTTTATTTGTTAACTTTTTTTATATTCAAGCTCTAAATGCCTCAAATTTTGACATCAATTTACATGAAATTTCAAAAATAGGAAGAACACTTTCACATTTTGCCCAAAAATGAGACCCAAATTCATGCACTTACCCATGAAAATTTGTGATAGGAGTGCAATTTGAGTGTGATTTTTTTTTTTTTTTTTGGTAAATATTCTTGGCATCGTTGTAATATTGATAGTGTTGTCATAATTGCGATGCTCACATGATTATAAAAATAAATAAAAATTGGCTCATTTGTTATATGTCAAGCTAGGGTGAAGTCATCGAGCTAGGGAGAAGTATAAACATCGGCTACCCCAACATTCACAGGTTCCCATTTTTTTTGTGAGGCAAGGTGGTAGGGCCACATAATCAAATGTTGAATCTCCCTACTAAATCTCCCTACTACCGGAGAATATGTTGAATGAATCTCCCTACTTCTTTCCTTATTGTAAAGTAAAAATGGGACCTAGAAAATTCTCCCCACTGCTTTCCTAAGTACACATTATTACCAACATAGAATCTAATCTTTCATTATTTCCTCTATTTAACAAGGAAAGTAGTTACCATATTTTAGAAAAGGACGCTGAGTAAATGGTCTCATTGTTAGCATTTTAAAAGTTTGTTTTTCACATTGGAAAATTGATGATTTTTTATATTACCTAGTGTACTATTATAGCATTGTTTGGATCGAATCCTAATTTGAAATCTTTTAAATTAAAGATCTAACTGCACAACACCCACCTTGTTTCACAAGTAGCTACTATGAAGGAAATTTGATATCATGTAGAAGAAAAATAGTAGTGTCAATTGAATAATTTATAATTAATGGATGGTAGTATTGTTGAAATGTGTAATTTGCCCCTCAAATGAAATGTAAAGGAGTAATAGAGGATTCTAGAAATTGTTGGATTATAGAATAGGGTTAGATAAAATTAATATTTAATTTTGTACAGTTCTATAAGTCATTTGTATAGATAACTCTAGAAAAGTCTATTTGTCTTATGTCCATTAATTTAAATGTTTCCTAAAACAATCAAAGACCTCTATAAAAGAGACACAATGTAATGTTTTTTGATCAGTCAATGAAATCATTTTATAATTTCTATAAGTTCTTGTAGTGTGTATTCTGTGTATAATTATTATTATGGATCCAATCCATCCACCTCCAAGTATTTGAATGACAAGATATAATTTTGGCATATAGCTTGACGCAAACTCAATCTTCTCATCTTCTAAGTTTAAAAAAGAAATTCCCTCTAAATTGTATATCATGAAAAAAGAAGTTATAATAGTGAATTTTGATGAAGTTATAATAGTTATATTATTAAGGAAATAAAACTATATAATAGTTAAAAGAAATTTCTGTTTATGGTATAGTAAAGAAATATAACTAACATTAATATTTTAAAAGTTTTGTTAACTATAATATGTGAGATATTTTAGGAATCAAATCTATTATTGAATTAAATCTTTCAAATGAAAAACATTTTTATTATTGACATTTTTGTTTTATTATTATTGATATTTTATTTTTCTTTCACACATGTATTGAACTTTTATAGTCATCTACAAAATAACCATTAACTAGCTAAGTGGTCGACTCTAGTAGAGAAATGTCATGCACCAGACCCTCTAAGATGGCATTGGCAAGCAGATATCCAAAGCCTTCAGCCACCAAAACATATAGAGAAGGTGCAAGAGAACAACCTTGTCAGATAGACCTAAAGAGCCCAAAAGCTTTAGACTATCGACCATTGATTGAGATGTAAGCAAAGGCAACCCCAAAAAGCATCTGCACTAACTGTCAAAAGATTGGGTCAAAACCCAGAGCTTGAAGCATGGCTAAATAAAAGGCCATTCAATTTGGTCATATGCTTTGGTAAAATCAATCTTGAGGAATAAGGCCTACTATTTGGATTGCCTAGTCCATTCTATACCTTCCTAGACAATAATAATGTTGTCATAGATATAGTGGGACTTGATAAAACTAGTTTTTTTAGGCCGAACAATCTGAGGGAGAAAATGCCGAATTTTAAGAGAGAGGGCTTTGTCAATGATCTTGTAGGAGACATTCAAAAAGTCATGGGCTTCCAGTTGCAAATTTCTTTAGGATCACTAGCTTTAGATATGAATTTAATATTCCCTTTACTAATGATGTTGCCCAATGAGTTAAAGTTGTATGCTTCATGATAAATATGAAGCAAATTAGGGCCAATGTCATCCCAAAGCATCTTGTAAAATAAGGAAGCCATCACATCTAGGGGCTTTATCATCAACCATGGAAACTATAGCTTCCTTCAGGTCCGCAAGTGTTGGATTTTGCTCACAAAAGGCATATTGCTCAGGAGCAAGCCTATTGGGAGTAATAGCAAGGCAAGCTTGTAATGCTTGATCACGTGCAATAGAGGGCCCCTAAGTTGTAAACACTTGCTCATAATGATGCACAAAAGCTTGGAGAATGTTCAGTAGGTCGGTGAGAACCTGTTGATCTTGTCAGATGCATTTAATACCCACTGTAGAGTGACGAGCCCTCATAGCATTAAAATATTCCTTGTAAACCTAATCACCAAACTCCAACCAATGGATGATTCTTGTACCAAGTTGGTCAAGCAACCATGTCTGAAGGAGAAGAAGAGATTCCTAAAAGGTTGACAAATATGGAGTTGGCAAAGATAGTGAAAGAACAAGTGGCAGATAACAAAAAGTTAAGGGCATCATTAGAACAAAGGGACAAAGAGAATGCTGAAAAAGATAGATTGATAAAGTCCATGATGGAGACACTATCAGCACTAGAGAAGAAAGATAAGAGCATTAGATTGGATGAAGAAGTAAAAGATGAAGAAGAGGAAGAAGAACCCAAAGAAGAAGAAAAGGACCCTGACGAAGTAAGAATGGCTAAGTTGGCAAAAGCCATAAGAAATGAAAATAAAAGGGTAAGGACAAAATTACCTATGTATGGAGGAAAGATGGATGATGAGGAGCTATTAGATTGGTTCAGTGAAATGGAAAATTGCTTTGAGTGTGAAGGGATAAAAGAGAAGGAAAAGGTGAAGATAGCAAAGTCTAGGTTGAAGAGACATGCTTTGTTGTGGTGACATTGCATCCAAGCATAGAGATGGAAGAATGGTAGACCCAAGATCACATCTTGGTATTCTATGGTGGACAAAATGAAGGCAAAATTTTTACCAAAGGATTATAAAGTATAGTTGTACAAGAAAATGAGAGATTTCAGGAAAAAGGAGATGGATGTATAGAAGTACACTGAGAAATTTCACAAGCTTGATATTAGGGTGGATCATGATGAAGAGATGGAAGAAAAGATTGCAAGGTATACTGGGGGACTAAGGTTCAATATCTAGGATGAACTTAGTCTTGCTACCGCAAGGTTAGTTGATGAATGTTATCAGTTAGCCTTGAGGGCTGAAGAGAAGATAAGAAGGAGACAAGAAAAGTAGAGCAGCAATAGAGGTGGATCTTCCATGAGAGGAAGAGGGGGAAGAGGTACTACTGATTTTCAGAGCAGCAATGATAAGGATAAGGACAAAATATTTTCAGAATCAAGAGGGGGTTATAGAGGTTGAAGAAGTGGAGGAAGAGGAAGTGGAGTGTTCACAGGAAGATGCTTCACTTGTAATGAAGTAGACCATCAGTCCTTTCAGTTTCCTAAATGGCAGAAAGACAAAGGGAGAGGGAGAAGAGTAAACTTGGTTGATCAAGAGCCTAGAAAGGATGAGAAGAATGAACCTATTGAACTTCTTCTAGAAGAAGGAGAGTGCTTACTGATGGGAAGAAGCAATCAAATACCAAAAGATCTAAGTATATTCATATCAAATTGTCTCATTCAAGGCAAGGTATGCAAGTTTATAATTGATTCAGGGGCAAGTAATAATATGTTATCTTATGGAGTAGTTAAGAAATTGAATTTGAAAACTTTTGCACATGCTGCTCCCTATTATGCTACTTGGGTCAATGAGAATCAGAATTTGTTTGTTAATGATCAAGTGATGGTTGATTTTTTAGTTGGGAGTTATAGAGACAAGGCACTATGTGATGTCATGCACATGACTTGTGGGCATCTCATTTTGGGAAGATCTTGGCAATGTTCAAGGAGAGTCATGCATAATGGCTATGAAAATACATATGTAGTTCAACAAGGAAAGGTGAAGTATAAGTTGCATCCATTGGTGAGGAGTCATAAGGAAACTATACTGATGTGTTTTGGTAGAGATGTTCTAGTGCAAGATCAAGGTACTCCACGTTATGATATTGGTTGGAAGCAATGAAAAGCTAAGAGGCAGGACAATCTAGGGGTGGCAAGGCTAGTTGAACAACCTTTTGTTTTGGTTGGAGCAATGAAGTGTCCTCTAAGAGGGCAGACAGATGAAGGTGATATGGTGATAGAGCAGAGCCAAATAAAGACTTTCCAGTAGTCTAATGTGCAGCAACAATACTATCAAGCAAGAGGATAGTCTAACCCAAATATTTATGTATCTAAATCTTGGTGTGTGGTTGCAGAAACCAGGATGAAGGAGCAGATCACTTTGAGGAATAATTCCACCCCTTAGCAGCAGCAGATGGGAGCAAGGAACAATGGATCACAAGTCAACTCTTGGGGCAAGAGTTCCTTTTATGGTGGGGAGTATGGTGAAGGAGCACCTCAAATATTCAAGCCACATTTGAAGATTATAAAGACCGCAAAGATCCTCAAAACAAATAAGAAGGAAGGAATGTATAAACAATGTCATCAAATCAATTGGGCAATCTTGGAACCTATAATGATGCTAAAATAATATTAGGTCTTCAAGATAGGTTTAGGTATAGAAAAGAGTTTAATGTTTAATAAAACCATTGTATGGTGTTTCAAGTTCAAACATTAAATTTAAAAAGGTAACACCTGGTTTAGAGGGAAGCTTAGTTTGTAATAATTTTAAAATACCCAACTCAACGATGATAGTTGGTTGGAATTAGTTATTTTAGGGTGTCTTATAAATTGGAAAGAGTCTCTGATGTGAAAGGGGAGAGATAATATTGGAAGACTGGAATGTACGGACTGGTGAACAACAATATTAAAACTTAGATATTTTGCAACTCAAATTTCATATTGTGGTCCGCAAACTGATTGGTTGGCTCTACAAATGCATTAATAAGCAGGTTTTAAAGGAAATGAAATATTTCCAAGAGGATGAACGCCCGATACTCATGGAAAGAGTTATTCTAACATGTATGATATATTACTAACCAAGCACGTGCAAAATTAAACAAGATAGAAGATTCTACCCAAACAAGGGGTTTATTTGCTAATTGGAGACATTAAACAACGTACATGTGAAGGTGAATTCATTGTTAGTTGGGATTGGAAGTGTGTGTAATCAAGTGATTGAGAAAGCCCTAGTTCAAGAGTAAGAAAAAAAAAATGTTTTTGTGATGTAATGGACTCACATTTATAATGTGTGGGACTGATGGATCGATCAGTATCTTGACAACTATCATGACTATTCAGAATTCTCTATTATGAATTAGAAATTGATTTAAAAATATTTTTTTACGAGATGAAATATTTTTTGTAGTCTATTTAGAAGTATTTTGGTTATAGCTTGCTTATAATTATTTGATATTGATTTGCTTATCTTTTAGCATTTCTTTATATGGAATCTTATCTATCCACAAATATTTCTTAACTATATTTAAGGTTTGGGTGATGCAATTTAATGTATTTATTATGTTTCTGGTCATTATGATTTTTTATTAGTTATAAATATTGTCTATTGAAATTTTTACAGTATGTCAACAAATACTAAATCCTACTTCTCACTTGTAATTTACATCGAATTGCCATAAAATAAATTTGTGTCAAAGAGCATAAAAAGGATCCATTGGCTATTTAGCGAACTAAAATTTAAATAATAAATAAGAGTAACACAATGTTTCTTTCATTGTATTTATGATAAATGATTGATTCCCAATCTATGGATGGATGGTTTAACATTTTCTGAATTGCATTTCATTGTCCTCTTCAACTATCAACCTTTGATTTAAGAAAAAGATTGTTTAGGTTAACCTTTGATTTAAGAAAAAGAAGATTGTTCAGGTCATATATATATTGTGATATACATGTATAATCACATGAACTTCTAAAATTAAAGCTATCCTTTTATTGAAGTCATGTGAACTACTACAGCTACCTTAAATATAGAAAGAGGGTTCTTACTTTCATGTGAACTTATCCCGAAGTCTCTACAAAGACTTGCTTTCATGTGAAAAGCTGACCTTGCGAAATGGATATCTAGCCGACCGATTGCTATATATTATTAATTTATTAATATTTTTGAAATTCTAAAACAGTTGTTTTGTAATATTAGTTTAATATTAAATAAGAAATTAATGTATGTTTGGTCAGCTAGGTAGATGCTGCCAAAAAAGTGTCGTGTTAATTTGTCAAGTAGTTTTATACTGTGAACTTAGCCACAATCTTGGTTTTACCTCAAACAGAAAATGTTGATGCACATTGGAGTTGTGGTCTGTTTGATAACTTGTATCTGTTTGGTGGGATTTATTGCTGCAAAATGCTATCCAGAAAAGTGTGGACCAACGAGAGTGAGTTACCCATTCTGGATTAACAATTCTGGTTGGATTAACAAAAAGTTAAGGGCATCATTAGAAAAAAGGGACAAAGAGAATGCTGCAAAAGATAGATTGATAAAGTCCATGATGGAGAGGCTATCAGCACTAGAGAAGAAACATAAGAGCATTAGATTGGATGAAGAAATCAGAGATGAAGAAGAGGAAGAAGAACCCAAAGAAGAAGAAAAGGACCCTGAGGAAGTAAGAATGGCTAAGTTGGCAAAAGCCATAAGAAATGAAGATAAAAGGGTAAGGACAAACTTACCTGTGTATGGAGGAAAGATGGATGATGAAGAACTAATAGATTGGTTCAGTGCAATGGAAACTTGCTTTGAGTGTGAAGGGATAAAAGAGAAGGAAACAGTGAAGATAGCAAAGTCTAGGTTGAAGAGACATGCTTTTTTGTGGTGAGATTGCATCCAAGCAGACAGTTGGAAGAATGGTAGACCCAAGATCACATCTTGATATTCTATGGTGGACAAAATGAAGGCAAAATTTTTACCAAAGGATTATATAGTATAGTTGTACAAGAAAATGAGAGATTTCAGGCAAAAGGAGATGGATGTATAGAAGTACACTGAGGAATTTCACAAGCTTGATATTAGGGTGGATCATGATGAAGAGATAGAAGAAAAGATTGCAAGGTATATGGGGGGACTAAGGTTCAATATCTAGGATGAACTTAGTCTTGCTACCACGAGGTCAGTTGATGAATGTTATCAGTTAGCCTTGAGGGCTGAAGAAGATAAGAAGGAGACAAGAAAAGTAGAGAATCAATAGAGGTGGATCTTCCATGAGAGGAAGAGGGGGAAGAGGTACTACTGATTTTCAAAGCAGCAATGATAAGGATAAGGACAAAATATTTTTAGAATCAAAAGGGGGTTATAGAGGTTGAAGAAGTGGAGGAAGAGGAAGTGGAGTGTTCACAGGAAGATTCTTCACTTGTAATGAAGTAGACCATTAGTCCTTTCGGTGTCCTAAATGGCAGGAAGACAAAGGGAGAGGGAGAAGAGTAAACTTGGTTGATCAAGAGCCTAGAAAGGATGAGCAGAATGAACCCATTGAACTTCTTCCAGAAGAAGGAGAGTGCTTATTGATGGGAAGAAGCAATCAAATACCAAAAGATCCAAGTATATTCATATCAAATTGTCTTTTTCAAGGCAAGGTATGCAAGTTTATAATTGATTCAGGGGCAAGTAATAATATGTTATCTTATGGAGTTGTTAAGAAATTGAATTTGAAAACTTTTGCACATGCTGCTCCCTATTATGCTACTTGGGTCAATGAGAATTAGAATTTGTTGGTTAAGGATCAAGTGATGGTTGATTTTTCAGTTGGGAGTTATAGAGACAAGGTACTATGTGATGTCATGCACATGACTTGTGGGCATTTCATTTTGGGAAGATCTTGGCAATGTTCAAGGAGAGTCATGCATAATGGCTATGAAAATACATATGTAGTTCAACAAGGAAAGGTGAAGTATAAGTTGCATCCATTGGTGAGGAGTCATAAGGAAACTATACTGATGTGTTTTGGTAGAGATGTTCTAGTGCAAGATCAGGGTACTCCACGTTATGATACTGGTTGGAAGCAATGCCAGGCTAAGAGGCAGGACAAACTAGGGGTGGCAAGGCTAGTTGAACAACCTTTTGTTTTGGTTGGAGCAATGAAGTTTCCTCTAAGAGAGTAGACAGATGAAGGCGATAAGGTGACAGAGCAGAGCCAAATAAAGACTTTCCAGTAGTCTAATGTGCAGCAACAATACTATCAAGCAAGAGGATAGTCTAACCCAAATATTTATGTATCTAAATCTTGGTGTGTGGTTGCAAGAACTAGGATGAAGGAGCAGATCACTTTGAGGAATAATTCCACCCCTCAGCAGTAGCAGATGGGAGAAAGGAACAATGGATCAGAGGTCAACTCTTGGGGCAAGAGTTCCTTTTATGGTGGGGAGTATGGTGAAGGAGCACCTCAAATATTCAAGCCACATTTGAAGATTATAAAGACCGCAAAGATCCTCAAAACAAATAAGAAGGAAGGAATGTATAAACAAGGTCATCAAATAAATTGGGCAATCTTGGAACCTATAATGCTAAAATAATATTAGGTCTTCAAGATAGGTTTAGGTATAGAAAAGAGTTTAATGTTTAATAAAACCATTGTATGGTGTTTCAAGTTCAAACATTAAATTAAAAAAGGTAACACCTGGTTTAGAGGGAAGTTTAGTTTGTAATAATTTTAAAATACCCAACTCAACGATGATAGTTGGTTGAAATTAGTTATTTTAGGGTGTCTTATAAATTGGAAAGAGTCTCTGATGTAAGAGGGGACAGATTATATTGGAAGACTAGAATGTACGGACTGGTGAACAACAATATTAAAACTTAGATATTTTGCAACTCAAATTTCATATTGTGGTCTGCAAACTGATTGGTTGGCTCTACAAATGCATTAATAAGTAGGTTTTAAAGGAAATGAAATATTTCCAAGAGGATGAAGGCCTGATACTCATGGAAAGAGTTATTCTAACATGTATGATATATTACTAACCAAGCATGTGCAGAATTAAACAAGATAGAAGATTCTACCCAAAAAAGGGGTTTATTTGCTAATTGGAGACATTAAACAATGTACATGTGAAGGTGAATTCATTGTTAGTTGGGATTGGAAGTGTGTGTAATCAAGTGATTGAGAAAGCCCTAGCTCAAGAGTAAGAAAAAATATATATGTTTTCGTGATGTAATGGGTCCTCACATTTATAATGTGTGGGACTGATGGATCGATCAATATCTTGACAACTATCATGACTATTTAGAATTCTCTATTATGAATTAGAAATTGATAAAAAATTATTTTGTTACGAGATGAAATATTTTTTGTAGTCTATTTAGAAGTATTTTGGTTATAGCTTGCTTATAATTATTTGATATTGATTTGCTTATCTTTTAGCATTTCTTTACATGGAATCTTATCTATCCACAAATATTTCTTAACTATATTTAAGGTTTGGGTGATGCAATTTAATGTATTTATTATGTTTCTGGTCATTATGTTTTTTTATTAGTTATAAATATTGTCTATTGAAATTTTTACAGTATGTCAACAAATACTAAATCCTACTTCTCACTTGTAATTTACATCGAATTGCCATAAAATAAATTTGTGTCAAAGCGCATAAAAAGGATCCATTGGCTATTTAGCAAACTAAAATTTAAATAATAAATAAGAGTAACACAGTGTTTCTTTCATTGTATTTATGATAAATGATTGATTCCCAATCTATGGATGGATGGTTTAACATTTTCTGAATTGCATTGCATTGTCCTCTTGAACTGTCAACCTTTGATTTAAGAAAAAGATTGTTCAGGTCAACCTTTGATTTAAGAAAAAGAAGATTGTTCAGGTCATATAGATACTGTGATATATATGTATAACCACATGAACTTCTAAAATTAAAGCTATCCTTTTATTGAAGTCATGTGAACTACTACAGCTACCTTAAATATAGAAAGAGGTTTCTTACTTTCATGTGAACTTATCCCGAAGTCTCTACAAAAACTTGCTTTCATGTGAAAAGCTGACCTTGCGAAATGGATATAAAGCTGACCTTGCGAAATGGATATCTAGCCGACCAGATTGCTATATATTATTAATTTATTAATATTTTTAAAATTCTAGAACAGTTGTTTTGTAATATTAGTTTAATATTAAATAAGAAATAAATGTATGTTTGGTCAGCTGGGTAGATGCTGCCAAAAAAGTGTCGTGTTAATTTGTCAAGTAGTTTTATACTGTGAACTTAGCCACAATCTTGGTTTTCCCTCAAACAGAAAATGTTGATGCACATTGGAGCTGTGGTCCGTTTGATAACTTGTATCTGTTTGGTGGGATTTATTGCTGCAAAATGCCATCCAGAAAAGTGCGGATCAACGAGAGTGAGTTACCCATTCTGGATTAACAATTCTGGTTGCGGACACCCTGGTTTTCAGATCAGCTG
Organism: Cupressus sempervirens; assembly: GCA_028749045.1. Classification (NCBI taxonomy): domain Eukaryota; kingdom Viridiplantae; phylum Streptophyta; class Pinopsida; order Cupressales; family Cupressaceae; genus Cupressus; species Cupressus sempervirens. The sequence continues at coordinate 21,161,738 of CM053785.1, read as the reverse complement.
CGAGAGAGATAACGATACTAAAACAATGGCTCCATTCTTCTATGCCAACGTAGGTAATTATAGCGAGGGGAGACTTAAAGGCAATCATAAAGATGGGTTTACTTATCCATACAAGGTAATGGAGATCAATTACACAGGGCACCTCGTAATAGACTCGTGGTATATCTATGCGTGGACGTGTGGACACATGTCAGGGCAAACCTACTTTGGTCTACCTTCAGATGGGTCTTTCACTATTTCAAGCTCCAACAGATTCATAGTTGTGGGCTGCAATACATCTGGTACATACAGTTTTGGGGGCTTGGGAGAGGTGAGATGTGTAGCAATATGCGAGTCTCAGAGTACTCGACCGTACTGCCGCTATGGTTGCTGTGAAATCAACCTTCCAAATAATTGGCCCTCAATAAATTTCACGGGCGGAGGTCTCTTTCGTATCTTCAATACTAGTACCAACAGGTACCAATCCAAGTGTGGATTCTCCACCATATTCGACCCCTCAACCTTCACCAATAAAACAAGCGATTTCTGCGGAACAAAGGGTGATGTTTCTTATGGTCTCCGCCTTAATTGGGGTATCGGCCTCCACAAGTGCACCGAGGCAAGAAATACAACAATTTATTCTTGTGCCTCCAAAGCAAAATGCATCGACTCTCCTTCAGGAAAAGGACATGTATGCAAATGTCTTCCTGGATATGAAGGAAATGGTTACTTGAATGGAACAGATTGTACAGGTATAACTTTTGGGTCATTGCATTATTGTTATTAGGATTCTGCAATTTTTTAGTCAAAATTATTGACTTATATTTTATGAGCAGTGATTTACAAGAACTTCTTTTTCATAGGAATGAAGAAAACACTCAACATTTATTGCATCTAGTTTATGATCATAGAGGCTAAACACTAGAATTTTCTGAGAGGTCACCAATTCCATTATCCCTCCAGCTTAATCACACTTAACTATGGAATTTTCTCCATGGTTAAACTCCAAGAAAGTTTCCATACCTTAGTGAGTATCACCTAAATGTAATAAGTGTTAAGTGTTATATTCACTCCCACAAGAAATAGAATCTTATGAATCATTGTGAACCATTATTCACATAGATCAATAAGTTTAGTTCAAAATCTTCACAACTGAATCTTGATAGCAATAGCATAATTTGACTTACTAAAAAAAATAAATCTATTATTTATCCATTTTAGATCTTTGTTCAATATCTATTGTTTATCCATTCTAGATCTTTGTTCAATAAGTTGTATTTCTGAAATCTTATTATGATGAGTTCTAATCATAGTGATGATGACTGCTCAGACATAGATGAGTGTAGGAGTAAAAAATTGAATGCATGCGTTGGAGAAGAGACAGGGGGAATATGCCATAATTTGGTAGGTTCCTACAATTGTTCATGTGCAAAGCGATACAAGGGAGATGGCTTTCATAATGGGACAAGATGCATGCCCACAAGCTCAAATCATGGTACATTCCCTGCAATCATAGGTAACAAATATTAGAATTACTTCCTTTAATTGTTTGCCTAAAAATATTTATAATCTACAATGTATAATTGTATTTTGATGCCTGGTAAAATGCACAGGATCCGTCTCTTCGATTGTGTTTGTCTTCTTAGCAGCATGTATTTTGGTCTGGTGGCTAAAACACAACTTGAAAGTTGTGGAAGCTAAGTATTATCAGCAGTTGCAGCAATTTATTGCTTCAAGAGTGGGGAGAGAAAGCCTGAGAATGTTTTCTGCAAGAGAGCTGGCAAGAGCTTCTAATAATTATTCAACGGAAATGGAGCTGGGAAGTGGCGGCTTCGGAACTGTGTTCAAAGGCATTCTATCAGACGGTACTCTTGTGGCCATTAAAAAGTCAAAGAAAGCTTTCAATCTGGAGGATGATCATGAGTTTCTTAACGAGGTTGCAATTCTCTCGCAAATAAATCACAGAAACATAGTGAAATTGTTAGGGTGTTGCATCCAGGGTAAATTTCCTTTGCTGGTATCCGAATTCATTCCGAATGGAACATTGTTTCAGCATTTACACTCCAAAGAAGGCTCTTTGCCATGGGCTTCACGTTTGCAGGTTGCAATCGAGACAGGGGAGGCTTTAGCATATTTACATTCTGGTGCATCTCAACCCATTTTCCATCGAGATGTAAAATCATCCAACATTCTTTTGAATGAGAAACTCTCTCCCAAAGTTGCAGATTTTGGCATTTCTCGTCTCATTTCTAGTGCTTCCAATGACACACATCTCACCACTAATATAATGGGCACAAAGGGTTACTTAGATCCCGAGTACTTCCAAACGTATCACCTCACAGATAAAAGTGATGTATATAGTTTTGGGGTAATCCTGGTCGAGCTTTTAACATCCCTGCAACCAATCTCCACAGCAAGGACCGACAATGAGTGGAATTTATCTCATCTTTTTCTGTCGAGACTTCATCAAAACCGTCTCATAGAAATCTTGGATAGAAAAGTATTGGAGGAGGGAAATCTGCAACAGATGGAAGATGTGGGAAGGCTGGCAAGAGAATGCCTTCACTTGGAGAGGAGGAAAAGACCATCGATGAAAGAGGTCGTGGAGGAACTTTTGTGGATAAGAGGCGGCACAAGAAACACAAAATTTGAGGGCAGTGTAGAGTGTGATGATCGAACATTTGAGAAAAATGGAATTTTCACATCTTATGAATTCAACAATTAGACTTTTTCATCTATAGGTGGGAGCATGCAAGAGGATCCATTCACTTCATTGTTTGAGACGTCCACCCTGTCTGGACAGATTGACTTTAAAGGAAAGCATTTCTAGTGCATGTTGGAATGTGTAGTTTTTTATCATTATAGTAAATATCTTGTTTAGTAGTTCTTAGAAATGATATAATGCAGTCAAATTTGTAGAGCGTTTCAGTTAATAAATCGATGGCTCTACAAGTGTTGGTTTCATGTCATAACTTCAAAAATGTAATATAGCAGTCAAATTTATAGAAAGATTTCATGGTGCAACAAGTAATGGTACATGATTGTGATGTTTATATGATCTCGTGGTCTTTAGTTGAGTGGATGTTTAACAAACAAACCAATGAATGCTGGTGAAGAGCTCTCAGAGAAAGCTGGGCATAGTCGCTCTGCTATGAAGTAAGATAAAGCCATAACCAGAAGCATCACTTCCATCAGCAGCGGCACATCTGTTTCGTTATTTTTATTTTATTGATGTGTATTGTAAATTTGTGTTTTTAAATGTGTATTTTTTGGAAAAAAAGAGGTAAAAAATTATTAAAACAGAAAGGATTACAACAAGGAGCTCTGTCCTGAGCAACAAGTTCATCAAATTCTTGTTACAGCTCAAGGGGAAGCTGCCCCTTACTCATAATATTCCAGCTTGGAGGATGACCAGAAGTCCATCTGGCCAAACAATCAGCAGCTATGTTCCATTCACGAGGAATGTAAGTAAACCTAATGAACTCAAGAGAGGTACAAAAGAGAAGAGTCTGATTAACAATGGTGGCCAGCTACCAACTAAGCAAGCTCACCACCACTTGGCAGTCAGACTCACAAATAATCTTGCGCCATAGCCGTAAACAATACTATTCCATAGCATATAAAATGGTGTGAGCCTCCATGAGATTGTTAGTATGGTCACCCTTATGCACTCAGAAAAAGAATTGAACTTCACCAGAACTGCAATGAGCCACTCCTCCAATACTACCAGGGCTTTGATTCCCTTGGGAAGAACCATTAGTGTTAGTTTTCAGAATTCCACGAGGAGGAGGAGTCCAATGCCCCTACCGATTCACCCATCCTTTCCCTTGTTGTTGAGGCTATTTGGGCACTCTTTGATACCATTGAGCTACAACGTACCTCCATCCTGAAGATGAAAATTGAGGCAATTGCATATAACAAGATCAGCCGGATCGAAACCTCCATCTAGCATACACTTGTATAGTTTCCTGAAAATAATGTTAGATCTTCCACCAAAGATGCATAACACCAATCTTTGAATGTGTACTTTTATTTATAACTTTCAATAGCAGTTATCATAGACAGATTAAAGTCTTAATTACTACAGTTTAAGAGAGAAAGTTAGAAGAAAACTATATTCCAACCATTATAGGTATAATGGACCATATTGCAAGTTGTCACTAAAGAGTTTTGTCTAAGTAGTCAATTTGTTAGAATAATGTTTATCCACATAGTGGTAGATGGACATTTAATATGTATCCTAAAAAACTCTTGAATAGTCCATAGAGAGCTCTTGAATTCCTCTATCGTAGTTGATTGTAGGAAATTCTAGAGACTGCATAAATACTATAAATATACCAGCCTCCTTTCACAGATGGGTGTGAAAAAAATTACAGTGATGTGCTAAATAAATTTAGCTATTTCAGTGTGTAATTTTACTCTGTTCAATCTAATTTTATTGCTATGTGATGCTCTATTTTGCCCTATTTTTGCTGCCATGTTCTGTTTTATCTCACTCTATTGCTCATTTCAATATGGTATTTGAGCATATTCAGCTTTTGAGCTGTGCATATATGATGTTTTTGGTATGATGAAGATTTTAAAGAGCTGCTCATCGCCTCTGGAGACATCTGCCTAATGGAATTTAGCGCTCTTGTTTATAAAGTGAAGTCGTAGAAGATTAAGACAAAGTCTGTAGAAAAGAATTAATGTTTCTTTTGAGTATGAAAGCTAACTTTGCTAAGAAAACTGATTTGGAGTTTATAGTCATTATGGACTTTAGTTAAGCATCTGATCAATTGGAAGAAGTCTAAAATAAATTGTGTGTAAAAGCGTAGAAGCTTTTAGATTGCCTCAAGGAGAAGGTAGACCAGTAATCAAGGTTAAAGAAAAGGGAAGTTTAATTCTGAATTTGCAAGATCTTACTTAGGTAGAGTAAAATGAAAATGGAGTGCAATCTGAGATAAGGAGTGAAGGATTTTGACAAATGTTAAATATTTTTAGTTGGAAAGAGTGATAAATGAATGTAATTATTGATGAAAATAATCTTAATAGAATTTATGACTGGTAAGAAATTTACTTTAAAACAAATTGAATGGTTTTTTTAAAGACAAGAGTTCTCCATTTAACAATTTGTGGAGCAAAGTATTGACCGTGCTAAATGTATTACAAATTACAAGGGGAAATCTGAAACTGTAAGTTACAAAATATGCCAAGTTTTTTGAATGAGAGTAAGTTAAGTTTTCTATTACAATGGGAAAACAAGGCAAAAGTGAAGGCAGATGTAAATTTAATTTCTTAAAAAGAGAATTTAGAACAAGAATTAATAAAGGTGAAGAAAGAAAATATAGATTTAATTTGTGAAAAGAATTTTTTGCAAGAAGAATTGACAAAGTTAAGAAATGAAATGAGTTTAGAAAAGTGCAACTTTTTAAATTAGATCAGTGTTTAAATAGATGCAAATAGAGAGCTATAACAAAAAATAAAGTCGTTTAACGATGTTAAGAAAAGAAATGAAGAATTAGAGAGAGAAATGAAGAAATTAGAAAAAGAGAATGACTTGTTAAAAGATGAGTTAAATCAATTACTTACTTTGAGGAATGCATGCTTAAGACAAAATCAGTATGTGATATTTCCTTTACTATAGAAGATTTGGAATCATCACTTGATAAATGTGTTTTTAAAGATGATAAAGAATGTTAAAAAAAAAGAACAATGTGTTCACAAATAATACTAGTTGTGATAATAAGAATGTTGGTTGGAATATCATGAAGAAAATGGGTTACAAAGGTAAAGGATTGGCAATATATGAAAAAGAAATCATAGAACCTATTCTACCAACAATGAGACCAAAGTATGAAGGACTAGGATATACAACAAATGAAAGAAATGATGTTATTGGTTCAAGCAGATTTGTTCAAAGTAAACAAAATATGAAATGTTCAAATTGTAATAGGAAAGGACACACAAAAGACAAGTGTTGGGATCTATATCCATGTAATATTTGTGGTTTAAAGAGTCATAGTGAAAAGACGTACATTAGAATAGAAAGTGTAAAAATATTTGTATGGAGAAGTGCTTAAAAATGGACATTGGATGGAGCTATGGATCAAGTTGGCAAAAGATTGTAGGTATGATCAAAGGTTTTTATAAGTATATATGTTCAAGCGTGAGCAATAATAAAAATACATCAAAGTGTGAGATCTCGAGAAGGATTACAAATGGTTTGAGTAAATCAAGATCATTGTCCAATAAGACATCCACAAAGAATGAGATTTCATATAGGAGAAAAGTCCACAGATGATTTTCCCATCATTGAGATGATATCTGTCTCAAGTCCTTGAAGGGTTTGTGGTAATTCAAAGCCAATTTCTTGGGTGAAAAACCCAAAGCAAAAGGAAATTGCATTAGTTGGAAAATCCCAAATGGTTATGGGTGAACTAGTTAAAAATCAAAAGTATAATGACAAGAGGAACAAAGTGATAGTGATAAGGGGAACCAAAATTTTATGTTGTAAATGGGTTTCTAAGAAGGCTTAATGCTAGGACCCATCCTATTTGATTTTTTTAAATTTCTCTCACATATAGATCCATTAGTGGTAGAAATCAAGGGAGGGTGTTAGAATAATGTTTATCCACATAGTGGTAGATGGACATTTAATATGTATTTTAGAAAACTCTTGAATAGTCCATAGAAAGCTCTAGAATTCCTCTATCGTAATTGATTGTAGAAAATTCTAGAGGCTTTATAAATCCTATAAATACACCAGCCTCCTTTCATAAATGTGTGTTAAAAAAATTATAGTGATGTGCTAAATAAATTTGTATATTTCAGTATGTAATTTTACTCTATTCAATCTGAATTTACTGCTATGTGATGCTCTATTTTGCCCTGTTTTTGCTACTATATTCTATTTTATCTCACTCTATTGTTCATTTCGATACAATTGGAGAAGAAGTAAAGAGCTAAATCACTTGGAAGAAGTTGGCAAGGACTAAATAAAATGATAGCAACAAGGGAGTGTTGATTGGTAGAAAAAGTATGATTTGAATTAGACAAAGGAAATTAGGCAAATTCTTAGTAGAAAATGTAAGAAGATGCTATCAATTGGAGTTTATAATTAAATCATAGTTTTTTTATTGAAGTTCTTGTTAAAATCTTGAAGTAGAGTTCTTGCAGATAGTGATTACCTAATTTGGAAGTAGATTTCATGCAAATAGTGAGGAGAAGATCAAGGTGCTCATAGATGGATTGAATTGGCAATCGGTTGCATATATTAAACAAAGGTTATATAGGCAAAAGTATTTATTTGTCCTTGCTATTAGGCACGATACTTATGTTTTTCTATATTATTTTTTTTCAATTGATCTCTTCTTTGATAACCTTGCACATAGTTATATTCTATAGTTTGAAATGATGTTTTCATTAAAATTATTTTCCTTTTTTTTCTATGTGATTGGACAATCAGATTTTTCCTAGTAATCTATTTGATTTTCCATGAACAAAGATAAGAAAATTATTATAAGAATTTCACTTGTCAAGCTCATTGTGATTGTGGTGGCTATACAACGGTGACCTTGAGATCCCAATGAAGATATTTCATTCACGTTTGTATGAATTTTCTCTTAAAATTAATTTTCATCTTTTTCAAATTTGTTAAATTCTCCATTCCTTCGTAATGGGATTGATCCCAAGAAGGCATGGGTTCACCTATCATTACTACTGCATAAGTCAAATATGCTTTCTCTATTGGCCTACAAAATCCTTAGACGAAAGCAAGAGAATAGGAATAAGAAATAACTTTTAGAGAATCTGTAACTCTTCAAGATAAAAATAATATCTATGCCATAACAAAGAAAAATGAAGCTAAGTATACAAGGTGCATCAAGATGGTGTGCAAAAAGTGGGTATAAGTGGACACATTTTTTCCTAAAATTAGGGAAGCTTGATCTTGCAAGACACATTTTAGGGTCATGCACTCAAAATGAGAAAATATGCAAAACACAAAAATTGTAGTACTCTAAATCTAGTTTCTAAAATACTAAGTTTTGAAAATATTGGATAAAATTAAGAGGTTCAAACCTTGTAAAGAAAATTTATTCCTATTTTTTTTCTGAAAAACATAACATAGTTATTTATGTGCACTCAACAAAATGTATAATTATATTTAGTATTTACAAAACTCCTTTGGTAGGATGATTTAAGTAAGAGTGAGATCTAGAAGTTGTCTATTTTTTCATAATTTTATGACAAGTACTTTTTTTCTATGATTTTTTGAAGTGACTCCATCCTAAAATTATGGTACCTATTCGTGCGTTGTGCATTGGGCATAACTTGCGTGAAAATATGAAATCAACATTTTAAAAAAAAAGTTTATAGAATCAAGTGTAGAACAATAATATGTAATTTATTTTCCATTTGGTTAAGTAGATAAGAATTTGTTAAAAAAATGGTAGGAATATGTCTAAGAGGATTGTCAAGACACTGATATAGAAAAATCAACTTCACAATGCTAATGTTGGCCTTAGAAAGGTAAGAAAATGTGTGAGGTTATGGTGATAATTTTAGAGATACCCACTTCACCATTTGTAAACTTGATGAAGTCAAAGATGAGAATTGATCTTAAAAGTTGAAAAAATGTCTAAACCAACAAAAAGGAGGGAAAACATCAACCCAAGCCTTCAGGTAGTTGAATAGGCCTATAAAAAAGCCTAAACACGGGTACACTTTTTTGATACCAAAACAGGATCACATTACTCTTTGTATGACAAAACTATCATACTAGAGATAATGTGATCATGTTATGTCTTTTATGACTTTACTAGATATAATGCGATTGTGTTATGTCTTTGTAAAAGTATATTCAATTGTTCAGAGGCCTAGTAATCTTAATTAGGCCCAATTAATGAAGCAACTACCTAAAAATGGATTAATTTCATCAAATAAATGATTGGAGGGATGATGCATAATGGATTTTACACAAGGAAAGAGTGTGGTAGAGGGACAATGCATAGTGGGTTTTATACAAAGATTCAAGTGTCAATTCTATCAAGGAAAGTTTATCTTTTGGAACTCATACTGTGGGTCTTGGGATCATTTAGTTTTTTGTTCATCAAAATGGTGACCCTTAGAAGGAAGAACTAATTGTAATGTAACAATATAAGTAAGGTCAAGATATAGGAGAGAGATTCTTGTTGTTGAACCAGAAGATAAATCACCTTCTAAAGAAATGATAGAGACTTCTTAGTGAAGGATCTAAGGTATGTCAATTCATTTTACTAAACTTTCTCTTTGATTTTTATCATGTAGGAATATTCAGTGATGGGTTTTTGTGCATATGTCAAGAATAGGAAGAAGCAGGGTTTGAAATTAAGCCAAGGATGCATCACCATGGAAAATGAGGAAACCTATAATATTATTATTCTCAAATGGCCAGAAAAATTATTAGGTCTCTTACCGAGATGAAATAAAAATTGATGCTCGACACTAATAGCCAATTTAATGTCGATCTTGAAACAATGAAACATGATGATAAGTGCTCTGGTGAATTTAGGCACCATCTTTATTAAAAAATTTCTATGACATACTAGTCTAGTTGGAGGTATCATCATCATAACAAGTTTTCCATGATAGTCCAATAGTTGTAGGTGTCATCTTTGTTACAAGTTTTCTAAGTATGTGTGCATTGAAGACCTTTTGTCACTACTTGAGCTAGTAGTATATGGATGAGTATTCATCATCATCATCTAATATAGGCTCACATACATATCACACGTTAAGTGTAACCAAGGTGAATGTTAAAAAGGTCTTCCCAGTCTCAATAATCTCAAAAATCATTAGAGCTTGTCAATATGCCACTGCCACCATATTTGGAGGGCATGGAAATGCAACCATCATTATCATATGCGGTATACTTAATTTCATATGTTGCAATCATTTTGTCACTTGTAAGCATGAGCTTGTTTTCATTGTAGCAAATGTTTGTATAAGTATTTGGGTTTAATTATATAGTTATGACTATGCATGTTAATGGGGTATGTAGGATGGGTTAAATACTATTATTTATGAAAAATAAATATTTCTTTTGGATTTCTCATGAAGCTTTTATACAACCATTGAATCCTAATTCATAAAATTCTTCAGAGTGACAAGAGAAAGAACAAGAACTAATTGGTAGAGTTGGAAAGAGGTATCAAGTCAAGAAAATAATAGCATTTTTGAATCAAGCAAGGTTTGATATGGTTTCTAATAACTAGAATGTTTTATTTGTTTTCATCCTTCCTATATCTTTTTATAAGATCATGTTAAGTTGTGTTTTAGTGCACCTTATTTTTCAAGGTATATATAGAGTTTATCACTAAACTTCAGATTTCTATTTTCATATAGGTAAGCTATAAAATGATGTAAGGAGGTCTGGTTGGGAGAAAGCTTCAAAATTGACATGACATCGATTAAGAAATTGTTAGTGTCCTTTTGGAGTCTATATCTTGTGAAGTCATTAAAATCTTTGTAGTTATGTACACATTGACAATAATAATTGGAGATGATCAGACATAGCACATTATAGTGGTTGTACATTCCCATGTACATTGGGGAAAAGAAATCAAGAGGATTTTGATACTGAAATATAATCCACACAACCAAGGTGAATGTTAACTGGGTCTTCCCAGTCTCAACAATCTAATGAATTATCAGATCTTGTCAATGTACACGATTCTTGGAACTCAAAAACTATCATAAGAAGTATAGAAAAAGGAGGTGTATGTTTCAAATGTTGTCTATTTGCATAGGATTTTAGTAGAAAAGGTCTATAAGAAAAGGATTGTATATGATTATCCTTGGATATCTTGCCTATCCATCATTCAAATTATCACTAGATAGATGGCATCAAATTATTAATGATCTTTTGGATTCTATAGCTTGTCAAGATGATAAAGCCTTTGTAGTTTTATACACTCTAAAAATAATAACTAAAGATGATAACACATAGCACATTACAATGGTTGTAAATTCTTGTGTATATTGGGAAAAAGACATCAAGAGGATTTTGATACTAAAATCTGATCCACACAACCAAAAGGAAAAGATGTGCTTGGCAACTAGATTTGCTAGTAATAATGTTATTCCCTTCAAAATCATTGGATAAAGAAAAACTAGAAAGCAAATTAGGCCTTCATCTTATGAGGATGATGGGTGATGTCCACCTTAAAATGCTTATTGTTTCACAAGTTCTTAGTGCCAATAAAAACTATCAAATGATACTATTCAAACTTGAAAATTTATTGGGCGACGAAGTTTTAAAATTGGGGATCAAAACTATTTTTCTACTAGATCTAGATTTCAATTCTTTTGTGGATCTAAAGGATCAATCATATACCTAAAGAATTGGCCAAGATAAAACTATGATTGTATATAAATTGATTATTAAATGTCCAATTCAGGAGAAAATATTACAGTGATCAAGAAGAACACTAGCTATGGAGAATATTGTTATTAATTCTATTAAGAATAAAATTATTAACCAATTATTTAGGATTAAGAGAATAAGACTACCTAGTTAATGGAAAAGAGTGGGAAGAGATTCTTGGACCCATGAAAAAAAGTTACAAATAATGACCTAAAAAGATAGAAAGGAGAAAGTAACAAAGGAAATAAGTAAGATATGTCCCTTTATCTCTACTCCTCCCCTGCATCTCCTTCAACCCCCTTCTCTATATATCTCACTCTCATTGCTTCTAGTTCTAAATAACCCGATGGGGTTATGGAGAACTAGAAGCAAATCTTCTAGTACTTCATAAGCCGATGCGGTTATGGAGAACTAGAATCAAATATTCTAGTTCTTCATAACCTGATGTGATTATGGAGAACTAGAAGCAATGCTTCTAGTTCTTAAAATATGATCATACTTATAACACAATGAGGTTATGTAAAAATTTAATTTATTTAATGTTTTTTATTTCGCTTGGTAACAAGCCAAGGCCCATTTTGAAATTTGATCAATGGAAACTACAATTGAAACAATTGTTGTTTTATCGTTGATGTCAAATCTACTAATGAGACATGTTGCTATCTTATCTAAATGTCATATCCATTTTCCTAATGTTGGCCTTAGAAAGGTAAGATTATGGTGATAATTTTAGAGATACCCACTTCACCATTTGCAAACTTGATGAAGTTAAAGACAAGAATTGATCTTAGAAGTTGAAAAAATGTCTAAACCAACAAAAAGGAGGGAAAACATCAACCCAAGCCTTCAGGTAGTTGAATAGGCCCACAAAAAAGCCTAAACATAGCCATACATTTTTTATACCAAAACAAGATCACATTATTCTTCGTATGACTAAACTGTCATACTAGACATAACATGATCATGTTATGTCTAGTATGACTTTACTAGACATAATGTGATTGTGTTATGCCTTTGTAAAAGTATAGTCAAATTTTTAGAGGCATAATAATCCTAATTAGGCCCAATTAATGAAGCAACTACCTAAAAATGGATTAATTTCATTAAATAAATGATTGGAGGGACAATGCATGATGGATTTTACATAAAGAAAGAGTGTGGTAGAGGGGCAATGCAAAGTGGGTTTTATACAAAGATTTAAGTGTCAATTCTATCAAGGAAAGTTTATCTTTTGGAACTCATATTGTGGATCTTAGAATCATTTAGTTTTTTTTTCATCAAAATGGTGACCCTTATAGGGAAGACCTAATTGTAATTTAACAATGCAATGTAAGGTTGAGATATAGGAGAGAGATTATTGTTGTTGAACCATAAGATAAATCATCTTCTGAAGAAATGACAAAGACTTCTTGGTAAAGGATCTAAGGTACATCAATTCATTTTACTAAACTATCTCTTTGATTTTTATCACGTAGGAATATTTAGTGATGGGTTTTTGTGTGTATGTCAAGAATAGGAAGAAGCAGGGTTTGAAATTAAGCCAAGGATGTGTGTGTGAGAAATGTGGATCATGTATATGCAAAACCAACACACTTTAATAAGACATTATATCATAGAGTTAGTACATGAAATGAATCAAAATTGAGAATAAAACCTATGAAATCATCCTATTGCTCTCTAACTAAGGAATGAGTATGTAAATGGAATCAATTGCTCTTAGAGTTAAAACTAAATTAGTGACAATAACACCCCTAGAATGAGAGATTGAAACTAGCATGAATGCAAAATTCAAACTTAGAATTGAAATATTAGGCTAGAATGGAGTACAATCAAGCTAAGAAATAAAACAATTAAGCTAGAAATGAATTACAATTGAAAGATAGAATGCTTAATTTAACAGAATTTTCTTTGCTCTAAAATTGCCTCCCTTAGCTCTTAGAATGCCTTGTATTTATAGATTTTCCAAGGGCTTGAGGTAGAATTGAGAATTTACCATGGTGAAAGTAAAAATGAATTAAAAATCATTTTAAGGGAATCCAATTTGAATTAAAAATTCATAAATGAAGGTTCCATTTGGATTATTTTATTCAAAATGGAGAACCCATTTTGATTAAAATAATGAGCATTTTGAATAGAATAATGATTTATGAATCCACCTTGAATAAAATAATAATTTGTGAATCCACCTTGGAATAAAGAAATGATTTAACTCCATTTTGAATAAACAATAAATATCTTTGATTTCCCATAATGAATAAAATATTCATTATAGAATAAACAATGAATTTCCTTGAATCCCACTCTGAATAAAATATTCATTATGGAATAAATGATGAATATCCTTGAATCCCACTTTGAATAAAATATTCATTATGAAATAAACAATGAATATTCTTAAATCCCACTCTAAATAGAATATTCATAAGTCAAATGGGGTACTCTTTCAAATATAAAAATAATATTTGAGGATAATTGCTTATTTAAATTAATTTGAAATTGATATTCATGTGCAAAATTCAAATGAGTTGTAATAGTTGATTTGAATCAATTCATTTTATTCTTTGATTTAATTAATTCAATTTGACCCATCACCATGAGATATAATTCTACAATTAAAGGATTGACCAATTTTGGGTAATTACATTTGCCCCTCTTTGAATTGATGTGTGAGCAATGCATTGATTCAAAGAATGGTTTGATTTGAAGTATGGAATGAGAATTGAGATCGATTCCAATTTTGATTGTATGAAGACCAATTAATAAGATTTTTAGGACTATCTTAGGAATAAAGCTTAGTCCTCCAGAGTCAGGGTTAGAATGCCCCAACACTAGTCCATAAAATAGATGACAAGACCTATCATGAGTCATAGGAATATCCATAGAACAAGGCTTAATGCTCAAGAGTCAAGGTTAGAATGCCCTGATACTTGTCCATTGATCTATGATTTGAGTTGTCATATGTTTGATTGAGATAACTAACAGAAAGTTAGGTAGTAGATTGATTGATAGGATAGATAGAAGATGGTATGAGCTACAAAGAGAAAATATGCCCCTAGCACTGAGGACTTAGACTTTAGATTTGGTGGATAGATTGAAGTAAGATTTGAAGAAAGAAGCAAGATTTGGAGTAGAATTTTGAAATAGAATTTTGAAGTACGATTCAATGATGTAATCATCCTGCCCCCTCAAGAACAAAATTGAAAGATGATACTTCAAAAAAGTGTTGTAAAGTAATAGATGTGAAGATGTAGATATGATGAGTGGTTTAGAAGAATGTAGAATAGATCAAAATAGATTGTAGAAAGTGTAGAGTCCATTCAGAGTGATGTGAGGGTCCATATGACAATGTTTGACCAAGTTTGACAATGATTTTCTCAAAGTTTAAGAATATCAAATTTTGATTTTGATCCCAAAAATGGACTCATGATGATCAAATTGATTAGGGGATGATGAAATGTAATTCGTGTTGAATAGTCTACCCCTTATTTTTTTCAAAGGCTAGTAAAAGAGCTATAGGAGGCATTTTGTAGTGCAAAGTTGAGATGAAATGAAAACCTAATGTGAATCAGATTGATAAGCTATTGGGAAGTGAAATAAGTCAGAGAATGTTCTGATCACTATGATCATTAAATGATTGTGATAGGAAGTTGGATAAAATGGATCAAATTATTTGAAGTAATAAGGAGAAAATGGCTCTATAGGCATATGAACTATGAGTTACAATCTTATGCACAAAAAGGTTGTCAATTTGGAAGATCATTGTAAACGATCGAAAGAATAAAAAGATTGACATGTTTAGGGATTTGTGACAAAGTTTTGTTTTGAAAAGATTTGTGACAGAGTTTTCTTTTGAAAAGTTTGGCTTCTTAAGATGCAATTACTCAATTGCTGTTTCAAACCTTGGAAGAGGCTTGTTTTCCATTATCATTTTGAAAAATCTTCTCTTTTGATTTCATGACCAAGCCTTATGATGAACTCAAGCTTGGCAATCCACTTATACCCGAAGCATCTCAGAAACTATAGCTGCTGCCAAGGATGTGATACTAGAGCAAGAAAGCTTCAAAGAGTTTGTAACATATATTGCCATTTTGAAGTCGATATTGGAAAATCTCTATGCCAAGAGCAGTAAGTTGCACGCAAAAAGATTAAAATGTTTTATTTGAAGCCAACAGGAGATTAATTGATGGAAAATGAAATTAGAAGGCGCCTTAATTTGAATGGAGTTATTTTAAAAGAACAACTCATGCAAAGCTTAAGATAAATAAGCCATTCCAAAGGCAGAGGAAGTTTTGAACGTAAGAGATAAAGGGGGGCCGCCCATACTTTCAAAGGAGAAAGCTGCAGCTTCAACAAGAGATGCCAGGATAAGAAGAATCCACAAACTAGAACAGGGACATCTAAAGTCATTCTTATTTCATTCTTCTAACGTTTCCTTCTTCACAGCTATATTCAATGAGCAGTGCCTTGCAAGTTAAGACTCGAACTGTGGTTTCAATATCCAGTTCATTTTACTAATACACCCAGTGGGGTCGCCTTTTCTTTTTCAATTAGACCCTTGTAAGCTTCAATGCTTCACTTGTATGTCCTGCATTAAGAGATGCTCACAGAGATAAAATTGAGTCAATGAAATAAAGAAAAAAATGAGCAACTATGTATTCATTTAAAAGGCAGGAGCATGTCTGATGGAAGGCAAGGAAGAAGTGGCAGAAGCAAGAGTGGAATGTAATGATTCCACAGGGTTTTTAGCTGCCAAAGAAAGAAACTTTGAGCAAAGCATAAGAGAAGAGCCTCATGCAAATGACAAAGCAGAGAGCATTTTAAAAAGGGGGTGGAAAATTCACGTTTCAGCAGGAAGGCGCCATCAAATTATAACAAAGACCACATGCAGGCGCCTTAAGAAGGAAGGACATGCATGGATAAAGAAGGCGCAGGTCAAAACAGAAGAGATAAAGGAAGAAGCCCACGTCTCAGCAAAATAAAGCCATTGATCATACAAAGAAATCCAACACAATCAAGAAGTGACCGACATTGGCAAAGGACGACATCTAAATGGTGACTCAAAGCTAAAGAGTAGAGGAGCCATGACATGAGGATTGAAAACCACTCAATCTAAAAGAAGGGGGCGTTTGGAGAAGAATGACCAAACAGCATAAGTAGCATTCACGCAGAGCGAATTTGAAGATAGTCAATGCGAAATTAAAAGGATGGAGAGCCCATGTGAGCAAGGTAGCAGGGCAAAGACGTCTAAGAACAAGGCAACCCGCAATTTTAAAGAAAACCCATGCCCAAACACAGGGTATCCATGCTGAAAGAAGCGATGCTACAGAAATGAAAAGCACGCCAAGTGCTTGAAGAAGCCAATTCACAAGTAATAGAAAAAACGCAGGAAGAGTTACTTTTACGTGAGTAAGCAAAAAATCATGAGTACGCTACTGTCTACACCCAACAATGTTAAAAGAGGCAGCGTTTTGAGTAATATCAGAGACATTAACGACCATGCAAATAAAGCAAAGCATGCCCATGTTTAAAGGAAACACCAGTCAAAGGACGCCATTAGAAAGAGGCCCAGCATCAGTTAAATAAGGAATCACGCAGAGTTAAAGGAGAGCCCACACCATTGAAGGGGAAGCTACACATGCAGGCCAAAGCCATGAGACCGAGTTTTCTTTTAGGCCCCGTTTGGTTGGGGAAGATGAATTTTCCTCATAACCAGGTTATCTGATAACTAGGTTTTCGAAAACCTGGTTATGTATTTTAGGAAGATAGTTGGACCGTTTGGTTGACACGGAAGATGAATTTTCAAATCCATATTCTGCGTTTGGTTGCCAATTTAGAAATTGGAATTGGAACAGAATATGACTAGGAATATCTTTTTGTTGCGTTTGGTTGTTCATTTTCTAATTGGAATTGGAATTTGATGTAAATTTTTTTAATCTTATTTAATTAGTGAAACACAAGGATTAGAATGAGTAAAGTATTAATATTTATGATTTAATTTATTTATAATTAGACTACATTATTATTATTATTTATTCTTGAATATTCACAGTTTTATTTTGTTAGTCAATAATAAATAAAATGATTATTATTTTTTATTTTAATTCTATTTATTAGCAAAGAAAAGTTAAAAATAATCATACATGCAATCATTTGTACGAAGTTATTTTTTGTCCCATTGTTGGAAATTGTGATCATATATATTATATATTTTTGAAAAATTGTGTAAGACAAATTTATCGTCGAATTGAATTTATTGTCAAGTTCATCCGAACTTCATAATTGTCGAACTCGAATTGAAACTTGAACCTTGTGACTTAGCCGCTAAATATGTGTGTTTGTGTCCTCTCTCTATCCCTCCCTATGTTTGTGTTCATCCACGTGATTTGGCAGAAGGATTGGACACAATAAATGTTGTTTATGCAGATGAATTATTGCCTACACTATATGAGAATTCTTGCATCTCTTAAGACTAGTTGCCGACACAGAGAGGGATTGTGAGGCGTGTTGTGGCTCTTGGTCGGTATCTTCAGAATCCATTGGCCATGGTTGCAACATTATATAGTCTTGGCAAAGAAATATTATCATTGAAGCTTCATTCACTGGAACATTTCCTTACTCCAGATGAAAAGTATGAAGCTGTTGAGCAGGTAATAGTTACAACAACCAACTGTAGAGGCTATGAAGCCACTTGTCTTTATAAATGCTATTGGTTTTTTTATGGGTTAGAGGGAATGGACAAGCAGCATCCGAAAACCATGTTATGGATCCATTGGATGATACTAGAATTCATCCAAAGTCATATGAATTTGCCAAGAAAATGGCTAAGGACATATATTGTGAAGAAGCTGGACATGATATAGATGATATGGATGAGGAAACACAAGAAATGGTTGTTGAGCATGTCAAAAATATCCTGATCTATTAAATGCCCTTGATATTGATGAATATGCTAGAAGTGTGGAGCAATGGACATCCAATAAAAAGCAGGAAACCCTTGCTGACATAAAGAGTGAATTGTTACATGGATTTCAGGATTTGAGATCGCCATATAAAAAGCCATCCCAGGATGAGGAATTTTATCTACTGACTGGAGAAAATGAAGAGACCCTGTTAATGGAAAAAATTGTCCCCGTAGAATCCAAAATCATTGTATAATTTGTGATCTGGAATCAAGCTTGACATGAATAATATTGAAAGAGGAGCTTTCTGATGATCTAGATATAGATCCTTTAGAAAAAATTGCAGAAGGCAACATCCTTACCTATTGGGTGAAAACTATGACAAAAGTGAAGTACCTAGTTGAGTTAACTTGCAAAGAGAGTTCACTAAAGAATGATAACTATCAGGGTGCATAGGATAAGGATAAGGAGGTTAAGGATCCATATTTTGCGGAAGAGGATTCCATTTCACGAAGTGAACAAGAGAATGAAACCATTAAGTTCCTAACAGATAAAGAGCCAGGGGAGAGTATTATCCGTCCATGCTTGAAAGGGCCTACTCACTTGATTCTAACACTGAACATTTTCAATGGAGTTTATGCACACAAGGATATTGTGGAGGGAGGAAAAGACCAAAAGGATTTTGCTAGCTATCTTCGACTTGGAAAATACTTTCAATTGGGGAGGAGACATTTGAAGATCTTGATGAGGTCATAGACAGATATATATTCAAGAGAGGATAAGATATTTCAGTATTTCGTTCTACTGTTTGGTGAGTCATAAAACACACATCAACAGACACCTTTCTACAGATGCAGGAACACACAAGCTCCTCTCTCTCTCTCTCACTCTCTCCCTCTGTCCCTCTGTCCCCCCTTCTTATCCCACACTCTCTGCCCCTCTATGTATCTCTCCCTTTTAATAAATTTATTAAGTTAGTTAATTATTCAACAAAATATGCAACTAAATTTTACGTGAAATATTATATAGGAAAAAATATACCATTTTACATTCACATACATTAAACATTTGATGAGAACTTTAACAAGAAAAATGATGCTTTGTTAATAATTGCTCTTAAAAAATGTGGAATTTTGGCAACATAGATTTTACATGCAATTTAAAAAAAAAGATCATGAAAATTATTAATCATATAAATCATATTTTAACATCATGAAATTCTAATAATGAATTTCACATAATTACTACAATATGAAAACTTGCTAACTTGATAGAACAATATCCATGATTTGATGGTGGTGTGAAAACACACTGTTAAACACGAAAACACTGAGAAATCCACGATGTATGCCTTTATGCCCCACATTCGACGACACACCGTTACATACGAAAACACTGAAAAATCCACAATGTATGCCCTTATGCCCCACATTCGACGGCAACCCTCTCATGCTGCTCAATCTTCCCATTACTGTTTGTGTTGTTAGATGGTCAATCCTGCATATATGAACTAAACATGATTGAAAAATTAAAACTTGATTATTTTTTTAATGGAATACACCAAGGAGTGGCATCAGAAATATTGATCGTTTACAAACACAGTAAACAATCATCCGATAGCTCATTTTTTATCAGCATGTGTGGTCTTGCAATATTAGCAAATCAAGAGCAATAAAAAAATACAAGAGAAAGACACTTTATCAATACCGTTGACAATCTTGTCAAGAAGCACGTACATAGGAAACCAAACTGTGGAAAAAAAAATAAGAAATTTAAAAAATATCCAAGCAAATTAGGAATATACATATAACATGGGACATAATCATGACTGTACAATCATCTACCAAAAATCTTCAATACTTTTGATAATCTTGTCAACGAAAACATACATAGGAAATCAAATAGGGACAAAAAGACAAAAAAAAAAAACATATGCAAGAAAATTAGGACTATAGATATAACATAGGACAGAATCATGAACTATACAATCATCTAGCAAATCACATTTCTATATGCTTTCAAGTTCTACAATTGAGCATTCATCATTTGCCACTCCTTGTGTATTCCACGTATGTATGGTTCAAATATAACTCTAATTAACAATGCAATGAACAATTATACCAAACGTTTACGAGATCATAAACTACGTGTTGTGAGAGATCAATGCGATACCATTAAACAAAGCCAACTAACCCTCTGGAATTATTTCACATGCCAATCGTGTGAATGCCAATGAAATGAACAACTAAACTATGTACTGACCAATGCCAATCATGTCAATGAAATGAATGACTAAACTATGCATATATCAAGTATGTATACATACGTACATACATGCGTGAACATACATATGCACAGACATACATATATACGCACATACATACATACATACACATGTACATACATGTGTACATACATACGCACCTACATACATACATACGCACACACATACACACATACATACATACATGCTTAGCAAAATAGAAAAAAAGTGCTCAGTAATGATTTCCAATATAGTGTTGTGACAGATCAATGCAATACCATTACACAAAGCCAATTAACCATCTGGAATGACTTCACATGCCAATCGTGCGAATGCCAATGAAATGAACAACTATCCTGCATATTGACCAATGCCAATCATGTCAATAAAATGGATGACTAAACTATGCATAGATCAAGTTTGTATACATACGTACATACATGTGTGTACATACATATGCACATACATACATGCATACGTACATACATGTGTGTACATACATACATACGCATATACATACATACATGCTTAGCAAAATAGTAAAAATGTGCTCAGTAATGAGTTCCAGTATAGTGTTGTGAGAGATCAATGCAATGCATAGATCAAGTATGTATACATACATGTGTGTACATACATATGCACATAATACATACATATGTACGTACATACATACATGTGTGTACATACATATTGTTTGTTTCAAATCTGTTTAGCAAAATAGTCAATATGTGCTCACTAATGAATTCCAATATAGTGCTGTGACAGATCAATACCACTGAAATGGACAACTAAACTTTGTAACAGTTTCTTGCTAGTAATGAGTTCTAGTATAGTGCTGTGAGAGATGAATGCAATACCATATAAATAGAGCCAATTCATAAGCTATGTATAGATCAATGGCAATCATGGCTTTTATCTAGACATAATCAATATGTGCTCAATATGTGCTCAATAATGAAATTTACAAGTATATCACTAGCTTTTATCTATACATAGGTGACCTATACATAGTTTATCATAGTTCTATTTCTATCTGCTATTTGCTTAACATAGTCAATAGATGTGGTAACTATTTGTTTCAAATCTATTTAGCAAAATAGTCAATATGTGCTCACTAATAAATTCTAGTATGGTGCTATGAGAGATCAATACCAGTGAAATGAACAATTAAGCTTTGTAACAATGTCTGGCTGTTTGTGTCAAATCTGTTTAGCAAAATAGTCAATATGTACTCAATAATGAATTCCAGTATGTGCTCACGTGATTACTTGTATATATCATAATGCCAATCATAATAGAAAAACATGGAAATTATGTTTTTATCTATACATAGTTGACCTATACATAGTTTATCATGGTTCAAATCTGTTTAGCAAAACAGTCCAATATATGCTGTAACAGTTTGTTTAGAATCTGTTTAACAAAATAGTAAATATATGCTCACTAATGACTTCCATTATAGTGTTGTGAGAGATCAATGCAATACCATTAATCAAAGTGAATCATGCCAATGAAATGAACAACTAAACTATGGATATATCAAGTATGTATAGATCCATGTAAAATCATTCAACATACTTATGATGTCATAAACTATGTACAGATCAATGCAATACCATTAAACGCAGTCAACTCATAAACTATGTATGGATACATGGAAGATCAATGATAATCATGGCTTTTATCTATACATAGTTGACATATACATAGTTTATCATGGTTCAAATCTGTTTAGCAAAACAATCCAATACATGTTGTAACAGTTTGTTTAGAATCTATTTAACAAAATAGTAAATATATGCTCACTAATGACTCCCAGTATAGTATTGTGAGAGATCAATGCAATACCATTAATCAAAGTGAATCATGCCAATGAAATGAACAACTAAACTATGGATATATCAAGTATGTATAGATCCATGCAAAATCACTCAACATACTTATGACGTCATAAACTATGTACAAATCAATGCAATACCATTAAACGCAGCCAACTCATAAACTATGTATGGATACATGGAAGATCAATGACAATCATGGTTTTTATCTATACATAGTTGACATATACATAATTTATCATGGTTCAAATCTGTTTAGCAAAAAAGTCCAATACATGCTGTAACAGTTTGTTTAGAATTTGTTTAACAAAATAGTAAATATATGCTCACTAATGACTTCCAGTATAGTGCTGTGAGAGATCAATGCAATACCATTAATCAAAGTGAATCATGCCAATGAAATGAACAACTAAACTATGGATATATCAAGTATGTATAGATCCATGCAAAATCACTCAACATACTTATGACATCATAAACTATGTACAAATCAATGCAATACCATTAAACGCAGCCAACTCATAAACTATGTATGGATACATGGAAGATCAATTAAAATCATGGCTTTTATCTATACATAGTTGACATATACATAATTTATCATGGTTCAAATCTGTTTAGCAAAACAGTCCAATACATGTTGTAACAGTTTGTTTAGAATTTGTTTAACAAAATAGTAAATATATGCTCACTAATGACTTCCAGTATAGTGTTGTGAGAGATCAATGCAATACCATTAATCAAAGTGAATCATGCCAATGAAATGAACAACTAAACTATGGATATATCAAGTATGTATAGATCCATGCAAAATCACTCAACATACTTATGACGTCATAAACTATGTACAAATCAATACAATACCATTAAATGCAGCCAACACATAAACTATGTATGGATACATGGAAGATCAATGACAATCATGGGTTTTATCTATACATAATTTATCATGGTTCAAATCTGTTTAGCAAAACAGTCCAATACATGCTGTAACAATTTGTTTAGAATCTGTTTAACAAAATAGTAAATATATGCTCACTAATGACTTCCAGTATAGTGCTGTGAGAGATCACTAATTAAATAGTCAAAATGTGCTCAATAATGAGTTCCAATATAGTGATGTGAGATTAATATAGTTTTAGTTTAGTGCTATTAGAGATTAATGCAAAACCATTGAATAGAGTAATCATGCAGCATAAGTCATTGCAATCCAGTCAGTAGCTGAAATAGCTAAATGGTACCAAATGTCATTGCAATCCACTCCACTCTCTCCACCTCATCCATCATCAAGAACCCTTTGGCTCTTTCACGTTGAAGCACGAAGGTATCATGTGCTTTCACGAAAATTGCTCGACTCAGTTTAGGGACAGCTTTGAGAGCAATATATGCAGCAGTCAAAATATTATCATCTTCAGATTTATCCACTTTTACAATCTGAGGCTTAATGAGGCCATCTTTCAGTTCCTTCATAGTTTCGCATATCACATCCAATGATGCAGCCAAAGATGTCTTCTTCCTCTTTCCCCTCCTTGATGATGATGGTGGAGGAGTCCCTCTAGCACTTGCACTCGACTGATTGGAATGATATAACTCTTCATCAATATCTGGTTGGCTGTCAAGAGGTGTACCACAATTGGTATCATCCTCATCAAGCACATTAAATGCATCGTTCATAGGGTGCCCTTCTTCAGCATCAAGGGGTGTTGTAGATGCGAACCCTTCAACAATGTCATTACCAACAATTACAGCCAACTCATTGAAATATTGGAAAGGTGACCTCTTATACATTTTTGCATTTTTGAATTCTCTCCTCTACATATAAGCATTAATAGATGGATTAGGTTGTAAGTTTTTCATTATTAAAATAAGAAGGAAAAATTTCTTCAATGAAAAGAGTACAAAGATGATCCTACCTTCAAAAGGTCATCCCACACTGAATCCTCAGCATCCATAGTTTGAGTTTCTTCATTCCAAGCTAACCCACTTGTATTTTTCAAGTCCTTCATTACTTTATATCCTACTTTCCATGTTTTTAGCTTATTCTTAAAATGATCTCGTGACAGATTCGAGTTCATCACTGAATTGAATGTCCTCTCTATCGCAGTCCATGCCTCTTTTTTAAACCCACCTTCACCTTTCCGTCTGAGATGGACTTGTTCAAGGAGCAAGTCTAAAAACTTGCGTTCCATCGATTTTGTCCACATTTTCTTCTTTGAAGAAGAAGATTTGTTGCTCATAGCGAGGGATCCATCTATATCATTCAAAGTAATGGGAGAACACATCTGTTTCACATGATCAAATCCATCCATGCTCATCATGAGCTCGGTATATGCCATTGTGTACTCCTTCCTGTATTTCATTTAAATTTGACATAGAAAATCTTTAACTATCAATTTGTAATACGTCATAATGGAACAAGGCTAACATATTGAATAGGTAAACGTATTACGATTTAAAGTAATCATATGACTGAAATTGAAAGTTATTGCTCTTTAAATTTAAATAGAATGCAGCAAGCAGTAACATCAAAAAAATAGGATTTTCAACGAATTCGTTGTTCTCTTCTTACTAGTGGGCTTATGATCTTCATCATTTGGTACTCCTTGCTGTATTTCATTTAAAATTGAAGATGATAAACTTTAAATATCATTTTTTAATACATCCTAATGCAATGAGGCTAACATTTAATAAACTTGAAAGAATTTAACTGAAGATGATACACATTTTAAGCAATAATTGATGATAACACATCAACATAAAAAAAACTACCAGTAAGACAAAATGGTGATATCAATGGCAAGTAAATAGTCATGAGCCCCATTATGAAGCATGTTATTGTACTTTCTCAATGCAAAGATGTATAATAATTGTGCTTTCTTGCATTTAAATCAATGTAATCTATATTTCAAGTTGAATTGTGTATTGCAGATATGATCAACAATTTTTGTACATAATGTAGGTGTGAAATTGAAAGTTAATGTTCTTTTTATTTAATTAGAATGTAGCAAAGACTGATATCAGAATAACGAAATCAAACACAATCATTGTATATGCATACATCAATTTAATCATATAAAGCACATTGCCTTCTAATAAATCATTTATTCTCGAGATCTATAATCTTCCCACATCCTATTTGCTATATCTTCTCGAAATTGGGCCCACTCATTTCTATCCTCCTGAGACAACCCATATGTCTCAAGTAGTGGCACCTCTATCCCATCACGATCATCTTCCTCTTCAATAGCTTCTTTCGATGGAAGGCCATCCTCTATCATAATGAAATTGTGAAGTATGCAACATGCTAAAACAATATAGGATTGTGTCATGATATCATAAGACGTTGCATGTCTTAAGATTGGAAAACGCTGCTTCAGAATACCAAATGTACATTCTACTGCATTTCTAAGAGAGGAGTGTCGATGGTTGAACAACTCATGTGTAGAGTTTATTGGGTTTTCTCTTGACCACTCTTTCAAGTGGTAGCGTGTACACCGACAAGGAGCGAGAAATCCAGGTGCATTTGGATATCCAGCATCCACGAGATAATATTTTCCTATATAAAGAAAGTATATTGTCAATACTTGAACCATTTAGCATAACCTTGAGTATATTAAAATGTGATTTGGCTTACCAGGGGGAACTACAAGTGGATCTGATCTGGATAGAGCTGAGGCTAGAACACGACTATCTGCAGCAGAGCCTTCCCAACCAGCAAGGCAATACTGAAACTTACAATCAAAGGAGCAGACACCCATAACATTTTGCGATAGGTTCCCTTTTCTATCACGATATTTACCCTGTATGTCGACATCAACTCGCACTGGAATATGGGTACCGTCGATGGCTCCAATGCAATCCTGTGGGATATGATACACTGATCAAATGTATGCTCAAGTAATAATAAGATAAGGACAACATTCTAGACAATAAACTTGTAATAATGTGTGATTTACCTTGAAGAATGGTTCAAAACGATCCTTCCCACTAATTTCAGGAGGAGTGCCTGGACTAGGTGGTATGAAGTAATCTCTGTGAAGGGCTAAGATAGCCATCAAAACCTTGTGGAAGTACCGACTGACTGTCTCTCCTGAGTGCCCAAAGTTATGGGCAATCTTGCGGTTCCTTAGATTGTGCCCAAGGGTGTGGAGGAACATCACTAGTTGTTCCTCTAACTTCAAGTGGATCGTATCTCTCAAGCTTCCTTTCAGCCTCAGAATACGAGCTAGAGAAAAGAAGGCTGCCCTACTCATCCGAATCTGATCATGACAATCCACCTCATTCGAATGAATAATGTCTCTACAAAAGAAATTTTCTTTTCTTATTCATTTACCCATTTGACTACCTTCTCGGGCTAACAGTACTTTGGCTATGCCAACAAAAGCAAAAAGAATTGTGAGAATGCGGGTGTATGTGGTCTTCCTAACTATGCTTCCTTGGACCTCTATACTCTCCATAGGATCCATTAGTGACCTGAAATGTGGACAATTTAAACACTATCAGTTATGAAATATCAACTATCACCTATCGAGATACAACATGATTATTTGCTAGCCTCATTGCATTAAGAAGTCAATTATTTATTCAAATACAACAAGGAGTACCAACTACCGAGGATCATAAGCCCATAAAGAACAAATTACAATGTGTCATTATACTCCATGTAATCTATCTATACCAATGAAAGCATAATATTGATTCCATTTGTCTATATGTATACACACATGTATGTATATATGTATGTGCACACACATGTATGTATGCATGTATGTACGTACACACACACACACATGTATGTATGCATGTACGTACGTACACACACATGTATGTATGTGTGTATGTACACACACACACATGAATGTATGTATGTATGTATGCATGTATGTACGTACACACACACACACATGTATGCATGCATGTAGGTAGACACACACATGTATGTATGCATGCATGTATGTACACACACAAGTATGTATGTGTGTACGTACATACACACACATGTATGTATGTACACATACACACACATGTATGTATGTACACATACACATGTACAAACTATAACTTGAATTTGGGCTTTTATGAATGTGTTTTAATAAATCGTCGGGTCCGCTGAAATTGAGGCTCGTCTTTTAGAAGATGAAAAGTAACATAGTTGGCAATAGGAATAGAGTTTCTTTCTGCATTGATCTATACATAGTTTGAAATCATGGCTTTTATCTATACATAGTTTATGACCTCATAAGTATGTTGAATGATTTTGCATGGATCAATACATACTTGATATATCCATAGTTTAGTTGTTCATTTCATTGGCATGATTCACTTTGATTAATGGTATTGCATTGATCTCTCACATCACTATACTGGAACTCATTGGACTATTTTGCTAAACAGATTTGAACCATGATAAACTATGTATAGGTCAACTATGTATAGATAAAAGCATGATTGCCATGTTTTGCTATTATGATTGGCACTATAATATATACAGGTAATCACATGATCACATACTGGAATTCATTATTGAGCACATATTGATTATGTATAGATAAAAGCCATGATTTCCATTGATCTATACATAGTTTATGATTTGGCTCTATTTAATGGTATTGCATTCATCTCTCACAGCAGTACACTAGAACTCATTACTGGCAAGAAACTGTTACAAAGTTTAGTTGTTCATTTCACTGGTATTGATCTCTCACAACACTATACTGAAAGTCATTAGTGAGCATATATTGACTATTTTGTCAAACAGATTCTAAACAAACTGTTACAGCATATATTGGACTGTTTTGCTAAACAGATTTGAACCATGATAAACTACGTATAGGTCAACTATGTATAGATAAAAGCCATGATTGCCATGTTTTGCTTGATTGGCACTATGATATATACAGGTAATCACATGAGCACACACTAGAATTCATTAGTAAGCACATATTGAGCACATATTGATTATGTATAGATAAAAGCCATGATTGACATTGATCTATACATAGTTGATTCATACATAGTTTATGACTTGACTCTATTTAATGGTATTGCATTCATCTCTCACAGCAGTATACTAGAACTCATTACTGGCAAGAAACAGTTAGAAAGTTTAGTTATTCATTTCACTGGTATTGATCTCTCACAACACTATACTGGAATTTATTAGTGAGCACAAGTTTATGACTTGGCTCTATTTAATGGTATTTCATTCATCTCTCACAACAACATACTAGAACTCATTACTGGCAAGAAATTGTTACAAAGTTTGGTTGTTCATTTCACTGGTATTGATCTCTCACAGCACTATAGTGGAATTTATTAGTGAGCACATATTGACTATTTTGCTAAACAGATTTAAAACAAACACCCAGAAATTGTTACAAAGTTTAATTTTTCATTTCACTGGTATTGATCTCTCACAGCACTATACTCGAATTTATTAGTGAGCACATATTGACTATTTTAAAAACAGATTTGAAACAAACAGTTACCACATATATTGACTATTTTAAAAACAGATTTGAAACAAACAGTTACGTTTGAATGAACCAAAAAAACTTAAAAAAATCCAATATGCAAAGGTGGGTGTGAGAGGAGAACCGTTTACTGCCGCCGCTGTTCAAAGTGGAGAAGAGAAATCGTAGAAAATGCCACAGTCACACGCCACGGCCATAGGAAACCACGGCCACAGAAAACCCACAAACCAGAAACCCTCGCAAACCACGGCCACAGAAAACCCACAAGCCCAACAAATGCAGCAAACCAAAAACCCTCACCTTTGCACAACAGAGCACGAAAACAATACAACCGTCGTCTTCCAAAAAACCCAATTTGTTCTTCCAAAAACCTAAGGCAAATTCGGCGGACCCGAAAATTTATTCAAACGCATTCATAAAAACCCAAAACCTGGTTTTCATTTCAACTTCCACCTATTTCTTGGAAGAAATTTCTTCCAATTTTCGAGCGAAATTGGCAGACGAAACCCGAAACCGGGTTATGCATTTGATGAACCAAACGCCACCATTTTCTTCCATAACCCAATTTTGGTGCTGAAAACCCTATTCCGCGCCCGGTATTCCCGTAACCAAACGGGGCCTTAAAGAACGTATATCCCACGTACAATAGGAAAATGCATTTTATAATCTTTAAATGCTATTGCACACAGTTTGTGTGGTGTCTTGAAAGAAGACACTGTTGTGAGAGCCAAAGTTTGCATGTGGGCCCGTGGTCGGATGGATGAATATTTGAGGTCGGTGTCAACGTGTTCAAAGCACAATTTTGAACCAAGGTACATGCACATTAATGTGGCAATGTTAGGAGGTGAGGCACGAGATTCAGCCATGTGGCACATCGCACAATAGGCACATTCCTGCATTATCAAGTTGCGCAAAAGATAAATAATGCAGGAAAGCGAATAATCGACACGTGTCACCGTGCCCAGGAAAATGATGACATGGCACCAAAGATTTAGATGCAACTAGATTGCGACAAGTGTCCCGATCCGATGATTCCCACAATCTTGCATTTCTAAGTTGCACCCAAAATAAATAATGCGAGAAAGCAGGCTCGTGACACGTGGCAACGGGCTTGCCCAGTAGTGA
Source organism: Cupressus sempervirens (assembly GCA_028749045.1). NCBI lineage: Eukaryota > Viridiplantae > Streptophyta > Pinopsida > Cupressales > Cupressaceae > Cupressus > Cupressus sempervirens. The sequence goes on along the minus strand of CM053785.1, from coordinate 21,131,775 downwards.
CATGGTGGATGGTGCAGGTCCAGACCAATCAAGAAGCGCCATGTGGCACTAGTCAGATCAGTTTGACCCCAAATTTTGAGGGATGAAGAGAGATTTGGAAATAATAAAAAAATTCTTGTTATTATTCATTTTCATACTGGACATGCATGATTTGTTTTAAAATCAAAAGGGCTTTTTATAAAGTTTGAACCTTAGCATATTTTAAATTTTTCAAAATTTAAAATAGTCAAAGTTGCAGACAAGGTTTTATAAGCAGAGGAGTCATTTTCAAAAGGACTTTCAATGGATTTCTGAGATACAAAATAGGCAATGTTATATATCACCGAAATTGGGAGACGACGAACTATCCGATTTTGCAGTTGGTTTTTGCACAAAAAGTAGTTGGTTCATGCTACAAGAGGTTTTCTACTAGGTTCTTATCTTGCAACTATTTTTAGATATCAAAGCTCAGAACTAATTTCTAACAAGGTGATGACTTGAATATCAGTAAAAGATAATGGAAATGCAGCTAGGGTCGAATTTGTTCAGATTTACTCAGTAAAAAGCTTATTTTCACCGGCATCTTCATGAGGCAGATCAAATATTTTGGTGACTCAAAAGGGTTTCATCATTTCAACAGAGATATTTTGCAAGTCATTAACATAAATGATGAAACAAGATCATATCAGAATGGGAGATGGAAGGAAGAAGTTATTCAGTTATAGAGGATTACATTTCAAATGGACACTTGTCGCTTGAAGATTAGATCCGAGATTCTTTCCTTTTCTATATCTTTCTATCTTTCATTCGTTCTAGGGGTTCCAGTTTTTTATGACTAGGAGACCATTCGTGGTTCCAATCTTGAGTTCTCTTAGATCTGTGATACCATTTTTCTCAGTGATTCTTCCTGTTATGAATAGCATATTGTATTCCTTTTGAGGCATTTGTATTACACAGTCATTCTATGTGTATCTTTTGAGTTTTGTATGCAGATGTTGTATTCTTTTCAATGAAATTAATACAAAGAGCCTCAACTTTTAGTTTCATTATGATTCTCATCTCTTGCTATTGTTATTTGCAATGTTCTATGTTTAAGAACTAAGAGCTTGAACCTAGTTACATCCCCTTAAGGTTGTATATCAGAATAGATTTGCTATTGGAACAAAACTCCAAGTAAATGCTTGTTTATACTAATAGGATTACAGGTTACACCAAAAGGATATCACCATAAGTATGAGAGTTTTGATGAATATTGATGTTTGTTTGCAAGTCAAGCAGATAGACCATATACTTGAATATATGAGCATATTTTAGGTATCCATCTGTATGTGAAGATTTAGTTAGTGCCTAATGGATAAGGGACTAGTTAGCTTGAAGGATGCATGTTCTTTTCTGTTGCATACCTAATTGTGCTGAGAAACCAAATCAAAATGAATATTATTTTCCCAATTTATGTTTTGAAGAACTATAAGTGTAGGTCATGGCTTATTTGTGGTTACTTTCCTTGGTTATGATTAGCTACTGTGATTAGGATATTTACTAGCAAATTGAAGAAGAATATTGACCATATCTACTATAGAGGGTAGTCTTGTAATGAAGTATCAAGATAAATTAGAAAAATCTCTTAGGTTTGCTCACCTTGGCTTTATAGAGTCTATAGTGAAGTGAGTCCTGATATGACTCTATTAATTGGCCCAGAACTAAGATTTAGCCTTGCTGACTATAGGATTTAGCTCGTCCTTAGGTATGTCCCTAGTCTTTGTTTCTTGGTATCAGGTTTAAATCTACTTGGTATGTTCTTTACCAAAAAGAACACCAACAGAAGACACATATGGTTTTCATGTTGCTCCTCCTAGTAGGAGAAGTGAGTTTATATCATCCATTTTGTGTGACAAGATAGATGATCCAACTGGTAAAATAAATTGCATTAAAGGATTATGTGAAACATTTGGTGAATTGGCTCTATTTCCTTTGAAAATTGAAAATATTGATGTAACAAAAATATTGAATTGCAAAAGTTACAAGTATGTCTAGAATGAAACAAAGTTGGGGAAAGAAACAAAAAGGTTGGAATATGTTGAAGAGGAGTTTCCTATTCTAACATTTATAGACAGATTTAAGAAATTGATTCAACCTTATATTTGTCATGCATTTTTTGCAAAGTGGCATGCACAATAGTTTCAAACTTTCAGAGATAATTTTCCAATTGGAACAATTGTATTAGTTGTTGATTTTGCAGAGAACTATTCATTTGTTCATCAGAAAGCAATTCAATTAGATTATTACTTTAATAAGCAGGTCACTATTATGGTAAATGTTTTTTTATAGACATGCATAGTTAGATTTGGATGGTGTTCAGAGTACAGTTCAAGCATGAGTAATTATAAAGGAATATCATTTTTATATAAGTGATGATAAAGAACATGACATTCACTATGTAGAACATTGCTTCAATACATTCTTTTCTTATTTGAAAGAAAGAAACATAAATGTTGATAAACATTATGTTTGGTTTGATGGAAAATGTGAACATGATGGTGCTGGAGCTTGCATTAAATGTGCTTTGCAAAAGTATCAAATGAATTATCAGGGAGTTCATGTAAATGATGCACATGATGTTGTTGAATGGTGTAAGACTCATTTTGCATTAGATAAGGTCGGGACATCATCAACAATGAGTCAACAGGCACCATATAGAGTCTTTTGGGAGATACTAGGTATGGATGTGTACGTCTGTTTAACTTTTATGCAATTAAATTATAAAATCTTATTGTTAAGTTTTATTTTTGAATTCGTTGAAGTTTAAATTTAATTTTTCTATATTTTCAATTTAACGAACTTTCAGGTGTTAATAAAAAAAACATGCATGGTTGCAAGAGGATAGAAAAGACATGTTCCTTACATTCAATCATGAGTACAGATAATTGCAATTGGACATTGAAGACAAGAGAATACTCATGTTTTTGTGATAGTTGCATTGATGAAAACTATGAAGAATGCATCAATCAGACACATGGATATACAGGTGCATGGATTTCGGTACCACTTGATGTTACCGATACATTTGATAAAGAAGATAAAAATTTTGATGATATTCCATTGATTTCTGATGATTATAATCATATCTCTAGATTGGTAAAAGTGGGTGAGTATCATAAAAATTAATCTCAACTTTTTATTTAATTATCAATTTCAACTATTTTATATATATTGTACACATGCATTCATGTATACTTGTTATGCAGGAGATGTCTTTGTAGTGATTGCTAAGCCTGGAAATCATGAAGGTGTCAGTTATTATTTATTGCGATGTACTGCAAAGAGGGAGACTTATAATAAAGAAGTTCAAAAAAGAATTGAAATTGAAAATAAAGTAATGGGGAGGTTTTCCAGGCCAAGAATCACATATCCTTGCCCTCGAGTGGAACCTTTTAAATCCACTCCTCTCATAGAGATGTCATATACCCCACAAAGGCCACAATATTACATAGCTGAAGACTTTGAGGAAGAAAAGAGAAAACTGTGAGTATTACATGTAGAGTTGAATGTACAATATGAAGATAAACTGAGAAAGGCTCTCATGTATTTGGTAGATAAAATTGAATGATCATTGTTTTATGATCAATTAGCAAAAGTAATAAGCATATGGAAGAGATGAAAGCCCATGAATAGACATTGAAGCCCATTGTAAATAAGTGGGGAAAGAGAAGAAAAGAAATTACTTTTCTATGTTACTCTATTATGAGGTCTACCCATGACCATACTGAAAAAACATTTGATGTTGCTAATGATCTGTCAGATTTTGATGACAGAAAAGTTGCATTACAATTGAAGGTTGTTTCTTATCTAAGCAAGAATAAGAGTGAGAAATTTAATTTATTCCCTCGTGCTTTAGATAGAAAGAATAAATTTAACAATAAAGATGAATGGGCTAAGGAATTGGATGACTTATTCTATTTAAGAATGAATAAGGTCATCAATGAGAAAGGGCATGCTTGGTGGGCCACCATAACAGAGGAATTGGTGAAGGTCCAATTATTCTTTGATTCTTTAAAAAAAGATTCTGTTAGTATTGATAGGGAAGTTGAGTACATGCTTAGAAAGAAATGTGATATTTTGTAATTCAATTGGCCAGATGATACATTTTTTGACAAATGGATGGTAGATATTGCTTCTATTGAATAGTTTGAAGAAGCTGAAATAGATGATGATGAGGTATAGGAGGATTAAGTATAGATTGTTGATATAACAACACTAGGTCAGAGAAAGGATGAGGATAAAGGTTAGCAATCAATTTCAGTTACATGTTTGGAGGCCCAGGATGTGGACATGATAGAGGAATAAACAAGAGTAAAAGTAGTTTTGTCAATTTAGGATGAAAATAGTGAAAACCATCAAGTAGAAATTGATTTGTAAGTACTACAACAAGATTCATCATTGGCCAATATAGTAGCTACATATGTCAAAGATTCAAAATAGTGGCAACCACCCAAGAACCAATAGTTTGTGAAGATGTAACAGAAAGGGGACCTACCAAAGAATTGCTTGATGTATTAACTTTCTATTACACAAAGTTTTTTTCCTTTTGTGATTGTTTGCAAAGTGTAAATACCTTTTGTAAAAGGACACCTATCAATTCTCTATTCCTAAAGCTTGTTGCATCTCACAGTATATAAGTGAGATTTCAAGGCTAAAGAAGGGTCCAATATCTAATACAATTTGAGTCTACATTGAGTATGGTTTGGTCTAGTTTGATGTATGCAAACTTTTGATTTATTTTTTCTGTAAATACTTGGAATATATTGATATTGCAGGGGTCTAGTGTCTTTTCTAGAGTCATTTAGAGTTTTATTACAATTGTATGCAAATCTTCAAAATGAGATTAATATAAAATTGAACTATCCCCATATTTGTTCTTGCTAAATTTTGTCTCCTTTTTTATTACCTGGTTATTCTGATATTGTATGAGCAAAGCTTTTCCACGTGAATGCAATTCACTTAGGTTGTATGTTAATTCATTATTGCTATTGATTCAATGAATTAAGTAAATGCTTTAGTGAATTTGATGGAATTGCTATGGTAGTAGAAAGGATGTCTATAAGAATATATGGTAGTAGAAAGGATGTCTATAAGAATAAATTCTAGTGCAAATTGCTGATAATATTTGTTGTAATGCAACAAATCATATCTATAAATTGGAGTAGACTCTGAGTCTCAATGGAGTAGGCATTGATCTAGTTAATCTAGTATGTAGATAGGTAGATCATGAGTAAGCATCAAGTTTAAAATCAAAATCTGAAGAGAAATGAGAGCATCCCAAAAATTCATCTGAGATCAGTATGCACATCCTGTATACAAAAAATTTTGGTACTTCTAATCAGCAAATACAAGTGCATACTACTATGCCATAAAAATGGAAATAGACATAGTTGATTTCCCACAATTAAAACCTTAAAGGAAAGTGATTGCAATTTACCGATCTAAACAAAATTCAGCAGCATTATGACATACAGATTATTACTCTACAATCATAGAACTAGAAGAATTAGATAGAATAGAGAACACAAATATACGTGGGGAAAACCTTTTCAGGTAAAAAACCCCACCCTCCAAACCATCAAGCTAATGTATTATTCAGTAACAAGTTACAATACATTTTTAGCCTTCACATAGGGATTTACAGCTTGCTCCATTCTAGAGAAAATCTGGCAGCATAACCCTGTGTAAATATCTTCTCATCTCTCTCTTTCACACTCTTTCTCTCTATTGCATTACAACATGCAATACCCATTTTATGAACATCTTAAGACCCAACAAAATGCCCACAAAGAAGTTGGGCATTTTTCATGGCTCAACCACCAAGAAACATGCACAATGCCACATGTACATCCAATACCAAGAAAAGGGTTTCCATCCCTTGAATAGGCAATGACAGCTTGTCATAGAATCTGCCAAAAATAGCGGTCACAAGAGAATTGTAAGGGAATCCGTCATACCAACCTATTTTTGGCATATTCTCTTACACACACCAACCACTCATTCTTGGGTGCCCAAATAGGCCTCATGTCATAAGATGCTCTTACACCTGTCATAGCTCATTCCTTAAATAGCTCTTACTCATTATAGGAATCCGTCATAACCATTTCAACCATGATCTCCTTCACACACTTCAAGATGCCGACACATGTAAGTGATCAACATGCCAACTAGACATGTACACTCACATTTACATATTATTTGCAAAAATACATTTTACAAAACAAATAATAATAAGAATAGGAATTATACAAGGTTGAGACACCTTATTCCTAACATTCTCCCACTTGTCGAACACCTTGTAAGAGCAACACGAACATAACAAGAACTAACCGCTATAGGCCGAAAGGCCCATAGACTCTGAACACCATCTGAACTTCTCAATGCCCACTGATTTCATTAGTGCATATACAACATTCTTCACAGTATCTACCTTCTCCAAATTTACCTTTCCATCTTCCACCATATCTCTCACAAAGTGAAACTGCACATCAATGTGCTTCGTTCTGGCATGGAAAGTTGGATTCTTCACAAGGCAAATAACACTCTGACTATCACACCAAACAGTAATCTATTTTGCATCAACACCAACATCAAAACACAATCTCTTAAGCCAAATGGCTTCCTTACAAGCATCAAAACTGATGAAACTATATCATCACAGCCATCCATGAAACAACATAAATCATAACATATGCTCTCGTGCTCCAACTAGACACCTATCCAAATAACACAAGCATAAGATCCATGCAATAAAAAAGGCTACACACACTGCCACCACTCCACTGTGCTCATTAGCTACATAGAAGCATCAAAAATATCAACTTCTTAGCCCAACAAAACTGTGAAGTCATCCTCTAGAAAACAAGATAAAACATCAGCCAAAACAACAACCAAACTGATTTGTCCAATCTAGCTGATAAACCCACAAGATTGAAAATAGAATCCATAGTAAATGCTAACTCATCTAATCACCCATACCTCAAAGGTATTGAACACCAGAAAACTCATGCCAGCAACATAACCAACCCATAAACTACAACCTCAAGCTCTATGCGCAAACCAGTCGATGAAGACCAAACACATACAAGAACTCCCACTGCATGGATAATGTCAAATCTGAAAAATCAAAGGCATACTGAGTCTACTGATAAGAACACAAAGAAAGTGAAACCATGTAGTACCAAGGACCATCCATAAAGATATGCAAATCCTGTAGCAAAATCACTGCAAGAAACATCTCTCTCATCCAGTCTCCACAAATCTCCTATGTTCTTCACATCCAACAAAGACAAGAGATAAAGGAACTAGCTTTTCATCACCAAAAATAATGAAGTACAAGTGATAACAATTGGCCACATAGCTCCAACAAATCTCAAAAAACAATGTTGTGTGAACCCAAACATTCAAGAAGATAACCAAGACCAAAGAAAGAAGCTGCAAACCATAAGCATGTAGCATGTCCTTCTACAAACACTTCTAAATGTCAACTGTGCCATGTATGATCCCCTTCATAGCCCCAATAGAAAAGCCACAACTACATCTAAAACTATTCAACCTCAACAAATCAAACATAATCTGATATAATAAATCTACATGGATGTAAGCCTCTCAAAGAAGATCAATCAATTCCATTTCCCATTTTAGGAAATCAGCCAACTACCATCTCCTATTGTCATCATAAATGAAAGTACACCTCAAGGAGATAATCATGTTATCCATCTCTCACAATGAATCCTCCAGAACCGTCTAACTGTAGCTCAAGATCCACAAATATGAAAGAAAAAATAAAGCACTTGAAAGTAACATTGGGAAATACCTCTCAAGTGACAAACTGCCAAGTAGACCAAGAGTGGGGAATGAGAATTCTCCTCCAAGATATGCAAGTCACCCTATGACTTATCAAAGAACAATCTCCTCATAGGTCTCTATTGAACTCACGTCCAACAAAGGTGTAGGCTCCTCAAACTTTCTGCTGAAATCTCATCAAGAGTATACATCTCAACAACATGTCTCTCATCTCAAGAGAACTCTAGCCTCACCTAAGTCTCCAAGTATCCACAAGCACCTGTAATCAATCACTCCATGCAAAACTCCACTGCAACATAGCACTATCATGAAGTATCAAGAAAATGATCAAAGTACTTAATTCCAAGAAACTAAAAAAAGATCAATGTCAAAGCTCCAACCATGGAATCAGGAACATAATCATGACATCATGATCAAAACCATCTCCTCTAAAGAGATAACATGCTTCATGTGATCATATCAAATAACTGTATCATGTCATAACTCTAAACTAGTAATAAAGAGAGAACCATGACATAAAAGCCACCATGATAACATATCAAATAAAAGCATAAACAACATCTATACCAAGGACCCCTTGAATCCTAAAGATGTCAACATCTCCAATCGCATGAAGATACCATCTCCAACTAGTGAACCAACAAATATGAAAGACCCTTCTGCAGCAACAGGATCTAAGGCATCCTCCAACATCTGCAACACTAAAGAAGATCATCCATCACCATATGATGGAAAAATACAGCCATTGCTAAAGCTCCCACTGATGTGTGATACCAAGATCTCCAAGCATATGACACAATATCCTCAAAAACTGAAAATCAGATTGGGTGAAACCAAGATCTCCACACTAAGGAAATTCACCAGGCTTTAGAACTCCATAACTGACTATCCAAGTACTCAAATATCATCCATCCTCTCATCTCAAAGCAACCACACAAATGCACAAGTGACCACAAACAAGGTCAGCTAACAAGTCTGTACCAACACTAAATCAAATCTGGTGGATATAGATAGTCCACATCCAAGTTATCCCACTGCAATTAAATGGGTGGCCTACCCACCTGACTGCATAACTTGTAGATCCAATCATTGCAACATGCAAACCCACTATCACATTAGTGACATATACAAATGAGATCAAAGAGAATAATCATGTAGACAACATGAATCAAACACCAGATCAAGCACAAATCTAATTTGCCAATTATGTGCACATCAAGCACCATAGTCCAGGAATCCAACAAAGCATCACCATAGAAATGCCGAGTGACTAATCATGTACCAACATCTCTATGCAGAGAAAGAAAAACACCTCCTCTCACCATGCACAAAGAATGCATGCATGCAGTACTGCAACTCTCATCCGATACTACTCTAAAGGAACAAGAGTCCAGAAAATAGCTCTTCAGTAGATCTACAAAAAACCACAAGATTTTTATTTCAACATGCAAAACTTGCAAAAAAATTGTGTTTAAGAACACCCATGCACATCCACACCCACTTCTCATCTGGAAGACTCAAATTCTGAAAAAAAATACCAAACAACTGAACCCAGAATAATGGATTATCATAGATGAACATCACCATAGATTTTTAGAAAAATATATAAACCCCTCGAATCCAATGAACAAGAATCCAAGCCATGCATGTATAAACATCCAAGAGGAAAAAATAGTACTGGAACTTCAGGCCCACTTGTAGACCAATCCCACAACCACTACTAGTACATGCATCTGAGAGAGAGAGACTATCCAGCAGCTTCCAAATCATCCAATGATCAACTCCATAGTCTCAATGCATTCCAGGTAACAAAAGAGATACCTTCAAATACCCATGCATCAAGAGTTATTCTGCTGTCAACCAAGAGCTCCAGATCAATGTCATTTCAACATGACCAACTCTATTTTCTCTAACTTCACCATCCTTCAAGAAATGTCTGCTGTCTCCTGAAAGAATAAATCAACTACAAGACTTCCACTCATCAAAGGATTAATTATCAGTCAATTTCTTCAAAACAAACTTCTTCAAGCTCTGCAAGCTAAGAAATCTTAATAGAAGAAATACCTAGAACCAAAAACTCTATGAATCCTCCCATGCAAACAACATGCAATTCAAAAAAATGGGCTCTGATACCAATTGAAGGGAAATGAGAGCATCCCAGAAATTCATCTGAGATCAGTATGCAAATCCTATATACAAAATTTTCTGGTACAACTTCTAATCAACAAATACAAGTGCATACTACTATGCCATAAAAGTGGAAACAAACATAGTTGATTTCCCACAATTAAAACCTTAAAGGAAAGTGATTGCAATTTACCGATCTAAACAAAATTCAGTAGCATTATGACATATAGATTATTACTCTACAATCATAGAACTAGAAGAATTAGACAGAATAGAGAACACAAATATACGTGGGAAAAACCTTTTCAGGTAAAAAACCCCACCCTCCAAACCATCAAGCTAATGTATTATTCAGTAACAAGTTACAATACATTTTCAGCCTTCACATAGAGATTTACATCTTGCTCCATTCTAGAGAAAATTCGGTAGCATAACCCTATGCAAATATCTTCTCATCTCTCTCTTCCACTCTCTTTCTCTCTATTGCATTACAACATGAAATACCCATTTTATGAACATCTTAAGACCCAACAAAATGCCCACAAAGAAGTTGGGCATTTTTCATGGCTCAACCACCAAGAAGCATGCACAATGCCACATGTACATCCAATACCAAGAAAAGTGCATCCATCCCTTGAATAGGAAATGACAGCTTGTCATAGAATCTACCAAAAATAGCAGTCACAAGAGAATTGTAAGGGAATCCATCATACCAACCCATTTTTGGCATATTCTCTTACACACACCAACCACTCATTCTTGGGCGCCCAAATAGGCCTTATGTCATAAGATGCTCTAACACCTATCATAGCTCATTCCTTAAATAGCTCTTACGCATCATAGGAATCTATCATAACCATTTCAGCCATGATCTCCTTCACACACTTCAAGATGCTGACACATGTAAGTGATCAACATGCCAACTGGACATGTACACTCACATTTACATATTATTTGCAAAAATACATTTTACAAAACAAATAATAATAAGAATAGGAATTATACAAGGTTGAGACACCTTATTCCTAACAAAATCAACTTTATTTTACTATTTCAAGAGTTTCAAGGGTGGTCAGCACTTGTTCGCATGTAACTTTTAAGTTGTAGCTAGCTACTATTGCTAGAAATACTTGCAAATCGAAGAAGAATTATAACCAAATTTGTTTGTAAGGGGTGTATATCATCTGGAACTTTCAAGCAATGGATTACTTATATATATGTAAGGGATAGAAGATGAGAATTAGAATGAAACTAATAAAATTCACATACAACAACATTTATTCTAAATCATCCCTTAGGTATACCCACCTTGGTTCTATAGAGCCTAAAGAGTAGAAAGCTAGTCTTGGTTTTGTTGAAGTTGGTTCCAAATGATATGCAAACATAATTGTTAATTGAATGTATCTTATCCTTAGATTTATGAGTATTATTATCTTGGTATTGAATCTTTGTTGATTCAATAGTTGAAAAACACCAACACGATGAGTTTATATTTAGTGGAAAGGTGCTTAAGATGAAGATCCCATTGAAGGGTGTCAAGAAAGACACACAAGATGTCTTAGATCCACTACAAAATAGGGATAAGATATATGAAAGACTGATAATGAATGTAGAGATTGGAAGGGATGAGAATGTGGACATCAACAATAGAGCTCAACATATTTTCCAATTGACAAGAGAATGGATCAAGAAACCATTTAAACTTGATCTAGTTCCCTAGGTCATTCCTCTTCAAGCCACAACACATCCAACTAGGGGTAAACATGAAAATGTTACAATACCAATCTTCCCTACTCAATCACCAGTGAGGTCAAAAATGTTATATCAATATGAGAGTGAGGTTGAGTACTTTAGGGAAGATAAAGGGAAGAACAAAAGGAAGATAGTGACTAAGGGAAATGAACAAAAAATCATGCCCAACCATCTCAACAACTGCAACAAGATTCGACACAACTAGAGCCTCAAGATGAGTAAGTAGCTCAAGTCCAAGAAACTAAGTGTGTGCCTCCTTTAGGAGAGGAATAGGAATTAGAAGAGGAAGAACAAAAGGTGTCACCAGCTAGTCAAGTGGAAGAAGCCTCCCCCTCATCACCTAAGAAGGCTAGGATTAAGTCTACTATGGGAAGAACATGAATGAGAAAATTGAAGAAAAAGAATACTCCTCCCCCACAGGTTCTAGAGACCATCCCTTAAGCTAATGCATAAGAATAAGAGGATGAACTAATGGATAATGTTCCCTTGAGTCAGAGGACTTGCTCAACTAGGGATATGGAAGATGAGAGAAGAAAAAGTTCCACCATGACACCATTATCCATCCCTAGGAAACCTATTCAAGTTACAACTTCAGAAGATGAGCAACACAAATGGATTGAAGACTAGAAGGGGCAAGAAACAAATGTATGTAACATTTCTAATTTTGACTTTATGCCAGTAGGAACTGAGATGGTGGGTGAAAAATAAATGACACTCCCATGAGCCAACCCTTAGGAGAGGATTGGAATCAATTGCCACCTCTACCTTAAGGACCTCTAGGCCTACCACCCCTACTATCTTAGGAACCATCATTTTTTGACAAAGGCTTAGTCACCCTGCTTCCTTCTACCATATAAATAGAAGAACATAAAGTAGAGGATGAAGAGCCCAAACAAATTCCAACTAATGAAGTACCATAGGAGGGTCAAATCCCAAAAGAACCTCAACAAACTCTTCATGATATAGAGGCAAAGACCATGGCTATAGTAGACAAAGAGACTCCAAGCATAGATCTTTCTCAAAAGGAGAAGACACCAAAAAGGAGTGATAAGAGGAAGTATCTTGCAATACAAACCCCTTATTCAACCAAACACAAGTCTCTAATGGGTACTACACAAGCCTGTCTGAAGAGGGAGGTTATGGTTTGACAAAAGAGGTAGCTAAATGTAACTATAGATGAGAGAATAGAAGAGTTAGTCAAAGCTATCAAGAAGCTTGAGCCACCTATGGGTGGTGCACAACCATTGGCCTTCATTATGAAGAACCAAGATCAAGACTTGTTTACACATATAGCCATCCCTCCTCCACATGCTGACACCAAAGATTTGACTCATACTAATTACCAAATTAGGAAGACCCTATTAGGAAATCCCATGATAGATATTGATAAAGTTTTGATCACTATGGGCATAAAAGAAGTGTTCAAGTAGATGGAAAAAAATAAGTCATAACTGTTGATGCTGAGAAAATAAAATGGGATTATGAGAGGCTATCTACATAGAATAATGGGCCCAATAGACTCAAATCATTTATAAATCACTCTTGTTGCAATATTAGAGAGGAAGGAAAAGGGGATAATTCAGATGGATCCATTTTGGGAGCATGTCAGCAATGGTGTGACAATTTTGAATAGAAGGGCATATAGATAATAAAAGGTAATTTGAACTTGTTGCATTATGTTTAGTCAAGTGCAGATAAATTGGTATCTATAGTGAACCAAGATTTTTGGGTTAATGGATGAGGTTCATACTTGGGCAAAAAACTTATAGATTTTGACAAAAATAAAGGGTCAGATGTATCGTACACTCATGGAAGTGTATATAGCTGAAGTGATTGATAAGCTCAAAGATTGGATTGAGAAGATAGCTACCATAAATAAGGTTATGGAAGGACTTTGTAAAGATATTTAGAAGTTAAGGGACCAGAATCAAGAGCATAGTTTAAGGATGTTTTTAAAGTTGACCATATATGATTGGTATCAAAAGATATAGTAGACCTTATAAAGATATTAATTGTTTTCATTTAGTATTAGGGTGGGTGGGAAAAAAGTTGAAATAGATTTTGAAATGGTTTTAGATATTTCAGAACTACAGATTTCTCAAACCACCACTTTTTGGCACACCATGATCCTACACATACCCAGAGAAGTACTATGATGCTGCTACCCTTGAGATTTTTGAAGATGAGTCAAAGATAAAGCTCAAGTCAATGCAATTAGGTGTCCAAAAATTCTAAAGAACTTTTGAAGATGCTTCATCTAATGAAGATATTAGGAAAGCATTTAAGACTGAAGAGGTATTGTTGGAACTAGACACTAAACTCGAGGATTTTGTGGAGATCTGTATAGACGTCAGAAACTACTAACAGATAGTTAAAGATAAGTATAAAGAATTGGATTTTCTAGAGGCTTCTCAAGAAGTGGAGATTATAGAGAAATTAAAGAGAAAAAATCTAGACATCGCTCTCGTATAAAGGGTAACAAAAACCAAAAGTTAGAAATTAATTTTTGACATGTTGGGAAAATCTTGGATTTTTGGAACCTGACGACAAGGTGCATAGGTGCGTTATTCACAGAGGTGTGCTGACAATTTTGAAGAAGTAATAGTGTGCCAACAGTTAACTATTAGTTCCTAATTTAGAGATTTCTATGCAACAAAAACACATTTTGATGATAGTTTAACTCCTAGAAATGCCCATAGAAGGTCAAGCTTCCATTTTTAGAGCTTCTAGTGAGTTTCAAATTCTCTTGCAACATCCTTCTTCTTCTCTTCTTCCTTTTTTATTATTTTAAGTCTTGTAAAGGATCATGCAGCCATGAATTGATATAAACAAGGGTGCAGACCCACTTAACACCATTCAGAGAGTTAGTTTGTATATAATTAGATTTGTTTTATTAGTTTTAAGCATATATTTGCATGAAGAGAGCTCTCACTCTCAATAAAAATTGAGGATAGAGTTCCTTATAAATTCAAGAATGTAATATGTATTCTAGGTCATTATTTTGATGCGATAATATATGCTATTGGTGCTCTCATTCTGAGTGTAGTTATTCTCTCTGGAGTGTGTTATTTGTTGTGAATTCTTGTTCATGAATTATAATTGAGCCAATGGTTCTATTGTGTTGATTTGATTGTGTGATCTTTTAGTTCTAGTGTTTACCATGTGTTGATGAACTCTATTGACATATTGAGATGGAGAAGACATCACCTTATTGTTCTTACATTACTCCTTGTCTCGTAGGAACACACTTTCTATGGCCTTGCAATTCGATGAAAAGTGAAACATCTTTTGATTTTTACTAAGTTCTCATTGATGATTGCATCAGTGGATTTTAAGAAGTGCTACTCCAATTTTTCATTTGTTTCCTACCTTATTTTTTCAATGATTTAACTCGCAAATGTGTTGTTACCATGGTTTATGTCCATTAGGAATTGCTCTTTCAAGTTATTTTATTTAATCTCCCATTACTTTACATTTGTTATTTGTTTTGCTAACACTTGGTTAAATTAGAAAGTCATATAGTTGCATTGATATATTGCATTCATTATAATACAAAAAATACCAAAAACATATCTCTTTTGTGGTTACTTTCAAAATATCAAGTTACAAATCTTATTCGAATTAGTTGGACTAGCAAAGGCCTCTTCATGAAAACATACATTTATTTTCAATTGAGCAGATTTTAGTAGGTCACAAGATCACCTAGAACCTTGGAGTTGATCCCAAATTAGCTTTTCAAGAGAGAAATTCAAAAAGATTCCTACAATTAAAAATCATAGAAATGACATCTCAAAACTACCCTGAACACACAATAGGTATGGAAATCTCATAAGTAATGCAATACCTGTAGCCAAATTGTAATCAAATATGAAAAATGTAAGGATTATCAAAAGTAAAGAAATTTTGAAATTGTTACAATAAAAATAAAGAAAATTATCTTTGGCTTACTATTATTAAGGTTTATTGGTTCGAAAGGTTTAAACAATCTTGCTTCATTTGAGAAAGTGTCATGAAATCAATGGATTCAAATATAAGTTTACTCTTTGGCACTCTGCAATCTATTTTCTCTAGGTATGTCTATCTACACATTCAATAATGTTAGGGAAACCAATTCAAATAATACGAAAGGGCTGATATTAGATCTTGTGTTGCCACAATGGTTATGTTAGTTAAGAAAACTCTAAATTGAATATTTTTATTTTTTAAGTTTTTCAATAGAATATAATCATCAAATTTTTGGAATGTGGTAAAAACAATACCAAAATTGTGAGCTATGCCTCTATTGCCTTTGAAATTCCTAAACCATAAAGATTCTTGCTTGCTATTTCTGGATATATGTTGGTCCACTTGTGATTGGAAGTAATATATTGTGTTCTTGGGCATACAAAGACATCCACTGACACTAAACTTGTAAGGGCTACTCTTTTTCTTCCGTTGAATTTTTTGTTTCATTTGTTTTTAAGAAAAAATCTTTAGTAATGTATTTTGATGAATCAAATCATCTTTTTTTATTGAAAATATGAAATCCCATGCTCTATACAACTGTTGGTGGAATGTAAGCTTTTTTCACCTGCATTCCAGAAAATATGTGATTTACTTGGAAAATCATTAACAGAACAAATAAAATTTGTGAATTAAACTTACTTTGTCTTCATGTTGAATATATAGACATAAAGGAGATCAAGATCAAAAGATATAATCATTATATTGTATTGTAAAATATTTTTCTAAATGCTTGGAAAAGGTAGTCAATAGTATCATCCATTACTCTAAAACATTTTACCCTCCAAGATTCACTGAAACACAACATCCAAATTAAACTTGAAAATCCAAGTGCATTTCCCATTCCCATTCCCACATCCCACCACATATCTTCTCTTGACATTTCTTTATTTTCTTCATCATCAATGGAAGAAATAAGATGATTTCTTGAACATGACAAACTAATTTGTAGGACACATAGATCTAAATTGTTGGAAAATGATGAAGCATTAAATGTCATCATTTGTCCTCCTTGTGGTAACACACTTGGTAGGTTATTATGAGAGACATCAACGTAGTTCAAATATGTAAGATGTATCAGCTCAATAGGAAACATCCCAAAAAATTCATTTCTAGAAAGGTCAAGTGATTCTAGCCATACCATGCTTTCCAAAGATTTTGGAATCTCGCCACTAAAATGATTTCGTGAAACATTGAGAGTTATCAATCCTTTAAGGGATTGAATATCACAAGGTATTTTTCCCATTAAATTGTTGTCTGATAGATCAAGACATTTTAAAAATCTCAATAATCTCACATACTCCATGTCTCATCCTTTGTTTTTGATGATTATACTATCTATGTAAATGATACCACCATCTATAAATTATTCAAGAGTTTCTATGTTTTCTGTTTGATTTTGCATTGCAGTCAAGTTCATAAAGCCACTTGGAAAAATGCTGGAAAATTTATTGCTTGAAAAATATAATATTTGAAGACTTTGTAGTTTTGATAATTCTAAGGGTATCTAGCTGACAAATCTATTTTATTTCAATATCAAGATGCAAAGCCTTTGCAAGCTTTCAAACCACATATAAATACCCCCATGCATATTGTTATTCCTCAAATCTAAGATTTCCAAGGAGGTACAACTTCTAAGGGACAATGGTATGTCCCTATTTAGCCTATTCAAACCCAATTTCAATGTTTCCTGTTGAGTTAGGTTCCCAAATATATTTGGAATATTGCCCTTAAGATCATTGTTTTACATATTTAGCATGGATAACATGGAGCATTGGTATAAACTTGATAGAATGTTACATCTAAGCTTGTTATTTGAGAAATTCAAAACTTCTAAATTATTTGACTCACAAATAGAATGTGGAATGACACTAGTCAAAATTATTTTTGCTAGTGACAAAAATTGAAGAGCTTGTCTAGTTTTACCAATTCTTGTTGGGATGGGTCCATGAAATAGATTCTCTAAAAGATCTAAGAAGTTCACATTTTGTAGAGGAAGGGGAATATTTCCTTCTAACTTATTATTATGCAAATCAATAATTGAGTCTTCATTATAATTATGCTCAAATCCAAGCAACTTGAGATGTAAATTACCTACAAATTGATTAGAAGAGAGGTTAAGATAATAAAGGTGCCCAGAATCCCATAGCCAACTAGGAATACTTCCACTAAGAGATTTTTCAAAAAAATCTAGTCTATGTAAAAAGTATTGAGTTGAAATGAAAGCTGAAAAATTTCCTTGTATATTACAAGATCCTAAATCCAAGTATTGAAGTTGAAAATTAGGAATATAACTGGCATTCACTTTTATAGTCAGCATATTCTTAGAAAGAGATAACTCTTGAATATTATGGAGTTTATCAAAAATAGAAAGTGTCAATGTTGCATTTAGTTGGTTGTGTCTAAGATCAAGTGTCTTTAATTTGGTGAGCTTGCCTAAGAAGGTTGGGACTGTGCCATTCAAAAAGTTAGAACTTAGGTCAAGATATGTGAGCTTTGATAGCTTACCTAAAAATGCTAGGATGTGACCACTTAAAGAATTGGAACTTAGGTCAAGATATGTGAGCTTTGATAGCTTACCCAAAAATGTTGGGATATGGCCACTTAAAGAATTGGAACTTAGGTCAAGATATTGGAGCTTTGATAACTTACCCAAAAATGATGAGATGTTACCATTGTGAGAGCCTCCTTGTAAGGCAAGATGTCCCAGTTTGGAAAGGAAACTTAAGAAGGGTGGGATTGTTTCATTCAAAGAGCTAAAGCTTAACTCAAGATATGTAAGTTCTAATAACTAACCCAAAGATGTTGGGATGATGCCACTCAAGGAATATCCCAAAGAAAGATGTGTGAGTTTGGAAAGGTTATCCAATTCTCGGGGGATTGTACCATTCAAAGAATTAGAACTCAGCTCAAGATATGTGAGCTTTGAAAGCTCACCAATAGATGATGGAATGGTGCCACTCAAAGAGTTTTGAGAGAGATCAAGGTGTGTGAGCTTTGATAGATTTCCTAAAAATGTAGGAATTATACCATTCAAAAGATTCCAATATAGATCAAGATATGTTAAGTTAGAGAGATTGGTGATCTCTTTTGAAATTTGACAAACAAAGTTAGAGTCATACAAGATTAAATACCTAAAATTGTTGAGCTTGTAAAACTGTGAAGGGATTGCAAGAGAAGGGGAGAAAGCATTTGAAGTCAAGTTCAAGTGCTGGAGATGTCATAGTTGGAATAGTCCTCCATGGAGTTTCGTCCATGACATGAATGGCTAGAACTCATCACGATCCCATGATGCATCAAGGGACTGAGGACTGAGATCCAGGGAGATGACATGAGCAGTGATTGGGTGGCACATCACTCCCTCCCATTCAGACCAATTAAATCCCTTCCACGATTGTAGAGTGTTGAAAGAGGAAGTGAAGTTAAGGCCCTCTTTCAAATCTAGCAGGGAATTCCTATCATTTGCATCACATGATTCATATGAACAAGGAATTCCTCTCATCAGAATTACTAACAACAACATCATCATCATGATAGCCTTCATTGCAAATTGCTCTACACTTCACCTATTATTCCTTCAAATATCTCTCTCTCTCTCTCTCTCTCTCTCTCTCTCTCTATGTGGAGGAAAATGATGGTAAACTTAGCTGATTTATAGTAGTGTCTCTTCTTAGAGTGAAAGTAGGGAGCAATCTCCTCCATTTTAAATTTCTACTATTGTATGTACATGATTGTGGCCTTGCCTAAGGGTCTGTTTGGTTTCTGGCATAGGAATTGAAAATTAGAATAGAAAAATGGAATGAGAATGGGAATAGAAAAGGGCAATTCTAATCCTATTTGGTTCACTTGGAATTTGATTGATAATATGTTAATCCATTGTTTGGTTGTACAAAAATGGAATAGGAATAAGGTTAAGTTTTGTAGTTTAAAAAATATTTCCCTTAAATTTTTTTGATTTTAATTTATTGTTTTTTGGTTTATTTTTTCAATAGTGGTAAAAAGGTTAATTTATTTTCATTTTCATTTTCATTTATTTCATTTTTTTAAACAAATAGATATTAAAAAAATATTGGATTTTTTTTTTAAAATTCAAAAAAATTATTTAAAAAGTATTTTAAAATTAAAAAAATTTTAAAAAAATTCAAAATAAAAAATATGACTTTTTTTTTTAATAAAAAAAATTAGATTGGGAATAAGAATGGCCTATTCCAATTATAACTATTTTTTGTCATAGACATATGCTCTTTTTAGGGGCAAATTTGGAATATGTCTTCCTATTCCAAATTCTAATTGAGCGTACCAAACAACGAATATAAAACATATTCTAATTTTCTCTTTCTATTCCTATCCTTTTCCAGTAACCAAATGGGTCCTAAAGTCAAGCTTTATTTGTAGAGTCAAGAATCATGTTAGGTATAAAATTAATACACAATTTTATGGGATCTTTCAAACTTAAAATCTTTTTTCTTTTATTTGTAAGATGTATGCAGACCAGCCAAGCCCAAAAGGAATAAAAAGGAGAGAAAGGAGAAGGAGCACACAATACGAAGAAGAAAAGAAAGTTTAATATTATTAATTAAAATCCTTTGTCGTTTATTTGTAGAGTCAAGAATCATGTTAGGTATAAAATTAATACGCAATTTTATGGGATCTTTCAAACTTAAAATCTTTTGTCTTTTATTTTTAGAGTCAAGAATCATGTTAGGTATAAAATTAATATGCAATTTTATGGGATCTTTCAAAATTAAAATCTTTTGTCTTTTATTTGCAAAGTCAAGAATCGTGTTAGGTATAAAATTAATATGCAATTTCATGGGATCTTTCAAACTTAAAATCTATTGTTTTTTATTTATAGAGTCAAGAATCGTGTTAGGTATAAAAGGGTTTTTTCTCACACATGAAAATAAAAGTTAGGTTAATCAAGCTTTCCCTAGTATCTTGACCCACTTAATTACAACCCTCAAATATAAGTCTAGAGTCAATCACGAAAAATAATAATAGTGTAAATTTAGCTATTCTTATTTCAAACTATTAACTCTGTGGGTGATTAGAACTATTATAGAGTTGTGGAATTTCCTAGAAAATTGCAGAAAAGAAATTGTAATCTCACTTTATTTTACTTTTCTCCTTTAGCATATAGCTGATAGATTAGTTTTGTCTTCTGTTAACCACCAACAATATTTTGTATTTGTATCATTGCTACTTGTATCAATTTTATTTCTTTGTGTATGTGATAGATAATAGCAATTGCATCTAGTAGTGCAATAGGTACATTTAAAATATGTGGAAGGTATATTAATTTTTTTTAATAGTCTAATTAGAAGTTGATGTTATATTTTATAACAAATATCTTAATAAAGAAGTGAAGAACTTATATCATATTTTGCAATAGAGTGTGTGTGTCAATTCTTAGGTAGTTTTAGATTTGTTATAGAAGAATTGTATCTAAATATAATTATATAGTAGTATTTGTATGTATTCTTGGTTGATTTTAGTTTTCTATGCCTTTTTGTTTTACATTTATTGTTAATCATACATATTCTTACCTTTGTTCAATCTATTATTTTGTTTTATATTGTCATATTTTATTAGCTCTTATTTTCATATTTAATTTATATATTTATCAATTTTTTGTGTAACAAATCATTAGTATTATATTGAAAATAAAGAGAGTGCTCCTTTGTATTAAATCTCCTTCTTATGAAAAGTACGAAAACATTGTGTTTTCTTCTCTATTTTCATTAAGGTAATTTATGTATTTGATCTATAGATGAAAATAGATTTCAAAACAATAATGAGATCTTTTATTGATTAGGAATGTGGAGTAATTTTCTAATTAATTGTGAACTACATTTGATTCTGAGGCATGTTATAAATCTTAATAATACAAGATGAGTTGTAGTATATCAATTTTGAAATTCATTTTATCATATGTTCTATATTTGAAAACCTAATTTAGTTTGATGAAAGTTTTAAAGTATTCATATTGAATTATATTTGACCACATAATTTCATGTTAACAACTGATGTAGGAGCATCTTGGGGTTTGTTTGGTGACTACTTTGGAGTTCATGGGAGGAGGCTCGGTAGTTACTTTGGAGAGTATTTTGAGTGTTACTAACTTGAAGAAGGGGTGCTCAGTTGTCGAAGGAGCTCAACATAGCTTGTGGCACTCGATCGTCAAAGGCACTTGACGATGCTTGCGAGAACTCTACACACACTAGGAGCTCAGTGAATCTTGGTTATAGTGTTGCCTGAGTTGCTTAGTTGCTTTTGGTGAGCTCGACATGGTCTATGGCTTGGTTTACATTGGCGAGCTCAGATTAGTCTACATAGTTTGGCCAAGTTAGCTTAGTTGGTGAAGGAACTTAGTTATGCTTGGAGTGGAAGGTTGATGCTCGACTTGGTTTCTCTGATACTTGGTTTGGTCATGCTTGGAGTGGAAGGTTGATGCTCGACTTGATTTCTCTGATACTTGGTTTGGTCTTGGTTCCTGTGGTGCTGAGTTGTCCATGCACCAACTTTTGGCATTTAATTTGTGTTAAAATAGACTTGTGGCTTATGCAAATATTTAATGTAAGGGTTTATTTAAATTTTTAATGGACTAGGCTGACTTGTGGCCTAGTTGAGTATAAGGGGTCTTATGGAGTCTTTTAGGCATATTCATTCAAGGAGTGAATTGAGGATCATCTAGCTTGGAGAAGAGGATGAAGTATAGGAGTAAATTTTGAAGGGCTAGTAGCTGAGGCTTGGTAAACTAGGAGATTACTTGGTGGGTTTGCAAGTGCAAGTTGAGATTTCCTTGATGTTTTCTACTAGAGTGTGGATTTGGACTAGTTGTGATTAGAATTATGAGTTGGATCTTGTGGGATCTTGTAGAACTATTTTGTACTTGTAATTGTTGTTGTATTTGGCCCTAACCTTGAAGGCCTTATAGTTGGGAATATTACATGTAAATAGTTATATTTATGAATAAAGTAATGTGATTTGGTATCAGATCTTGCTTTATTGTTGTGTTTCCACTACATCTGGTTATTTGTAGGTATCTAGATTACCTCTAGTGGGAGTACCCTTAGATTCTTACTGCATCAGGTGGTATCAGATCCCAGATGTTCCAGAGTGTGTAGACCAAGTGTTGAAGATGAGATAGTTTGCACTAGGACCTTGGGTTCGAGAAGTTGATCTAAGAAAATCTTGACGTTGTGGTGAAATTTTCTTTCTAGAGTCCTAGATCTCTTGGTTGTGAGGTGGCAAATCATGGTTCTGACTTACAATTGTAGAGGAATTGTAAATGGATCGATGGATGTGAAGATGGAAGGTTGATCTTGATGGTATGTGATTGTCGAGAGTTTGTTTGATATGTGTTGTAGATCCATCTTCCTAGACTTGTGATGTATTCCTAGTTGTTCGTGCAAGGTGGTAGGTTGTGATCTGATTTACAAACAATTTAGGTTTGTCACAAGGAGAAAAGGATTTGTTGCAAAGGGTTTGCAAAGATCTTGGAAGATGTATCTGAGAAGATTGGACCCTAGGATGATTGTAAATCTCCATGATGTGGTGGAGAAGAGGCTTTCTAAGGTGTCTACTCATGTTGAAGCTAGTTTGGTTAATCAAGTTATTGATAAGATGAGGAGGGCATTTTGTAGATGTTTGTGGAGTTGGAGTCTACCGATCTAGAAGAGGGTTTTCTAGTTGGTTAGAAGACTTGTTCATGAGAGAAGATGGCATAGTAAGGTTGAGGTGGAAGAGATTGGTTTTTCTAATCAATTTATGGAGTCTAATGCAAAACCTATAAAGAAACCTGAGTCTATTGATGAGGATATTCCTAACCTTGTTGATGTTGAGGTTGAGATTGGTTTTTATGATTAGTTATTTGTGTTTGACATGGAAATTGTATAAAGCTTGATCATGGAGGACCAAGATGTTTTTGGTGATGAGTTAAATGTTACAGAGCATCTTTTTGTGAGCAATGAGATTACTGGTGTTGAGAGTTTGGCATATGTTGCTGAGGGATTACATATTGTTGCTCATATGGAGTTTGTTTCTCCTAATGTGGATTCTCTAGTTGCTACATTGGATGAGGATTTGTTGATGAAGCATAATGTTTAGTTTGTTCCTAGAAGTGAGCATGTTGATTGGATGGTTGAGATTCTAGTATTTATTAGATGGATGCAGATGTGGATGATTTGTTTATTAGTTTTCTTGTCCCTATTGGAGTGAAAACCTTTGGTGAAGATGAAGATGGTTGTTCATCTTTCTTTGGGTATCAAAGTGTGGGAACACTTTTCTATTTGCCTAGGGAGTCTAATGCAAGACCTTCTTGGGTTTTCTCAGTGGCTACTTTGGAATTCATGAGAGGAGGTTAGCTAGTTGGTTTGGAGAGTATTTGGAGTGTTACTCAGTTGAAGAAGGGATGCTTGATTGTTGAAGGATTTTGGCATAGCTTGGGGAACTCGATTGTCAAAGGTGCTTGATAATGGTTGCAAGAACTCGATAGACAGTGGGAACTCAATGAAGCTTGGTTATAGTGTTGCCTAAGTTGCTCAGTTGCATCTAGAGGACTCAATGTGCTCTATTTCTCAAGTTACTTCTAGCAAGCTTGGCATGGTCTATGGCTTGGTTTGCACTAGTGTAGACACTCAAAAATGGTTCGCATCTATGAATTCATCAGTTCTTCATACTAATTTGTCCCATTTTCTCATTCTACTAACTTCGATCTTTTGGCCAGATTGACCATATTTTGTCAGTTGTATCCCCTTTCACATCAATTTCATATCAACTCAGAATCATATCAAATCAACTCGAAATCGGTCGTAATCAACCTAAAATGTATCAAACATCCCAAATCAATCATCATTTATCTGCTCCTAGGCATTGTTGTGGCTTTTAGTGCCTTGGAAACCTATCAACTTATCAATTTTATCAATCTGACCTTAGTACTAGGTGAAAATATCATTCATGTCATTCAATCTTTGACGTTCTTGAGGCTTTCAATGTCAGATCATGGCATCATCAACCATTTTAATAATATTGACAGTGTCTGTCAGTGTTATTATGATCAAAACTTATCAATCAATTTCAATCCTGTAGCATTTACAATGTCGGTTAAATGTTACATATCAATTAATTCGTGTCATGTGTCCTTGGCATGTTATTAATTTCAATCTATCAATTAATTTGACCATGGCTTTGGACTACCTTTTCATCATCTTATTCGATATCCATCGTCATCACATTTTCATCAAAGGATACGGTTGCATTCATTTAATCAATTTGGCCAATCATCTACTAATTTTCTCTATAGGATTAAATAACCCATAATTTAATCCTATTCTTTCTAATTATTCTTCCTAATTATCATCTTCAATTAATTAATTTTATTAATTAATTAGTTTATCGTCGTCAATTAATTAATTTTATTAATTAATTGATTCATTATCTGCAAACCATGGAAATTCTTAATTTCCTAAGTTCCATTTTTCATCATTAAATCCATTTTCTACTAATTCTTATTTTGTGGAATAAGAAGATTTTTAATTCAAATATTCCATAAAATATTGCGTCATCATGACACTTGGATGTGACACCTCATGGATTCTCCTTTGACACTTGGCTGAGATTTGTCATAATCAAATATTCTTATCTCTTACGCATGTCCCTATTTGGCTTATTCGTCATAGATTCTTGGCTTTAAGTGGGTTGAGGAATTTTATGACGCATCATAGATTCTCTTTCGCATTTAGCCAAATTTGACTCTCATGTGTCATAGAATCTTACTTTTGGCATATTCTGTCATATGCGTCATAGGAATTATTATTACCTCTTATGCATGTCCCTATTTGGCTTATTCGTCATAGATTCTTAGCTTTGAGTGGGTTGAGGAATTTTATGACGCGTCATAGATTCTCTTCCACATTTAGCCAAATTTGACTTGCATGTGTCATAGAATCTTATTTTTGGCATATTCCGTCATATGCGTCATAGGAATCTCTTGCCACATCGCATGTCTGTGGGTGAAAAATCCAATGCTCTC
The DNA here is from genome assembly GCA_028749045.1 of Cupressus sempervirens. Classification (NCBI taxonomy): domain Eukaryota; kingdom Viridiplantae; phylum Streptophyta; class Pinopsida; order Cupressales; family Cupressaceae; genus Cupressus; species Cupressus sempervirens. Next base: position 21,106,037 of record CM053785.1, on the reverse strand, counting down.
ATCCTCCATGTCAATTATAAATTGGACACTCTTCCTCTCATTTTTTGGGGGTCCTGGAGTCTCTTGGAGGAGAATGCTTAAGTCTTGAGTCCTTGAAACTTTGAGTTTTGGAGTCTCTATTTCTTTTCATGTTGCATCCTTGCTATCACATAAAATCACACTTCTAGTATTCTCATTGCATTATCCATATCACAGGCTTTGGCTTCAATCTTGTGTGCACTATAGGCAATTTTGGAGCTACAATCATTTGAAGAAGAAAGAAGGACATGGGAGCTACAAATGAAAAAGGGGGTTTCGATTGCTTTCTTAATTAGTTTGTCTTTCATGGTAGACTAGAGGGTGCTAATACATGTTGATTGGGTTTGTGATTTTCTCATAGTGTGTTATGCATTTAACCCGTTTTTCTAGTCCTACAACTGGCAAGCTTGGCTTGGTCTGCATAGTTTGGGTTGCAGTGATGCCCAAGTTAGCTTAGTTGGTGAAGGAACTCAATTATGGTTGGAGTGGAAGGATAATGCTTGGCTTGGTATATCTGACACTCAGTTTGGTCTTAGTTCCTATGGTGTCAAGTTGTCAATGAGCTAACTTTTGACATTTAATTTATGTATGGGTATTTAATTTGTGTTGCAGCCAACTTGTGGCTTAGTTGGGTATAAGTAAGGGATCTTGTGGAGTCTTTTAGGTATATTCATTGAGGGAGTGAATTGAGGATCATCCAACTTGGAAAAGAAGATGAAGTGTAGGAGAAAATTTTGAAGGGCTAGTAGCTAAGGCTTGGTAAACTTGGAGATTACTTGGTGGGCTTGCAAGCACAAGTTGAGATTTTCTTGAGGTTTTCTACCAAAGTGTGGATCTGGACTAGCTAGGATTAGAATTGTGACATAGATCTTGTGGGATCTTGCAGAACTATTTTGTAATTACTATTGTATTTGGCCCTAACCTAGAAGGCCTTACAGTTAGGCATAGTACATGTAAACAACTATATCTTTGAATAAAGTATTGTGATTTGGCATAAAATCTTGCTTTGTTGTTGTGTTTCCATTGTATGGTTATTTGCATGGATCTAGATTACCTCCAGTTGGGTTATCCTTGGATTCTCACTACATCAACAACCCTAAAATATGTCAACTCTCTTTTGAATTACATTTGACACTAATCCATAAGAATAAAACTACATATGTCATTTGGATTACTTTCTAGTCTATCAATGACATGTGATACTTTTTTTTAAAAAAATCTATATTTTGATGCAAAGTAAGAGAAATAATAAATGTCAATTATTAAATAATTATATCTATTTTTATTTAATTATAGAAATTAAGTTACTATTAGAAATAGATAATACTGAGGGTGGGGGGTGAATTAGTATTCTACAAAATTTTGTCCACAATTGAATATTGTTACTTTATAACTTGCATATGAAAGTAAACTAACAATATTGAATAGTAAATATAACCATACACAAAGAGTACTCATAACACCATTATTTGTTAAGTAGGGAAACCCTAGCCAAGGGAAAACTCTGGTGGGGATGATACCCACAAAATGATCCACTAAACATAAAAATCCTATTAAGGATATTGACCCTATTAGGATTCTATGAAGTACATATAGTGTCTCAAGTCCTTATTAGAGGACTGGGCCCTATTGAAAGCCTCAAACATGTTAGGAGTTGGTAGATCAAACACAATGTATGCAAGAAGAGTGCACTGCCCTAACATGCAATATACATTTAAGTTCTTCACAAGTATAGGTATACAAACAATACTTTCTTATTGCTTTATCTCTTACTTGGTTTGATCATACATCATATTTGACATCACATATGGCTCACATATCATTTAAGCATTTTTCATAATCATTCACATCATATTCACTTGACACTTTATTTACACAAGGTATGATCTTTACTTATATCTTGCAAATTAATAAATCTCTTCTCAGTCGACCTTTATGCTTTCACACACTTGACCAATTATAAAATAACTTTGGGTAAACATCTCGGATGTCCTCCCATTATGATTTAGTAATTATTTTGTTACCAAAATAACTCCTTAAGTCATACAATCCAATTTTATGATATGCTGTATTATGCTCTATTAAATACCTAAACTGGCGATTTGACTATAGTGTGCATTGTACCATTTATACATGTTTGTACATTGACATACATCATCATGACACTGTCAACTATTGATGCTCAACTATGCATGAGCTAACTTGAAGTTTGTCATCCATATAGACTGTCTCTATACTAGTGTAAACTATCTAACACTTAGACAAATTTCTAACTTAGATAACAACATTAAATATTAAAAACATATGTTTCCATAATTGAAAACACTCATACATCTATCTGACCATATTTCCAACAATCCCCCCACCTTTTGCATTGATGGAAACATTTAGGAAAATTGGCTAAGTTCCAAAATGATGTCATACAAAATAAAAGTAAATACAAAAATAAATTCCTTCAAAACATAAGATTTTATTAATGTCTTGATGAAGCATTGCATTCCTTATCAATCATTTATAATGATATGTAGCTAAGCTCCCCATTACATACATATACTTTACTTTTACAAACATATACAATTTTCTTTACATATACTTCTCCCACTTTGACAAAAATGGCAAAGGTGTCAAAAATTGTATCCACAAAACTATGTTGCCTTTTGTTGATTAGTTAGACATTCTAGATATGCAATCTACAAAGCCATGTTTTAACTTGTCAGAGTCCTTCTTCTACTTTTCTTTGACTATATTAGATATACTAATAAGTGTGCAAAGCACATAAGATGCTACTTCTGATGCAGAGCCACACCTTGGAAAACTCAGGAGGAATCAGTCACTCAACTGAGTTGCTTCAAGGGGCATCTACAACCTTCAGGATCACACACGATATATTATAACCACCCATTGTGATTTGACCCAACTGTTCTTATCATTATTATTATTATGAAAACACAACCAGAGATACCTTAGACTCAACTCATAAGACTCCTATACTTGAGATTCATTCTACAGGGGAGTATGTTGCAGTGGCAGAGAAGAGAAACGCTATAGGAGGCAACATTGTTGAAAATGTAATAGGGAATTTAATGTTATGTTTTAAATGCTTTTAGTTTTTTAAGTTTGTAATAATGTCCTACATGTGGTGGCATACCTAGAGTAGTAATTCGATAAGCTCTCTAGATATAGCCACCTAGGACTAGGTGTGTGGATCTTAAATTAGAATAGTTTTTTTTAGTTCATAGGTGGAGTGTTTAATGATTTTTAGAATCCAATAATAGGTAGTAGGCAGTTTTTGGAATATTCCTGACTTAGAAAATGACTGTCTAATATTGGTAGGAAAAGAAAATTTCAGATTCTTATCCTTTTTTTTGGATAGAAGACGTTCTTCTTTTCTAAAATAAGAAAAAAATGTTTCACATCCTTTAATAGGAAAAAAAAAGAAAGTCAGTTTGAAGGGTGAGCCAGTCGGCTATGTAAGACAGGAATCGAATTTGGAGAGATATGGAATTTTTTTTCATTTTGTCTTTGTGCAAGTTTTCGATGGTCTGAGTTTTGAATGGATTTTTCTTATCTTCTCACTGGAAACAAGTTGATAGTTTACAGAATATTTAAAAAGTTTTAGTTTTGGGTCGAATTCGGTATGTTTGCAGATATGCTGCAGTGGCAGAGAAGAGAAACGCTATAGGAGGCAACATTGTTGAAAATGTAATAGGGAATTTAATGTTATGTTTTAAATGCTTTTAGTTTTTGAAGTTTGTAATAACGTCCTACATGTGGTGGCATACCTAGAGTAGTAATTCGATAAGCTCTCTAGATATAGCCACCTAGGACTAGGTGTGTGGATCTTAAATTAGAATAGTTTTTTTTAGTTTGTAGGTGGAGTGTTTAATGATTTTTAGAATCCAATAATAGGTAGTAGGCAGTTTTTAGAATATTCCTGACTTAGAAAATGACTGTCTAATATTGGTAGGAAAAGAACGTTTCAGATTCTTATCCTTTTTTTGGATAGAAGACGTTCTTCTTTTCTAAAATAAGAAAAAAACGTTTCACATCCTTTAATAGGAAAAAAAAAGAAAGTTAGTTTGAAGGGTGAGCCAGTCGGCTATGTAAGACAGGAATCGAATTTGGAGAGATATGGAATGTTTTTTTCATTTTGTCTTTGTGCAAATTTTTGATGGTCTGAGTTTTGAATGGATTTTTCTTATCTTCTCACTAGAAATAAGTTGATAGTTTGCAGAAGATTAAAAAAGTTTTAGTTTTGGGTCAAATTCGGTATGTTTGCAGAAAATTAGTCTCAGTGCATGGGTAATATCTCCCAAATGCACTGTTGGATTTCTCTCAAATTTTTATATGTTGTTTGAAACCTAGTTACACAAAATATCAATGGTTGGATTGAGAAAATATTGTCTGGTTTAAAAGTTATACATGTCTGTTCACGGGTCTATCTAGAGACAACAAGAAGCAATGCTTTGCAAAAAAATGTACTCTGATGCGTGGTCAATATCTCAAGTTTGAACTGTTGGATTTCTCTAAAAATTTTATATGTTGTTTGAAACCTAGTTACGCCAAATATCAATGGTTGGATTGAGTAAATCATATCTGGTTCAAAAGTTATTCATGTTTGAGTGCAGGTCTATCCGAAGGAAGCAAGAAGATATTTTGGGAGATTTTATTTCCAAAATTTTGTTTATTGAATCTGATTTTAGTGTGTGATCCCGAAGGTTGTAGATGCCCCTTCAAGCAACTCAGTTGAGTGATTGATTCCTCCTGAGTTTTCCAAGGTGTGGCTCTGCAACATTTTTGGTATCAGAGCTTGAGAGTTGCAGGTTGTGAAGTTATATGTTGAACGCCCCTGATCAAGATTCCTCAATAGGGTCAAGCAAGATGGTGACCAATGCAGAGTTAGTGAAGAAAGTCGAGGAGCAAGAAGAACTTATCCAGAAAGAGAATAGAGAGTTGAAGGAGATAGTGGCAGAACTAGCCAGTAAGTTGGAATATATGCAGAATGTAGTTGAGAAGAAAGAAATGAAAGAAGAAATGGAAGAAGAAGAAGCAAAAAGACAAAGCTATAGCCAAAGACATTCTATATTCCAAACAAAGTGCAAGTGCAAGAATAAGGTATGCAAAGTTATAGTTGACACTGGTTCCTTTGAAAATATAATCTCAGTAGAAATGGTTGAGAAACTGAATCTTCCAAGAGTACCTCATGATTTACCTTACAGAGCTTATGGGTTAGGAGATGAACAGTGGATTGATGTCTTCGAAAAGTCATATGTTTCTTTTAACATTGGACCATATTTTGATACCATTGAATGTGATATTATCCCTTTAAAAGATTTTCACTTGATTTTGGGAAGAGCATGGCAATATGACAGGTCAACCATATATGATTGTAGAGAGAAAACATATACTATCAACAAGAATGGGAAGAAGATGGTTTTGCTTCCATTGAAGGATGATACAACATGGAAGGAATCAAGAAGTATAGGTCTTATTGATAGGATAGCATTTCCAATGCATGATGAAGTGAAAGAGGAAGTGAAAGAAGTTTTGGTAGAGGAAAATAAAACTATAGAGAAGGCAGCCATAAAGAGTGTAGATGTATCTGAAGTTGGTACAAAAATCTCAACAATGATAGATGTAAGTTGCCCTTTGGAAGGGAAAGAACCTGAAGAGCAAAAAGAAGATAAATTGCAGCATGTAAATGTTGATGAAAAGAATAAAGAGGAAAGCCCTATTAGATTTGAGTGTGATAAATTTATGGTTGGAACAATAATGTGTGCTTTGAAAATAGAGAAGAGCACAATGTTGGAAGGTACTCCTACGGAAAAGATTTTGGAGGCAACTGATGAAGCCTTAAATATGCATAATGAAAAAAAATGTCAAGAGGAATGGCATGAAGATGAAGCTAAGGAATGTGTAATAGAAAGTTCTTAAAAAGAATCTAATTTATGGGAAAAATTTGCAGCCATTGTAGGAGAATGGAAAAGGCATGGCGGTAGTATGGAAACTCAGCTTGAAGAAGAAAGGAAAGAGTGCAATACTGTTATTGTTCTTGAGCAAAGTTGTAATAAGAAAGAGATATTTGAAAGTGAGATTACTACAGAAGATCAAGATGATGATAAATGTTTAATAAAGGAAGAAGAGATAAATACGATTCTTAAGATTCAAGATGTGAAACTGGTTGATAGTCAAGAAGCAGATAAGTTTATGGTTACTATTGATGAAGATAGATATGATGCACATTACATGATGTATAAGGAAGCTCATATTCAAAAAGAGAACTCAAATAATCTTAATGCTGATGATATGTTTTCTTCTAATAATGTTTATGCAGGGATGCAGATTTCATGTATAGTGAATCATGTTGGAGAATTTTTTGTGACATTTACAGCATTAAAGAATCAAAGCTACAATGTGGAGAAGTTGGATATTATCTTTGTTTTTCTTGTAGATATGCTCATCCTAGTTCAAAGAAATTGGAAAGTTCGAAAGAAGAATGAGACTAATTTCTACAACACATCATCTCAAGAGGACTTGAGATTCATTCTACAGGGGAGTATGCTACAGTGGCAGAGAAGAGAAACGCTATAAGAAGCAACATTGTTCAAAATGTAATAGGGAATTTAATGTTATGTTTTAAATGCTTTTAGTTTTTGAAGTTTGTAATAACGTTCTACATGTGGTGGCATACCTAGAGTAGTAATTCGATAAGCTCTCTAGATATAGCCACCTAGGACTAGGTGTGTGAATCTTAAATTAGAATAGGATTTTTTAGTTCGTAGGTGGAGTGTTTAATGATTTTTAGAATCCAATAATAGGTACTAGGCAGTTTTTGGAATATTCCTGACTTAGAAAACGACTGTCTAATATTGGTAGGAAAAGAACATTTCAGATTCTTTGTAGTGCCTACCCCTAGTTCACATTTTGTTTTAATTGCCAAACTCTTTTAGGCCAGTTTTGTACTTGATGTTTAGTAGCATTACTTTCAAATTATCAGATGTTGTTTTACACTCAATTTATTATATGATGAGATGACTTGGTACTCTATATTTCATGCATGTATGATGATTATTCAATTTTTTCAATTATCAATGATGATTAGTTATATGGTTTATTATCACATGTGCTTTCTTATGGATACTTACCCCATACTGCATGTGTATGGTGTGCGTGTTTGTTTTCTTTATGTATGGTGTTTCTGATGTGGTTAAGGAAGGGAGTCGTAGTCACCTGCTAGTCGAGATCTACACGATGCACCACTTCCTTCCATTGTTTGTTTAGCTTAGAATATTATGTTTGTACATGCATGAATTTTATGTAGGTTGCAGGTACTGGGTATCGACTTCCCTGAATTGCCAGGATGAGCGTACCCTATCACATTATCTCAATGGTAAGAGAGGGGAGATAAACTCTTAAGTCCAATTCCTAAACCCTTTAGCCAATTGTCCTAATTGATAATTAGGGCAAGTATTTGAGTTAAGTACCCTCCGAATGCATCAAATGATGTTATTTCGTGATTATAACCCTTTTGTTTGATTTAGTATGTATTTTTCTATGATGGATTTTCATATGTTGCTTTATGAGTCCTTGATGTATTTTCTATTAATTAAGTTTAATTAAAAGGATTAATTAATGATTTAATTTAATAGAAAATTATTATGATATTTTAATATTTAATTATATTTAATTAATTGAGAAATTAATTAAATAAAAAGAATTAAATTTGGAAATAAAAATTTTAAGTATAATTTTAGAATGTGATAATATTTATTTAATTTAATAATAATATATATTTAGAGTTCATTTTTAAATAAATGCTAAATATTATTATTAATTGAATTAATAAATATTTTATCAATTAAAATTTCTTAAATAAATTAAAAGTGGAAAATATATTAAATTATTAAAGGTTTCTAGATCGCATGATCTAAGCATGAGTTTAAATATAAAAGAAATTAATTAAAATGATTAATTAATGATTTAATTTAATAGAAGATTATTATGATATTTTAATATTTGATTATATTTAATTAATTGAGAAATTAATTAAATAAAAAGAATTAAATTTGGAGATAAAAGTTTAAGGATAATTTAGAACATTATAATATTTATTTAATTTAATAATAATATATTTAGAGTTCATTTTTAAATAAATGCTAAATATTATTGTTATTTAAGTTAATTAAATATTTTATCAATTAAGTTTCTAAAATAAATTAAAAAGTGAAAATATATTAATTATTAAAAGTTGTAAGATTGCATGATGCGAGCACGTGTTGAAAATAAAGAAATTAATTAAAAAGATAAAATAAGAGGAAATTATAATGTTATTTTAATTTCATAAAGTGCGCATGGGATTAAAAGTAATAAAGATTAAAAAATAGAAGTCAAGTGGAATATTAAATAAAGTTGTTTAATAATTCAACTTAATGTGCATGAAAAGATGAATGCAAAATAAAATAAAAGATTAATAAAAGTTAATTTTGGAGTTAACTCAGTTGAGCAAATAGTCTTCTCGGGTGAACGCACAATTAGTGCCCCGATTTGAGGAGAAGACTCCTTATCACAACTTTGGGGGTTCATTTTTGGGGACACGAATTTGGACAAGGAATTTGGGGAAGACAGAAATGTTGGGAGACACTTTTGGAAGCAAATTTCAGAAGGCGAATTCAAAAGAAGATTTTCAGAAGAAGGTTATTAAAGAGGAGCGAATTCTCTTACAGTTTTTGGAGATTGCATAATAGCATCAGGTTGAGGTAGGGTCTTGTGTTTGATCACGGGTTGAATTATGCAATTTGATAATCCTGTCTTCTTCGTGCTTGTGGATTTTAAATCCGAATTGTCTGGATTTCACTGTTTGATCCTTTCGCTCTCTTTTTATGAACCTTATGATACTATATTGTATTTCATCTATATAACAGAATTGGAAGAATAAATCAATTTGAAACCCTCGTTCTAGATGATAGAATTTTACAATTTAAACTAGGGAGAGCTTTTGAAAGAAAAGAAAAGAAAATCTTGATTGGAAATTCGGGTTATATTTTATAAAAGTTTATAAAATAAAATAAAATTAGAATTTTAAAAAAATAAAATAAAATAAAATGTTTAATTATACATGTTTAGTGATTAGATTGTTTATGTATTAAACAAAGATCCTTTTTAAAAATAGTATATATAATACTTGGAGGAAACGTATTAAAAAGTTTTTAATTGAAAAGAAAAATATATATATTTAAGAAATTATTTTAATATATTTATAAATTTATATATATCTTTAAATTAATTGGTTTATTAATAAAAATTTATTATAAACAAATTGTATTTAAAAAAATAAAAAAATAAAAAAAAATTATAAAATAAATTTTTATACATTATAGTGGGGGGGAGGGAATTACCCCGTACCCACCCACACTGTCGGCAGAGTCGACAGTACCTGCATCGCAGGTACTGCAACGACAGGTACAGGGTACTTGCCACCGCAGGCCCTGCGATCGCAGGACTGCGGCAGACTGCAGGCGGTCTTAAAGCTGACGGGCTTAAAACGTATGGATATAGTATGTTATGTTTTAATTTCATTTTTTCATAATTTATTTATTATTTATAAATTTATTTATTATTATTTAAAATTTTAATTAATAAATATTTTAATATATATTTTTTAATTAATAATATTTTAATCTATATTAATATTTAATAATTAAATATTAATGTATTTAACATAGTTTTTTTTGTAATATTAATTTATTAATAATTTTGGTTAAATATTAATAAATTAACAATTAGTGAATGGATTAAAATAAGTAATTAGAATAGTAATTATTGATTAATTTAATTAAAATTAGTTTATTTAAAGTTAATTAATAATGAATATTATTTGATTTAATTGTAGATTTGGATTGTTGATTTAATGGAAGTTATTATAGAAATGGGTTAATCGTAAGGGGTAGTTGTGAAAACTTAGTTACTTGAAATAGACGTTAAACTGGAACATAAACCTTACCTTAACTCAATAACATACTTTCAAATCCAATCTGTGAGACTTTGATGTTTTCTATGTGTTCTCTGTGTTTTGGGGTTGTTCTAGTATTGACCAGTTTAGGTTGTTACCAGAGGCCTGGGTTTGTGAATGTGAGGTTATGATGATTTGTTCTCGATCTTTTCAAACCAACCAAGGTAAGGTGATAGTATGCTCTATGATGGATGTATTTATTGTTTGTCGTTGCTTTCCAGTTTCTTGGTATGAAGTTGAAGTGTATGTATATAAGATGCCTGACTTAACCATTTTTGAGTCTCGATCAGTTATATTTGATAACCATTTTTGAGTCTCGATCAGTTATACTTGGATTGCTTTTCGGTCACTTGAGAGGACTGAAGTGTTTGTTATGCTCTTGATGATGTCATGTGTTGACTTGACCATTTTGGAGTCTTTGATCAATATTGTGATTTATCATTGATGCCTTCAGTTGCTGATAGAGAATTGTTGTGATCGTATGATTATTATTTGATGCTTACCTGTTGCTCATGAAGAACTAATGTAATTTTTGTGGCTTATCTTTTATGATATTTTTTAGTTTCTTGTATAGGACTGAGGTGATTTTATTATGATTCTTTGATTTGTGATTTCATGAGCCTAGGTTAGGTTATCTATGTGTAGTGTCGGGAAGTGGCTTGCAATGGGGATCGGGGCCCTAAGAGGTTGCCTGGAGTAACCCATTGTAAGTTGTTTTAACAAGTGAAAACATCTCACCTAAATACTGACTTAAATGAACCTAATAAGATAATTGTATGTTCTCTCCCATGCCTTGAGTGCTAGTACAGGCTAGGATGGGGTAGAGAGAATGCTTGGTTATGACCTTGCATTCCGCAGTATGCCTCGTCAGTACGAGAGGATACTAGTGGCCGCAGGAATCACTAGGGACCTGAGATTCCTAAGGGATTGCTCGGGTAACTTCTACGTGACTTTTGTGATGACATTTTCCCGCTTGCATAATAGGTTTCCTACGTGTCTTTGTGGTGTCTCTGGGTCTAGATGTCTATCTATGTCGGAGCCTTTGCGTTAGTGTACTTTTAGGATTTCCCAGACTTAGAGAGTACTTGTGTTTTATGTTTTTGATACCTTGTTTGGGACTTGAGACTATCTCCTCAACACGGTGGGAGTGGACCATTTAGGTTCTTCGCGGTCGGGTGGTAGTGCTTTTTACTCTTACCATTGAGATCCGTCCGTGGTCACCGTGGCTGGAGCTTTCTTGGTTGACATTTACCTTCACTATGTTCTTGGATTATTATGATGGATGGTTAGATTTTATGATAGATGTTTTATCATTATGGATGTATTAGGTATGTTATTAGTTTCATTTATTTTACTGTACTTTGTATCATGGATTTGAGGATGATGTATCTTTATCTTTACATATGCATATTCTTTTAAGCCTTTCATACCCTGTAACATGTACAGTGGATGATTGAGCATTCCGAATTAAATTGCCAAGAGGCATTCGGAACAAATGTATATTATGGACATTCGACTTTCTGATTATTCTTTCATATGCATGTGGTAGTTGTTAGACTTAGAATTAATTAAATTTAAATGTGACTCAATGTCTTGGGATCCTTAAGGTGTAACTTGTGATGTATGTCTGTTGATGATTACATGTTATTACTTCCGCTACTATGTGTTTGATGTGTATGTTATACTTTCTTACTTTAAAAAAAAATAAAAAATATTTAGCAAACTTAGTGAAACTTTAGGTTAATTCTTTTGGATCCCTTGGCGGGGCGTTACATTCTTATCCTTTTTTTTGGATAGAAGATGTTTGTCTTTTCTAAAATAAGAAGAAAACATTTCAAATCCTTTAATAGGAAAGAAAAAGAAAGTTAGTTTGAAGGGTGAGCCAGTCGGCTATGTAAGACAAGAATCAAATTTGGAGAGATATGGAATGTTTTTTTCATTTTGTCTTTGTGAAAGTTTTCAATGGTCTGAGTTTTGAATGGATTTTTCTTATCTTCTCACTGGAAACAAGTTGATAGTTTGCAGAAGATTAAAAAAGTTTTAGTTTTGGGTTGAATTCGGTATGTTTGCAGAAAATTAGTCTCAGTGCATGGGTAATATCTCCCAAATGCACTGTTGGATTTCTCTCAAATTTTTATATGTTGTTTGAAACCTAGTTACACAAAATATCAATGGTTGGATTGAGAAAATATTGTCTGGTTCAAAAGTTATACATGTCTGTTCACGGGTCTATCTAGAGACAGCAAGAAGCAATGTTTTGCAGAAAAATGTACTCTGATGCGTGGTCAATATCTCAAGTTTGAACCATTGGATTTCTCTAAAAAATTTATATGTTATTTGAAACCTAGTTACACCAAATATCAATAGTTGGATTGAGTAAATATATTTTGGTTCAAAAGTTATTCATGTCTGAGTGCAGGTCTATCCGAAGGCAGCAAGAAGATATTTTCGGGGATTTTATTTTCAAAGTTTTGTTTATTGAATCTGATTTTAGTGTGTGATCCTGAAGGTTGTAGATGCCCCTTGAAGCAACTTAGTTGAGTGATTGATTCCTCCTGAGTTTTCCAAGGTGTGGCTCTGCAACAACTTCTACTACTCTCAAGTCAGTATAGGCAAATTTATCATAGGATGTCTTAGCTACGACACTCCTCCAATTGCCTCTACAAAATGATAATTTTTGGTGATAAGTATTCTTTGAGGATAGAGAATCTCTTTATTACCATCTCCTCATTAGATTCAATGCCTTTGACATCATTTTGGATCTTCTCCATCTTTGTTTCAAAATCTTCAATTCTTGTCTCTATTTGCTACAATCTTGTAATGAGTGTATGAAGCTCACTTATTTGGCCTTTGATTTGATTATCAAAATGTGATAGGTAATTGTATGACATTGCACACTATCCATACAAATTATTATCTTCATCAATGCACTTCCTCAATTATTTTATGCACACATCTAGATTTTTCAAATCATTCTTGACATTCATGCATACTATATCAAACAATGATGTATCATGCTTTGTTTGTGCATGAACTAAAGAAATTTTTGACAAGGTTTTGAACTCTTCATCAAAATATTTCACCAAATTTTTTTTTTGTTGTCTCCAGGTTTGGATTTGTAATAGTTGTGTGTGTAAGAATTTGCCTTAGGGAAAAATTCACCCAAGACTAAAGAACTCAAGCACAAGCACAATAGTAGACCAAAGAGAGTATGATTAGAATGATGATATATTCATTCAATATTCATTAATGTACACTAGCAGTTCCTATATATAAAGTTCTCTCGAATGCTTCTCGAATGCATAGGAATTAGCAACATGATAAGTCATACAACCAGGCACATGTCCACCAAATATGAGTTTTCCTCCATTAAGCATAGGAATAAGTGTGATGATGAGAAGATAAGCCTACAAAGGTGTAGCACATGAATTTATGTTGTAGACACCATGTGCTAAATTATGAGTGTGAATAATTATGTTGTCTACATGAAAACTCAGTTAATTATGCAAACTCTAGTTTTGTAGATACCATGTGCTGATTTAGAGTTGCTTACTCTAGTGTTGTCAACATGACAACTCATAAGAGTACACATACTCCTAAGTGTCCTACCAAATAAATAATAAAATAATGTATTAACCTAAGGAAACTTAAGTAAAGTGTAAATAGTAAATACTTATTTACACCAACACCCCCCCTTAAGTGCAACTTAGGGGAATGCACTTAAGCTTATGAAAGCTAGAATGAAGCACATGATGGGTCCTGACTACTAGCCCATGTTAGGTACTCATGTACATAATGAAATGAAATCTCTCATAAAGTGGAGAAAGAGGGAAAACCTCATGGGAAAAACCCTCCCACAAAAAGAGAGATGAAAAAACTAGATGCGTGGATGGATGGAGTAATCAAGACTGCCCATTATGACATACATCAAGTATATACAATAGAGAAATGTGATAAGAACACTATCCCAAAAGAGGAAAAGGTCCCCCCACAAGAGAGAAGAAGAAGAGAGACAAGGTTGTCCACTTCCCAAATGAAGAGTGTCGATCAGTGATAGCTACTCTAATGTAGAAGTTGATCTAGGAATGCTAAATATTGTTCCTCCCCTTTGGAAAAAACAATGGCAAAGGTAAATAAGAGATGCTTCCCTTGTGTGTAGAAAGAATCCCAAAGATGGATGATGTCTCTGAAACTTGCCCAACTGTCCTTGTGAAGGTTCGAATGTAGAACTTGTCCCAAAGAATGTACTATCTCCTCAAATGATAAAGAGACCTCCTACAACTGTTGTACATAAGTATCCACAATCACATCAACCTGTGAAGATCGATCATGTAGAGAATGGGCATGATGGTTAGAGTGATCCCTCGTAACAATTGAAGAAGGATCTTCTTATCAAATAGAAGATGTATATCATCAATGATGTCCCCCAAATCCACTATGTATGACTCCACAAAAAAATCTAAAATGTCTACTATGTAGTTATCCTCTGATGCTAGAGTTGGAAGACTAGGTGTACCCTGTTGTGTTGGACCTATCACTGTGGCAATATATGCATGTCGAGTATGTTGATGTTGTGACCTCTTGCTACAACTATTGATAGAACCCCATGTATTTGAATCTGATGAAGCACTATCACTGGTGTCACTATCAGTTTCCATAATGTATGAAGTACAAAGAGGACTAGAGGATAAGCTAGGTGAACTTTCCTCAAAGTGTACATTCCTCTCTATGAAAATCTCATGAGTCTTAGGATCCATAAGTTTTTATGCCTTAAACTATCTTTATATCTGATGAAAGTACAAGGCCAAGGTGATGGTTCCTTGCATCCCCGAGAAGATATGTTTTCCCATTTTGGAAAACCAAAGACTCTAAAGTGTGTCACAACTAATTTTCTACCACACCATGCCTCAAAAGGAGTCTTGCCATGTAAGGTAGGATGAGGATACCTATTAAGTATGTGATTGACACTAGTGATTGCTTCGACTTCAAGTGATGGATCTAGAGACTTAGCTTGTATCATGCAACTTGACATAGACTTAAGAGTTCATATCCTCAATGCTACAACATTTGTCTTGTGTAGACTAGATGTTGGTAGATTTTGAAGATCAATACCCTCAAGTTTGTAAAAGTCTTCAAGTCTTTTTTTCACATATCTACTTTCATTGTCCATTTAAAGAACTTTAATGACTTTCCTCAATTTTGATTCAACAAGAGTCTTGAAGGCTAGAAACTTGTCCAACACTTCATTCTTGTGCTAAATAAAGTAGACCCATGTGTAGTGTGAAAAGTCATCAATGAAAGTAAGTATGTGAACCAACTAAAGAACAACTGGTGCTATTAAAGAATTCCCTTTATGTAACTTCTCCTCTAGATGGATACCCACTAAACATGTTGAACATTCACCTATGGAAAAGTTGATTGTAGGTAGACCTTTGACCATTTTGTTTGTGCAAAGTTGCTGAAGATAGTGGAAGCTAGATGTCCATACCGCTCATGCCATAATTTGATTTGTGAATTGGATTAATTCAACAAGGCTTGTGAAGGAGACTTGGGCACAAAGTGGGAGAAAGAATACAACCTTTTATCATGATTAACTTTCCCCACTACAAACACTCAATCATCTTTTAGACTACACACCTTTACTAAGTTAGGAAGGAACTCAACATTATGACCATCTCCAAGGTGAGTGATTTGATAAATTGAGAGGAGATTTGAACTTAGGTTAGGAACATAGAGAATGTCTTTGAACTCTCCATTTTCCATCTCCACATTTCCTTTCCCATCAACTTCCATTTTTGTATCATCTTCCACAAAGATGTGTGATACCTTAGACTACTTCAACAAAGAAAAATCCCCTTTTGAAGAACCCATATGATATGAGGCATCTGAGTCAAGAATCCATTCCAATGAAGAACTCAACTTTGTGATGAGTTCTTACCCTTTGCCCTTTGAATCTGAAGAAGATCCTTTCTCCTTATAAGCATTAGGTAGTGAAACATTGTGTTTCTTCATGATAGTGGTCAACTCATCAATCTTTTTATGATAACACTTATGTTCATCATGTCCTAACTTTTTGCAATAAGCACACTTTTTCTTGTCCTTATTATTGTCTCCCTAATTATTTGAATTCAATGAAGACTTGCCTTGTTGATTTGAATGTGGTGTTTTCTTTTCTGCATCCTCTAATTTATTATTCTTTCACTTCCTATTCTTTCTCTTTCCTTTATTTGGAGATTGACCAACTAAATTTTGAGAACCCTCATTATTTTCCACCAAAGCCTTAGACTTCAACAAATTAAGAATCCCCCTTGATTTCAACTTATTTTCTTCTTTAACCAATAGTTCAGCAAAATGATCAAAAGAGACTTTATGATAGGTAGACCCTAATGTAGTCTTTGAGGTGTTATAAGTAGAAACAAATGTGGAGTACTCAGATGGAAACTTATTATGAATGAGATAGATTAACCTAACATCTTTAATAGGAATCCCACAATCATCTAGCTTTATTTTTAATTCATTCGCCTTTATCATAAAATCATGTATGGAATCAAATACCTTTGGATCTAAGGAGACAAGCTCATCTTCAATTTTTAAGACATCTTCCTAAAACACTTTACCATATAGGTTTTGGAGGGTATCCCAAGCTTCCTTAGATATACAAGACTTCTAAATCTAATATATGATCTTGTCTTCAACCCCCAAACAAATATCACCTAGGGTTTTCCTATCCATTGTTTGCCAATTAGTGATTTCACTAGCAGATACTTGATCACTTATTGGTTTAGGAAGGGTACCATCTACATATTGAGAAACTCCTTTATGCATTTAGTGACACCACATTTTAATGGACCATGTAGCATAGTTATGTGGAGTTAATTTTGGAAACTTAAAATTTGACATGATGCAAAAAATGAAAGAAAACAATAGGAAAAGAGGCACATAACACCAAGAACCACCCCCAGCCCCCCTCCCCCCCCCCCTCCCCACTTTTCACTCAATCAAGAAAACCCCCCAAAAAAGATGCTCTTGGCACTTTATATGTAGTGTGTTTACAATGGCCACTTGCCAATTTTGGCCTTAGTGGACTTCTAATATTTCTTTTTACAACTTCCTTATTGAGTTCAAAACTAGAACATTACAATGTATCTCAGATATACAATTCTAAAGACAATGTAGAAAAGGACCTAATTCTAAAAGTGACACTTTTGTCCACACAACCCTATATTTTGATTATATATCTAGAAAGTAGACAAAAAATAATGCACTTTCAAAAAAAAAGAACCAATTTTTATGTCCAAATGAGCCCGTACAGAGCATTTGAAGTCGCATAATGTAGGATTGTACAAGTACAATCACCAAAAGATGCATTTTTTGAAAAATCCGTGCACCAAAACTAGAAGATAACTACAGCACTAAAAAATTTAGAAAATTTTACAGCAAAAAAAAAAAAATTACACCTAATTTGGAGTTTGAATGACTAAGATATGGCCTCCCAAAGTCAGACTGTCAAATCAAAAATAAATATAGAGAGGGGTTGGATCAACAAAAGATGGGGTTAAATTTTATGGTCATATGGCCATCATAGTAGTTCAAATTTTCCCCTAAATGATGGTCAGATGACTGTCAAATTTAGGCACATGAAATGATGATGTCAACAATTTTTAGCCCCCTAATGACATTAGTGTGAGATAGTGATGATGTCAAAAGCTAAGCTAGTGGTATGAAATTGTATGGATGGTACAGATAATTTGATGTGTCTTTCGCCTATGTGTTCACCTATACGGTTGTTGCATAGATTGCTAACTATGCAAATGGGACCATGCTGATGTGGATGTCTATTTGGTAGTCTATGTGGCAGGTTGGTGGTTGATGACATATGTCCACTGTAGTAGGTTTGCATGACATGGGCTTGTCTATCATCACCACATGGAATGGCTATAAGATGATATATGTCCCAGAGTTGGGTTCTTAGTGGGAACTATTGCAATGGCAGAAAAATGTTTCCATGCCAGAATTTGAACATCCATGCTAGATTTCAAATACTGCTAGAGATTAGTTTTTCTTAGTCCCACATTCATGGGTAATCAACACTATGTTTTCTTTAAAGATGCTAGGCTGCAAGGCTTAGATAATAAAGGCTGCCGAGTCTTAGAAGAAGCATGCTAGATTATGGGAGTGCATGACAGATTTGGATTCACCTAGAATGTATATGCTAGTCCTAGATTTAAATACCAAAAAATGAAAACTTACCGCTGATTAACTAGCTTGATGCCAAAAATATTGATGTGCTTACCAAATTTGGATTAAACTGTCGAAATAGATAGAATATTTTACGAATATTCTCCACAGGGGTCGGGGTGTTACTATCTGGTTCCTACAAAAAAAAATTCTCTATAGAGGCCTATAGGGCTAAGAAAATTCCAAAAAATACTCAATTCAAAAATAATATAGAGAATAAATAAAATTTAGATCTGAACAATAGATTAAAAGATCGAATAAATGACCATATCCAAGTTGCAAATTGGGGCCTTTGGGTGGTAGTTTGCAAAAAAATTTGCCTCAAAATTGACTTTGGCCCAACATAGGAAAATTTATAGTTGATTTTCATTGAATCGACATTTTGGATGCAATGGTGAGATTCGATTTGGCTCTAGACACTCCCAATTTCTATAGATTCTCTAGATTCGAGTTGAGGTGCTAAAGTAACAATGGTCTCAAATGGCTATGTGTTAGCTCTGATACCATGTAAAAAAAAATTTAGAGAAAAATTCATCTAAGACCAAGGAACTCAAGCACAAGCACAATAGTAGACCAAAGAGAGCATGATCGGATTGATGATATATTCATTCAATGTCCATTAATGTACACTAATAGTACCTATATATAAAGGCCTCTGGAATGCTTCTAGAATGCATAGGAATTAACAACATGATAAGTCATACAACTAGGCACATGTCCACCAATTATGGTTTATCCTCCATTAAGCACAAGAATAAGTGTGATGATGAGAGGATAAGCTTACAAAGGTGTAGCATGCAAATTTATGTTGTAGACACCATGTACTAAATTAGGAGTATCAATGACAGTACTGTCTAGATGACAACTCAGTTAATTATGTAAACTCTAGTGTTGTAAACTAGTAATAATAATAAATTAATGCATAATAATAAAATAATGCATTAATTCAAGTAAACTTAAGTAAAGTGAAGATAGTAAATACTTATTTACACCAATAGTGTGGATTGTCTTTTTTATTCTCTCCAAGACTTTTGTTAATGTTCTTTCCAAGGTCTTTACTAATTTATTCCTTTTAAGTAACTTTCTCAAGGAGCTCATTAACCCTTTCTAGTCATCATCATCATTAGATACTATTGTGGTTGTTGTTGCTACTACTAAATTTTTTGTTAGGATTAATGCAACTTCTTTCAGTTCTATACTCTTCTTTCTTCCTCTTATTTCCTTTTCTCCTCTTCTTCTTTCTCTCTGTTGGTACACATATGGACCCAAATTTTAAACTTCCAGTTTCAAGTCTTAAACCTTTTGATTT
Source organism: Cupressus sempervirens (assembly GCA_028749045.1). Classification (NCBI taxonomy): domain Eukaryota; kingdom Viridiplantae; phylum Streptophyta; class Pinopsida; order Cupressales; family Cupressaceae; genus Cupressus; species Cupressus sempervirens. The sequence continues at coordinate 21,086,463 of CM053785.1, read as the reverse complement.
CAAGTTTTGAACCTCTTTGAACTACTTCAAACTTAGTTCAAAGTGGTTCAAAGTAGTTCAATGGTTCAAGATTGTTCATCATGCAGGTTTAGAATAGAAGTACAATGGTTTGAAGGTCAAAAGTTCAAAGTTTGAAACATTTGTTGCAGATTTAAGACATCAAGTTTCAGATTAAGATTTAAGTTCTCGACATACAGATTTGGGTATCATTATTTTCCTAAGCACGAGATGAAGGGGTCAATATGTGACACAATGAAGTGGTTTAAATGCAGATTTGTTGGTTTGAAAAGTTTAGAATCCATGTTCAGTTTAACACTTGAATTCAATATTGATTCATAATGTAGGTTCAGATTCAGTTAGTTCAATAGTTTTCAAAAAGTGGAAATGTAGTTCAGGGCTTCAAGTATTCAAGATTTCATGGCAGATACTCAAGATTACAGGTCATCATAGGTGCTCGTAGCCTTGGCAATAAGGCCATGAGCTAGTTGTTAAAGAATCATCGACAGGCATGTGGATTATACACACTTCTTGTGAAGCATTCCAGTCACTGAAATAACCATCAAAAGCCTAAGCTTGAATGCTAGACATGGACTCATGCCAGACAATAGTCCAAAAAAATGAACGAATCTTAGTTGCGGTGGATAGAGCACCAAATCTAGATATGATGGCAAAAAAAAAAAGATATATAGATATCATGCTTCGGTATTGAAAGCACGGGTTGGCTCACCTTCATTCCCAAAGTCCATCCATATGAAGGCATGGTTAAAGGTGCACAAATTGCATGAAAAAGTTGACATCCACTCGATAAGAGATTGATAAATTCCTATATGGTTAAATGTGTGAGAGTTTATCAACATAATGAGGCCGATTACATACCTTTCACTAAGAGTAGGAGCTCATGTTGGTCATAATATGGACAATAGGGTCCATGGGAATTGCGCAATAAGACAAATGTTTTGATCATAAATCCTATGGCCCCTATTTTGCAACGAGAATTCTTTATCAGAATATATCAAGGCTCGAAGGCAATTATTTTTAGAACTCAACCCGGTAAAAGATAAAAAGATCAATGCATATGAGGAGATTGATAATTTGGTTAACAGAATGAAAAAGCATTGGGCTCAAAAATCTCATTTAAAAAGAACACGGCTATAGACTATTCATGGCTCAATGGATGCCCAACATTAAATTATCCATGCAATTACAAGAGAGTCTGCAAAATATAGAAAAAGGGACGCGAATTCTATAATCCTAAATCTTCATAGTGAAAACATAAAAGACTATAAGAAAAAGAAAATTGTGATGTAATTGGTAATGTATGAAGGTCACAGACCAATGCATAGTGGATGCACATAAAGTGCTAGTATGCCTGATATATATGTCATTCTAGCAGGAAACATATAAACTGTTTAATAGTATTTATTCTATCAAATGAAACAACTTTCAATGTTCTAGTGTCTTCAAGATCATGCCACTTTTGAAAGGAATGGGATCAGAATTAAATGACCCTGATCAATTACAAAGCCTAAGAGTCATACTTGATGTGGTTGACCACTTGATAGTGCACATCGAAGAGTCATTCACTTCATAGCCAACTCATGTGTTAGCTGGGATACACATGATTTTTTTGTCAAAATATCCATACTCGAGTCTTGGAGAAATGCAGGTATGAGCACGGATAAAGACCCAATCTTTCCCCTTATCAACTCTTCCATGACTTGCGAATGCATTTAAGTAAGATGTAGTCGAAGAAGATGGTGAAACCCACCACTGCATATACAATAAATTAGAAACAAACTATTCAGGAAGTTTCTCAATAGGACACCTATGTGGGTATAACATTCCATTGATAGCCAAAGGATCACTTGATATTATGTCTTGAAGTTTCTCAAATGATTACCTATGGGAAGAAGAGAGAGTTAGACATACGATCAATAGAAAATCTCCACAATCATGGTTAAAGGTTCAAGGCCTATGGTCATGATTGAGAACCATTCAAATCATAGTTTTAACCTGGATGTCGATCAAATGTGGCAACTACTATTATATAAAGAGCTTGATGCATAGGAGTCTATTGGATGGAACCACATGTTGGTTGAAAGAACTCTGAAGGGAATGCCATGTGTAAATTAGAAAATACACATAATGGTGGTGTTCAAGAACATGTGTCAATTGTTTAAGTGCTCCTAGTCCAACAACTCATATAATTAAATTAACAATCTCCATTCAAAGTTTTCCCAACGGTATATGATGATAGGTGTTCGTGAATAAAGATTGGGAAAGATGCAAATAATATTATAATGTTTTAATAAACATTATATCATCTTTAGTGGGTAATGCTATTTAGATATCATATGAAAATAGAAAAATTTGATGACAACTTGATAGTGAAAAGGGGGCAATTTCAAGAATTAGTTTTGATAATTGAAGATGATTTGATCTTATGGAGATAAAAGTTGAGGAGTCATTAGAATGGTTAAAAAGAACCAACCAGCAAGAATCAGTTAGCTGAAATTGAACAGTCACTAACAACAAGGAAGGATAAATGTGTCTTAGCAAAGGCAAAAAGGGTTCAATTCTTCCTTCTTCCAAACTACAGACTTGGAGCTTCAGGCAAGGATAGAGAAAATTTTGATAGAATAGATTCATCTTCTTGAGGGGCCAAGGGAAGCAGAGTATGGGCATAGTTCCTTTCTTTTTAAAACTATGTGTCTGAGATAGGGTTAAATTTTTTGGCGTCTTATGTAATATGGTGGAAAGAATTTATATTTTCTTTGAATAATGGTTGGATTGTAATGTGTGAAAGAGGCTTTGTAACCTTTACAGTCAGGGAAGGGAGGCTAGAGGTTAAATACATTTAACTTTCTCTATAATGTGTTTTTCCTTCCACTGAATTCAAATTTTGAGTCATTTTCAGTTTTCTCTAAAAAATTATAGTCCAATGTCATTGTTCCTTTATTATGTTGTCATATCTTATGAGGCTCTCATTTTAATTCTCCCAAGAAGATGAAAGGCATAGTTTTATCCTTGTTACATAATGTAGTATTCAGCAAATGAACTTTGCATCATTTGTTGTTCTTTATTCTCTTTTTATGCAGTAGTGTAGGTTTTTGCATCTACATTATATTTATGGGTAGATGTCTGATATCCTTTCATGCTTTTTGGTAAAAGAACCCACATTTAATTCATTGAATATCCTATATGGGGAGTTGTACCCAATAAAAATTTAGAGGAAGGTTATCAATCCAATGATAACCTTTGTCCTTTCACTTGGGCATTCAGGGTTGGATTTGTACACATTTCTTCAAAGGACAATCTATTCACTAATACTCTCTTTCTTCCTTAGTTTTCTTTCTTTCCTTTTATATTTTTTTTCTTTCTCTAGTTTCTTTCTTTCCTCCTCTTCTTTTCTTCTTTCTTCTTCTTTATTCTTTTCTTCTCTTTTTCTCTCTTCCTTTTTTTTTTTTTTTCCCCTCTTCATTCCTTTTCTCATTTTCAATTCTTTTAGCTTCTTTTTCTTTTCTCCTTTCATCTTCTTTCCTCTTTTCTTGTGTCTTCCTTTCCTCTTCTAATATTTTCCTTTGTATCTTTGTCTTTCCCTTCAATGCAGCTTGAGTAAGCAATAATATTGCCAACAATCTTGGTCCCATATTTTAAAAAATGATTTTTCTTAGTATCTATGGTTATGTGAATACTATTCACTTGCATGGATTCAATATGAATAACTATATGAGGAGGTGATCATGCTTGTTATGTCTCTTTAGATTGTTCTTCATCATCAGTAGGAGTACCAGCCTCCACATATACTAGACTATCTATTTCTGACTGTGCACTCTCCTTAGTGACCTTAGGCATAGAAGTCATATATTTTACTATGGCTTCTTTTGTCTCCTTCTTAACTTCTTCATAGTTGCCTCTCATAAGAAGAATTACTCTTCTTTTGTTCCTTAGCAAAGGCTCAATAGCTTTCAAGATTCTATCCATATCTTCCTTTGTGCTAACTTCACACAATTTTGGAATCATGTTTTCTCTCAATTTCATATCTTCTTCTACCACTCTTTTCTTCCTATTTAGTAACCTATTGTTTAGATCTTCTGGAATCTTGTTCTGAATACTATCAAATCTCTTTTTTCTCAAGATCATATTCCTTACTATAGCATTCTCTAATTATCTCCTATCAATATTATTATACAAGCTATAATATTTATTCAATTGAACAAAATTGTCATTGTTAATTATCTGCATGTTTAGATTCTCTGCCTTTGGTTTCCAAGCTTTATTTCCTATTGGTGTCCTTCCTTCTCCAACTACTTGCTCAATTGGCTTCTCTTCAATTTCTTCATTAGATTCCTCTGAATGACTGAGTTGTAGAGTCTTTCTTCTCTTTTTAGGTCCACTAGAGGTTTGCTTGACCCTTTTCCTTGAAGGTGGTGTAGGTTCTTATCTAGCCTTCACTAGTCTCTCTAACTTCCTCTATGCAACTAGTGTATCACCTTCTTATTTCCTTTTAGGCTGACCTTGGTGCACTTTAATTGGTTGGACCTATGCAACTACTATATATAGTGTGGTGGGAATTTGTGAAGTAGATCCTGCTACTATCACTTCCACAGAAGGCACTGCAATGCCTATAGGTGTAGCTGTCAACACCTTAGCCTACCCACTAGCTTTCATCTCTAGCACAATACCTTTGATCTCATTGAATTCCTCTCTTGTCATACCAGATTCTTTAAGAATGGATTCAATTTTCTTCTCCACATTCTTCTTAATCTCTTTGTTGTGAAGTTTAGAATGAACTTCCCTTAACTTTTCATCATAGGTACCCCATCTAGGATATTCAATATCCTTCTCTGACTACAATATGATATGCTCATAGCCTTCAATGATTTCTTCACTCATTTCATATCCCATAGGTTCAATAAACTTTACCCTAGGATCAACTACCTCCATACATGTAGTATCAATTTCTACCATGAAACATATGTCATCCTTATATTTCTCCACCATAGAAGAAGGGATTCTACATCTCAACTTCATCTCAGATTGAAAACTCATCATCAATTTTTCAATATCACTATCTCTAAAATTCTCTGATCTAGACCAATAAAACTATGTAACTAACTTCATTGAACATTCCTTACTATTCCAATTTTCCATACCAGAGAACTGGTTGGTTACATAGAAGAATAGGTGTGTTAGTAGAGATTCAAATCTAAAGATTGCATTCTTGGACTTCTTTAGCTTAGCAATATTATCCAACAATTATACTCTAAGAATCTCACACATATTCACTTTCTTTCTTTTAACTTCTGACATATGGTGAAAGCAAAAATCCTATTGGCACTAAGTTAACTCTACAACTGTGGTTTAACTTGTAACCTAAAATCTTGCTTAGTATTCTTATTCCAATAACCTAAATTAGATCAACTCTCATGTTCATGCCATCAAACTTAGTTTCAAGGTTTGTTTTAACAACCTTTCTTACATTTCTATTGTTCACTAGATTACATCCTTCATTTCTTAGATATGTGACCTTATGAATTAGGTCATTGTTAATTGTGACATGTACATCACCTACCCAAAACATCTCTTCATGGAGTCTACTAGGATAAATCTAGTCCATTTATTATTGTCAAATTTCATTTAAAACATATAATTAATTAGGTTCAACTCATCTAGGTGTGCATCTTTAGATTTCAGGGTTAGGTCTCCATTACACACAACTCCCAAATCCTTATGTCATCACTAATACTCTCAAATTTATAGTAAATGTAACTTCTAACATCTTTTATGTGAAGTACATTTGGCAGAATTTAAGAAAATGATAATAACATATCATCAAATAGAGAAATAATTGGGTGTTTCTTGAACTTATATCTAGGTCTATCACTAACATCACATACTAATTGGCTTTCCATAATGCTCACTACTTATACTAAAAAGTTCAATTCAAGCTTTATAAAATACCTTTAATGTTGTGTTTAGGGTTTTTGCAACTTTGCACTTCAAACACTTCACTTTACACTTGAATTTGTTGTCAAATTGCTCACTAATTGATCAAAACTCTTCACACAATCAAATGGTACTCACAATATTTCTCCCAATCCTTAAATAATTTCAAATCTAACATTGCATTAAAAGCACACCTACCTTATTTTCAAAAACTATCATTGATTAATAGTAAAACTATTTTCCTTCACACAACTTCCTGTGATAATATCAATACTTAGGTACTTGACCGCAACATCCTCTCCATATCTACTACCTTCTACTAACTGCACAACCTCTAATTCACAATCACTCATCAGTTTTGATTAAGTGACACTCTATCTCTTTTGGAAATGATTATTTTAGAGAGGATGAGTTAGAAACAATTTCTGACTTCAATTTCCCATTAGGTGCATCAAAATACTTCTCTTCCAAAATTGTCTAAGAACTTTATGGATTACATGCCTTCACAAATGCATCTTTGAATTCATCAACATGTTCTTTGATTGCTTCTTTTTGACTATTATTGCTACCATTACTATTTCTTCTATCATTTTTATTATTGTTCCTTATGTGATTAGGATTCTTGTTAAAGTTATTTTTGTCCATTGTAAAAAATCTTGACATGTGTCCAAATTTATTACATATCTGACATACATGTTCATTCCTTCTTTGATTGGTTTCATTCTAATTTTAGGTGCTCTACAGTTCCTTGCAATATGTCTAGGATTGTTACACTTGTAACATACAAATGTTTCCTTTCACATTAGATCTTTCACCATTATTGGATATGCTTTGTGATCTTCATCTTTCATTACCTAGAGGTTTAGTATTCCTAAAAATTCTACTATTCCCATTCTTACCATTAAATCTAGGTTTCTTGCAATCTACTTCTTTATGTCCATAACCATGACAATTATAACAATAGAATTTAGTAATAGGTTTAAAAGACTTACCTGTGAAATCTATCTTCATATGACCAACTTAATTTCATATGCAACATCTACCTTTGAATTCATGTCTAGCTTCCTTGGATGATTTAGCTTCCTTGGATGTTAAGAGTCTATGAAGTACATATAGTGTCTCAAGTCATCGTTAGAGAACTAGGCCCTATGAAAATCCTCAAGCCTATTAGGAGTTCCTTCAACCAAACACAATATATGCAAGAAGAGGCCACTACCCTAACATGCAATATATAATTAAGTTATTCACAAGTATAGGTATACATACAATACTTTATTACTACTTTATCTCACACTTGATCTTATCATACATCAGATTTTGCATCACATATGACTCATTAACATTTAAGATTTCTTCACAATCATTTACATCACATTCACTTCACACTTTATCTAAGTAAGATATGATCTTTACTTATATCTCACAAATTAATAAATCTCTACTTAGTTATCCTTTATGCTTTCATACACTTGACCAATTATAAAATAACTTTGGATAAACATCTAGGATGTCAGCCCATCATGACTTAGTAATTGTCTTGTTAACAAAATAAATCCTTAAGTTGTACAATATAATTTTCTGATATCCTTTGTTCTGCTCTATTAAATACCTAAATAGGTAATTTGGCCTTAATTTGTGCCATACTATCTGTACATGTATGTGCACTGATATATGTCATCATGACACTATCAACTATTGATCCTCAACTAAGCATGAGCTAACTTGAAGTCTATCATCCATATAGACTATAATTGTCTTTGTACTACTATAAACTATCTAACACTTAGAAAATTTTCTAACTTCGATAACAACATGAAATATCAAAAACATATGTTGCCATAAATGACAATATACATCCATCTATCTATTTTTGTGCACATTTGTAAATAATTAATTTTTAAAGTATTATAATAATATTATACAATTTAATATTTATAGTATATGGTTAAATAGATATTTTTACATATTAATATAATATTTTAAATTTTTAATATTTTGAATTCTCCTTTAACACAAATTATTAGAATAAAAATATTATAAAACATCATTAATTTATATAATAACAACTAAATGCACAACTCAAATTCCATTTGCAATGTCCCTCCCTATGCCCCTTAAGTGATCATGCATTCTTATCTGACCACCTTCATTGTAATGTCCCCTTTCTAGCATTCATAGCATGATGTTGTCGTTAGCCTATTTCCCCACAGTCCTGTAGGCTAACTAAGACATTAAAGGGGCTTAGAGGCCACTTGGCCTAGACAGTTTCAATTGCAGGTCTTTCTGAGGGGTTCTGAGGCAAGTTTGGGCATACTTACTATTTATAGTAAGTCATCTTGGACATGGCCGGACATTTAGTCACAGTGGTATGTCGATGGTAATTGTTTAAAATCGACAGGAAGACTTATTTATCATTGATAAGATTTGTTATGCATTGATAAAGCCATTTTAGAAAGTTAAATTTAAATATTTAACTTTATTAATGCATAGACTATAGTTTGTGGGAAATATTTAAATTAAAAGAGTTCCCTTTATTTTTATAACACATTGGAGACATAAGGTACATAAAGGGAGTTATGTTTTATCCCACATTAAGAAAACGAAGGATTGAGCTCTTGTGAGAACACTATAAAAGAAATGGAAGAGCTTTTTTGTTTTTGTATGCTTGGATGAAGATTAATGTTATGTTGCTGGATATCTGATTATCGGGCTTGGAGGACAGAATCCCTCTTTTCTAGCATTCTCTTCGCTGTTGGAAGACACAGTCATGAGGATCAAGGGTGTTTTCACTTCAGGAAACACATTGGGTTTCATTTGGGGCATTTTCATAAAGAAATTTACAAGGGTTTGAGGTGCAGATCTGAAGTTAGTTATTGCTATAGTGCCACATGAACAGTATTTTGCTATAGTCGGCATGAACAGTATTTTCCTACAATATGGCATGAACAGTGTTAGTATCAAGTTTACTTGTTTTTCTGGCTGATTAGAAGTTTGGAGGGCTGGCCGACTACATCTGCAAAATACTACGGCAACTAATTCCAGGTTTCTTCTGTCAAATTTTGATATTTTGCATAATAATTGTTGAATACAAGTTTGAATAGTTGTTATAGCTTTTAAGGTAGCTGTTGTATATGAGCAATGTTAGTATGCTAATAGAAACCAAATTTAAATAAAGCTTCTACAAGCTAAACAAAATTCATAAACTTCAAGATAGACTAAGATGAGCTCTTAATTGAGAATATGAGCCATTAATGGACTCTCTCAATAAGAAGCTCTCTTGTTGAGTAGCTTTATCTAAATGGATAGGATGTATGCTCAATATGCTTCCAAAGGCTTCAATGGATGATTGTGGATTTTTGGTGTGGATAGATGGCTTTAGAATGGATTTGGCTCTCAAAATAGCATTATAACTTTACTTCATGGATTGTGTTCTTTGCAAAGGGGAAGGATCCAATTTATAGGCAAGAGGCTTGAGGGATTGAGGGCTAAGATGCAAGGATGGGAAAAAGCTTATGGAAGGCTCAGATTGCATGAGAGGAGAGCACATGGATTGTGCTTCCTTATAGCCAATCAAGGAGTGACACATGTCACATGGTTAGAGGATGGAGGAAAGGGCAAGGATGAGTCAACAAAGGAGGCTCAAGAGATAAAATCTTCATAAAGACCCTCATAATGACTTGTAAGAGCAATAAAAGGGCTTGTAAGAGTCATTTATGACCTAGTGGACTTCATAAAGTTTTATGGTTGAGATATTTTGAGGGTGATGAGAGCAAATTCGACTTGGACTTGATTAGTAAGGTTTTAAGCTTGCTTAGGCTTGTGCAAATGATTAGAGGATGGATTAGGATGGTTTAGGATTAGCTTAGGGATAGGCAAGTGGATGGCATTTAATGAGGGTGGGTGAAGGAGGAGATATTTGTTAACTTTGGCTTGGGTTAGTAAGTCTTAACCCATGTTTAGGGAATGTGACAAGGTTAGGAGGGGATTAGGATTAGGTTTAAAGACATCTTCTAGAAGAGTCTAGATTTTGGATGAGGATAAAGACTTTCTAGAATAGTCTAGAATTTCCTAGGATGAGGATGAAGACTTTCTAGAAGAGTCTAGAACTTCTTAGGATGAGGATAAATTAGATTTTTAGAAAATAAATAAAGTTTTATTTATTTCAAGGGTTTGGGTTGAGGAGATATTTATTAAAAAATTTTTAATAAACATGAGGATTAATATTTAATCTTAATTAAATATTTTGAGTTGGGATTAGGGGTAGCAAATAATGAGATTAGCCTTTAATCGAAATTAAAGAAGGATTAGAAGATTTTGGAAGAGGTTATTGGTCATAAGGAAATTGGCCAACTTTTGGGAAAAAAATAAATTTTTTATTTATTTTAGGATTTTTGGTCAATTTATTAATTAAATAATTAATAAATAAGGAAATAATGTTTAAATAAGATTTAAACATTTTTGGGAGAGATTCCTTAATTAAATATTTTTAATTAAGATAATGGCATAAAAATTAATTAAATAATTAAATAATTAATAAATGATGATGTCATCAGGAATTTTTCAGAAAATAAAAATACTTTATTTTCTAAAGGATTTTTAGGTGTCTACAGCTGTAAGTGCACATCTACATTTAAAAATCACCCTTTATTAGTAGATTGAAAGAGTTTCCAGATTTTCCATATACTATTGAATGTGTGCCAGGTGTTTGTGAAAATGTTATGATGTGTATTATGCATTTTAATGTCACTTCATAGTTGTTTGTAAATCTACTCATTGGAAAGCAATTTATTGAGGAAATCAGCTTTATGAGTTTGCATACAAAGTGTTTGACAATATTCCTTAAGTTAAATTTTTGCAAGTCAAAGTTCAAATCAGGGGAGGATATTACAGTGGTATCAGAGCTATAAGTCCTTCCATCCTGTGGAGGTCTTATAGGAAATTTGGAACTGGCAGATAGAGGGGAAAGTGTTTGATGAAATGTCAAAACACTAAAATCAGAGCATTTATGTTTGAGCATGTGATAGGGGCTTTATAATTTCTGCAATACTAGAGCAAGACAAAGTAGGAGTTCAGACCTGCAAATCAAACAGTCTAGTTCATCCATACAGGGGGGTATAGAATCCAGTCATACAGATACAGCAGAGGTATTCTTTGATCAAGACAACAATATGGGTGACCGAGATGACAGGAATACAAGATTAGGTGGAGGCAGGAATGCTGGTCCAGAGCCTAGAGAGGAAATATTCTTACAGTTATTAGAGACCTTGGTACAGGGTCAGCGAGTAGCAAAACAAAGGGCACAGGAACAGAATCAGAGATTGGATCTTATGATGCAGATGATGGCTCGTCAAATGGGGTTGAATGCTAACATGGGTGGAGGAAATAATCAGAATGGTAACAATTAGAATGGAAATGATCATGATGGGACACATAATGGAGATGAACAAGTTGGGAACAATTTCGGTCATGCACCCCAGCGAGCTAGGACAGTGAGTTCAAGGCCCATGATTCCTACATTTCCTCCTACAGCTCCAGAGCAGCTCGTACTAGAGCCCTAGATTATTGATATACAAGACCAGTTGAGGGGAGATTGGGAAGCTGGAGGGCCAAATGTTACTTCTGCAATTACCTTTAGGGAGTATATGGATGTGCGGATGAAACATATGCCACGTGGACATGATAGGAACCAGAGCTATGAGCTACGGAAGAAAGTAGGGAGACTTGAGTTACCATATTATGATGGCTTAGGAAAGTCTACAACAAGAGATTGGGTTCAAAAGCTTGACACATACTTTCAATTGAACCCTACACCTGAGGAAGAAGCTATTAAGTATGCAGCAATTCATCTGGATGGGTTAGCACACAAGTGGTGGCATCATGGTATGGTCACTATGGGACATGCACACATTACCTCATATGTGGAGTTTACAAAGAGGTTGATTGAATGTTTTCATAGGAAGGATCTAGAACTCCATTTCAAGGAGTTAGCTCAACTTAAACAGTGGGGATCATTGGAAACATACATTTCAGAGTTTTAGAAACTTGCAGTGTTAGTAACAGATGTATCTGAATGAAGGATACTAGTTCTATTTATGGATGGGTTAGCTGATCCATTGAGAGGGTGGATTAAAGCTCTCAACCCTCTCACTTTTCAGGAAGCCATTAAGAAAGCTCGTGACATGGATTCCTCTTCATATTCAAAAAATAAATTCCAGGCAAAGAGTTTCCCTTCAAGGAAAGATAAGGACAGGAAACCTTTTCATAAAGAGGTTCAGCCAACTAAGGAGGAAAGTAAGAGGTTGGACAATGAGACACTTAATGATCTTAGGAAGAAGAAGCTTTGGTTTCATTACAGGGAGCCTTGGGATTTGTCACATAAGTGTCCATTGAAAGCAAAAGTTAAGCAGATGGAGTACTTTTCAGCCAAAGAGTTAGTAGATGGAGATTTAGAGCAGTCATCTGAATCAGATGGAGATGATGATAGTTCTTTACAAGAGGAAGCATGCGGTGATAGCACGATAGCTCAGTTGTCAATTATACAGGAGGCTGTCACTTTCAGAGTTAGGGGAACCTTGGATGGATAGAGAGTTGTCGCACTCATTGATACAGGGGCGACACATAACTTCATTGATGAGAAGTTTGTGACACGCATAGAGCTACATATAGAGGAACATAGGGGATTTAAGATGATGGTTGCCGATGGCTTTAAAATTGAATGTACCAAGAAAATCTCCAACTTGCAACTTCGTTTGGGAGATTATGACATGACAGGAGATTTCTTTGTGGTCAACATTGGTGATCAGGATATGGTGCTTGGGATGAATTGGATGAAGTCTCTGGTAGAGTTTACATTTAACCTTGAGAAAATGGAAATGAGGTTTGAGGAAAATGGTAAGAAGATAGTGCTCAGAGGTTTGTCAGATGAGAGACTTTGAGTGGTGTCACTCAAGCGGATGCAGAGTTTCTTTAGACATGATCAGGTGTAGTGGGCAGCAAAGTTTAGAGTAATGCCTAAGATGATAGAGCAGCATAAACTAGAGTATCCACCTGATGTACAAAAAATAATAACCAAACATACTAAGGTGTTTGGTGAGATACCTCCAGGGAGACCCCCGGATAGGGGAATCGAGCATGTTATTGAATTAGAGGAAGGGGCTAAGCCAGTTATCATCACACCTTACCACCATTCGAAGAGATATAAGGATGAAATAGAAAATGCAATTAAGGAGTTGATTGACATGGGGCACATACGACCAAGAAAAAGTCCTTTCACTTCTTCAGTAGTATTGGTGAAGAAGAAGGATGGTACAATGAGGATGTGCATTGATTATAGGGAACTAAACAAGAAGACAATCAAGAACCGATACCCTATCTCGTGCATTGATGAGCTTATTGATGAATTGTATGGTGCATGCTACTTCTCCAAGATTGATTTGAGATCTGGCTACCATCAGATACGGTTTAGAGAGGTGGATGTGGAGAAGACAGCTTTTAGATGCCACTATGGACATTTTGAGTTCTTAGTCATGCCCTTTGGGTTGACAAATGCCCCTACCACTTTCCAGTCTTGTATGAATAGAGTGTTCAGAGATCAGTTGACGAAGTTTGTGTTGATATTTTTTGATGATATACTGATATACAACCGTACTTGGGAGGAACATTTGAAGCATATTGATACAGTACTCAGTATTCTAGAGAGGGAGTCATTATATGCCAAGATGAGTAAATGTGAGTTTGGGATGATAGAGTTGCTCTATCTAGGGCATATTATTAGTGCAGGAAGTGTTTGGGTTGACCCAGACAAGATAAGGGTCATTCTGGATTGGCCACCACCAAGGAACACTTCACAACTCAAGGGATTTCTTGGGCTTTGTGGGTTCTACCGCAGATTTGTGAAGGGATTTTCACAGATAGCAGCACCACTTACAGATTTGACACGGAAAGATAGTTTCAAGTGGTCAGAGAGGGCTGAGGATTGTTTTGACAGGTTTAAGGAGCTGATGAGTACATGTCCTATTTTAGCCATTCCAGATTTCACCAGGCCTTTTGAGCTGCAGTGTGATGCCTCAGGAGAGGGCATAGGAGCTATTCTCATGCAAGACAAACATCCCATTGCATATGAGAGTAGAAAATTATGAGGTGTGGAGAGAACCTACAACATCTACGACAAAGAGATGCTAGCAATCATGCACGCATTAGCTAAGTTCAGGCAGTACTTAGTGGGAAGCCGATTCATAGTAAAAATAGATCATAATAGCTTGAAACATTTCCTTGGACAGAAGGACCTTAATGACAGGCAATAGAAATGGGTGAGTAAATTACAGGCCCATGATTTTGACATAGCCTATGTCAAAGGGAAGAAAAATATTGTTATAGATGCTTTATCTAGAAGGCCTCATTTGCTTGCTGTTGGGATAGTCATGGATGATTGGAGAGAGATGATCTTGGCAGAATATGCTAAGGATAGTTGGGCATCTAGCATTATTGAGGGAGCTATTCAAGATAGTCGATACACTATCATAAATGATCTGATCATCTACAAGGAAAGGATTTATTTAGTACCTGGGTCTGCTATGAAGCAGAAGATTTTGAGGGCATTTCATGATTCACCAATGGCAGGACATCCTGGATTCTTTAAGACATATCGGCAGGTGAGAGAGCGCTTCACTTGGAAAGGACTCAAATCAGAGGTGCTTCAGTTTGTTAGGGAATGCCCTATGTGTCAGTAGAACAAACAAGAACATTCTTTTCCAGGTGGTTTACTACAGCCCCTACCCATACCAGAGAAGAAGTGGGATAACATTTCCATGGATTTTATCATAGGCCTCCCCAAGGCACAGGTTCGGGATTGTATCTTTGTTGTGGTAGACAGATTGACAAAATTTGCACATTTCTTTGCAATTTCGTCTACATATTCAACAGCACAAAAAACATAACTATTTTTTCAAGAGGTATTCAGACTACATGGGATACCATGGATCATAGTAAGTGACAGAGACAGCAGATTTATGAGCCACTTTTGGCAGGAGTTGTTCAGGTTATGTGGAATAGAGCTCACTCTGAGTACTAGCTACCACCCCCAAACTGATGGGCAGACAGAGATAGTGAACAAATGGGTTGAGGGGTACCTTCAAAACTACATTGCAAGAGAGAAGAAGGCTTGGGTGAAGTGGCTACATCTAGGGGAGTACTGCTATAATACCTCTTTCCATATGTCTATTCAAATGTCCCCTTTTATGGCACTATACGGGTATGATGCTCCTAATTTTTTGGATTTATTATTTGGGGATAGCAAGGTGCCTAAGGCCAAGGATACTTTGCAGGAGTGTCAGGACATTATGCGATCCTTGAAGGAAAATTTGCAAAAGGCACAAAATCAGCAGAAGCAATATGTTGATCAGCACTGGGTCGAGAGGTCTTTTGAGGTGGGAGATATGGTGTACCTCATGTTACAGCCGTATAGATAGTCCTCTCTAAAGAAGAGTGGAGCAAAGAAATTGAAACCATGCTACTATGGACCATTCAAAGTAATTAGGAGAGTGGGCGAAGTAGCTTATGAGTTGGAGTTGCCTGCAGACAGTAAAGTGCATAATGTGTTCCATGTGTCATGCCTTAAGAAGGCATTGGGTCACAATGTGGTGCCTTCATTAGTATTGCCACCTCTTGATGATGAGGGAAAGCTTATCTTGGTTCCTGAGGCCATACTTGACTCCAGGGAGAGGGTGCTTCGCAGGAGGACTATCAGGGAGTATCTAGTGAAGTGGAGGAACCTACCTGTCGAGGATGCTACTTGGGAAAATGAGCAGATATTGCAGCATCCAGAGCTGAAATTGCTTAAGGACAAGAAATTTTGGGAAGGGCGGACTATAATGTCCCCTTTCTAGCATTCATAGCATGATGTTTTCATTAGCCTATTTCCCCACAGTCCCGTAGGCTAACTAGGACATTAAAGGGGCTTAGAGGCCATTTGGCCTAGACAGTTTCAGTTGTAGGTCTTTCTGAGGGGTTCTGAGGCAACTTTGGGCATACTTACTATTTATAGTAAGTCATCTTGGACATGGCCAGACATTCAGTCATAGTGGTATGTCGATGGTAATTATTTAAAATCGACAAGAAGACTTATTTATCATTGATAAGATTTGTTATGCATTGATAAAGCCATTTTATAAAGTTAAATTTAAATATTTAACTTTATTAATGCATAGACTATAGTTTGTGGGAAATATTTAAATTAAAAGAGTTCCCTTTATTTTTATAACACATTGGAGACATAAGGTACATAAAGGGAGTTATGTTTTATCCCACATTGAGAAAACAAAGGATTGAGCTCTTGTGAGAACACTATAAAAGAAATGGAAGAGCTTTTTTTTTTTTGTATGCTTGGATGAAGATTAATGTTATGTTGCTGGATATCTAATTATCAGGCTTGGAGGACAGAATCCCTCTTTGCTAGCATTCTCTTTGTTGTTGGAAGACACAGTCAAGAGGATCAAGGGTGTTTTCACTTCAGGAAATACACTGGGTTTCATTTGGGGCATTTGCATAAAGAAATTTACAAGGGTTTGAGGTGCAGATCTGAAGTTAGTTATTGCTATAGTGCCGCATGAATAGTATTTTGCTACAGTTGGCATGAACATTATTTTGCTACAGTATAGCGTGAACAGTGTTAGTATCAAGTTCACTTGTTTTTTCGGCTGATTAGAAGTTTGGAGGGCTGGCCGACTACATCTGCAAAATACTATGGCAACTAATTCCAGGTTTCTTCTATCAAATTTTGATATTTTGCATAATAATTGTTGAATACAAGTCTGAATAGTTGTTGCAGCCTTTAAGGCAGCTGTAAGTGCACATCTACATTTAAAAATCACCCTTTATTAGCAGATTGAAAGAGTTTCTAGATTTTCCATATACTATTGAATGTGTGCCAAGTGTTTGTGAAAATGTTATGATGTGTATTATGCATTTTAATGTCACTTCATAGTTGTTCATAAATATACTCATTGGAAAGCAATTTATTGACGAAATCAGCTTTATGAGTTTGCATACAAAGTGTTTGACAATATTCCTTAAGTTAAATTTCTGTAAGTCAAAGTTCAAATCAGGGGAGGATATTACATTCATCCTCCTCAACAAGACATCTGTTGAAAAGAGTTCCCCAACCAGGTGTTCCATAAAACTCAACATCCCATGCTACAATGGCCACACTTCTTCTTTCTCCAATGAAGAAACATGATGCATCCAAGAACATATCCTTCTCTTGCTTCCCTAGATCATCATAGATGGCTTTGAGCCTCTTTGTGATGTCCTAGTGGAGAATCTAGAAATACTTATTCAACATTTACCTCTATTTTAAAAAAAAAAAATCAAAAAGTTGTCACAATTGCAATAGCTTGTTCTAATGGATAGTCATCGCTCGCACAACATTGTTGTCACATAACCATCACAATTGCAACAGACTATTTTGACAGATAGTCATCACTTTCACAGCACTACTATTGCACTTGCAATGACCAGCTTTGATGGATAGTCATCGGTCCTATGGAAGACTTAAAGCTTAAGCTATCATAATTGTAATGGTCTATTGTCAAAATTGGGACAATGTAAAGATAAACTCTTGCCCTTGCCTTGTTCCAAATTATGACAGCTTTATCCATTGCAATTGTGACTGACACCCTTGCCATCATAATTTGCAATAGCAAAAGTCCAACACCCATATAATGGGAGCCAATTTGTGGTATTGTCACTTGGTGATGGGTGGCCATCACAATTTTGGCCTAAATATAGTAGTGTATTAAGCACCATTTAGAGAGTTAGTTTGGATATAATTAGATTTTTTTAATTAGTTTTTTGCATGAGTTTGCATTTTAAGAAGTCTCACTCCTATCACAAAGGGAGGAGATTATTTCTTATAAATATATGGATGTAATATGTACTCTAGGCCATTATTTTGATGTAATAATATATGCTATTGGTGCTCTCATTCTGAGTGTAGTTATTCTTTCCAGAGTGTGTTATTTTTTTGAATACATATTCATGAATAATATTGGAGCCAATGATTTTATTATGTTGTTATGATTGTGTGACCTTTTAGTTTAGGCATTTGCCACATGCTAACAAATTTTTCTAAAGTAACAAATTGAAGAAAATATCACCTTTTGTTCTTGCATAGCATATCATCTTGTATGAGTGCACCTTCCATGTCCTTGTGATTTACTGAAACATGAAACATCTTTTAGTTATTATTGAGTTTCCATCGATGATTGCATCAATGCAGTTGAGGAAGCACTACTCCTAATTTTGGTTTTCTACCTAATCTTTTTGATGATTTAATGTGTAGACATGTTTTTACCGTGGTTTTTTTTGTTAGGAATTTCCCTTTCAAGTTACTTTCTTTAATTTCTCATTACCCTAACTTTTTTTTTTTTTTTTTTCTAATGCTTGGTTAAAATAGGAATTCATATAGTTGCATCAATAAATTGCATTCATCATAAAATAGAAAATACCAAAAATATATCTCTTTTGTGATTACTTTTCAAATAGCAATAGATCAAACAATTTATCCAAAATTGGTTTGAACCAGTAAAGGCCTCCTCATGAATATACAAATTTATCTTCAATTGAGTAGATTTTCATATCTTGCAAGATCACCTAGAACCTTGGAGTTGATCCTTGATTAGCTTTTCAAGAGAGGGATTCAAAAGGATCCTTGCCATTTAGCATCATGAAAAATGACAACTCAACAACCCAAAACATTCCTTCATGAATGTGACTTAGAATAATTATGCTCCATTCATGATTTTTGAATCCCATAAAGAACATTGTTAGCATCAATGCTGATGATACTACATTGGGGGAATATTCTAAGCATTAGAGAGTATTGACATGTTGCATTCATGACTATATTTGTAATTGATGTTAACATAGCATAGTTTCTATAAAGACTAGTTGATTAAAAGACAAAGATCTTGATGGTACAAACAATGGTTTGATTATCTAGTGATGCCTAGTTATAGACAGATTTGGCACAGTGTCCTAATGGCATGGTCAAGTGTGCAAAATCTGAGTCGAAGACATACAAAAGTTGTACCTAATTTATAGAGAGCAGTTCAAAGATAAAGTATTGGGAGAGTAGTTCCTGATGTTTGTTGGCTATCTTATATCTGAGATGTAATTAGTTAGGTAGTGATAGAGGAAAATCAGCTCATTTGATGACATCAGTGAGTGCACACACCCTAGTATCACACATGTGAAGTTTTGTATAGACCGTGAGCTAACAGTGCTATTATAATTGTAATTCATTCATTATTTCATTATAATTAATTAGGAAAGCCTCAAGGCCAACTCAAGGAATTATTATGAAGATATGGTATAAAGGAAAGATATTTTCCTTGATTGTAATGGGTGTTCAAGTATTTTGATTGTTGTATGAAGTGTGAAGTGCCAAAAGGAGCAGAGTTCTTACTAAATGCATATAAGCAATCCAAGGGATTATTAGATGCAATTTTTGTGATCTAGTTACAAGATCAGAAGGAGTAGAGGTCTGGTTGATAGGAAAAAAGAAGAGAAAGGAAGTACATTTCATTTCTATTATTCTTCAAGGAATAAGACAAAGATCATTTGGACAGTGGGTTCATTGGTCTTTGCCTTGAAGTTATTTGGGTAGTGGGTCTAGTTGTCTTCCACAACTCCTAATAGGGTTGGAATCTCCTAACGGGGGTTCAAATTATCCTAACAAGGACATATATGTGCTAAATATATTCATAGACTCCTAATAGGGTCTATCCTCTAACAAGGAGCATTTATATTAGTACATCATCCTATGGGTACCATCCCTACAAAGGTTTTCTCTCTGATCAATTGTTTCCCTAATTAACATATCTGGTGTTGTTGTGTATGAGTATCTAATTATGGTTTTAGTTTATATTACTCATATGGTTAAGTTTTTTTAAGTTTATATTTGTGATAATAGTTGGATAATTGATTCAACACCCCCCCCCCCACTCATTTATATCAGTGGACTATATATATTCTAACAATTGGTATTAGAGCATCAAGTCATTGAAGGATAAGTTTAACAACTTTGGCAAATTGGTAGTGAATCTTTTTAGAAAGGATAGTCCTAGATTTGATGGGGCCAACTATGATAGTTGGAAGGAGAAGATGATGACTCATCTATTGTGCATGGGCGCTAGATATTGGATCTTGACAAAGGGTAAGAATACAATCATTGAAGAAGAAAAGCTTGAAGGATGCAGTGAAGAATAGAGAGATATATTCATGTATAATATGAGAGGCTTCTAGAGAATGAATACAGTCAAGTAAAGTCACTTGTAACATCTTATGAAATTTGGAAAGCATTAGAATCTACTTTTGAAGGTGATGATCATGCAAAGAGAATGTGATTAAAGAATTGGATATGTGCATTTCAAGATGCTAGAATGATGGAAGATGAATCTGTAAGAAGTTATATTGTTAGAATATAAAAAATTATTGCATGAATTTGGTCTCATGGTTTAACCAAGGAAGATGATGAAGTCATATGGAAAATCTTGAAATTTTTGACACCACCATTCAAGCCAATATCTCAGATGATTCAACCAGTAATGCTTTGAGCTAAAGATTTCAAAAAGGAAATGTTTCTTGGAAGATTAGAATTAGCAAAAGTAGATATAAGATAGTCTAGAGATCTAGGAAGACCTAAAATAGCTTTCAGTTCCCTAAAAATTTGACCTTATCTAATAAGGAGTACAAGCACACGTGGAGATTCTTTGATAGCAACAGATTTGATGAAGACAAGAAGATTGAGGAAGGAATAGCCCTTCTTGTGAGAAGAGAAAAAGATGCAAAGAAAATCTTTACATGCTGTACTTGTAATGAATTTGGTCATTATACATGTAAATTTTCAAAAGAGAGAAAAAGTATAAGGGAAAGTTCAAGTCTAGAAGAGATAGAGATAAAAATTGTTTGTATACAAATGAAGATGAAGAATTTGATGAAAAGGGTCAAAGTGAAAGTGATGATGAATTGGGATTTGTGCCTATTGAGGAAGATGATCTTAATAGAGAAATTAGAGAAGAAAAGAGTTCTAATTTCCTGAGTGGAAAAGAAATATGATTGGATAATTGATAGTGGTTGTTCACATCACATGACTAGTGATATGAATAAGTTTGTTAAGTTCAAGAATCATGATGAGGTATAGTTAGAGTTGGTAACAATGCAACCTGTCATATAACATGAATTGGATCCATTACTCTTGATGGTAAAACTAACACTAATGATGTTTATTTTGTTGATGGATTTAAGCATAACTTGTTGAGTGTTGGATAGTTGGTGGACAAATGTTATTTGTTGCAGTTCACTAAGAAGATCTGTATTATCAAAGGCAAAGATGGTAAGATGATTGGAATTGACACTAGATCTAGAGATAATGTATTTTAGTTGAATCCTACTAAAATGACATGTTTGGTAGCTAAAGTGGATAATAGTTGGTTGTAGCATAAAAGGTTCTATCACATTAACTTTGATAATATTGTGAAGGTTAGTAGCACTTTTGCAGTCAGAGACTTGCTTGATATTACTAAGCCTACTAATGTTGTGTCTAAGGAATGTATTTTGGCTAAGTAGAAGAATGTATCATTTCCTAGCAAGAAGTTCACTAGCATAGAGAAGCTAGAGAATTTTCACATAGATCTGAGTGGTCCTTCTAGAATAAAAGGATTCTATGGTGAAAGTTATTTTATGATTTCACTAGAATGATGTGGGTAGCATTTCCTAAAGAGAAATTTGAAGCTTTTGAGAAGTTTAAGATATTTAAGAATAGAGTTGAGAATGAATTTGGTGTTAAGATAAAGTGTTTGAGATCTAATAGAGGAGAATTCACCTCTAAAGAGTTTAACATATTTTGTGAAGAGAATGGAATCAAAAGACAACTATCTAAACCTAGAACTCTTGAGTAGAATGGGATTGCTAAAAGAAGGAATAAGCCAATAGTAGAAGCAACAAGAGGGATGTTTTTTGAGAATGATGTTTCTAAGGCATTTCAAAGAGAAGTAGTCAATACAATAGTATATTCTCTTAACATAGTATAGATCAAGAAAGGTATGAGCAAGACACCTGATGAACTATGGTTTAGTCATTCACCATATATTAAGTATTTTAGAATATTTGGGAGAAAATGTTACATTAAGAGAGATGATGATATTGGTAAGTTTGATCCAAGAAGTGATGAAGGTATGTTTCTTGGTTATTCATTGAAAAGAAAGGCTTATAGATGTTTCAACTATAGATCTAAGACAAAAATTGAATGTGCTAATGTAAGAATAGATGAAAAGTTTGGAGCTAAAGAAAAGATGGTAGATAATAATTTAGATGAAGAAGAAGATAATTTTGGAATTGTTAGATAGAATGCTAAATTTTTCTTTCAAACTATCAATGATTTACAGAATGATGTGCTAATTGTTGAGCAAAGGGTAGAGCAAAGATCTAAATCAAGAGAAGAGGTAAGAGTTGAGATGCCAACTCCTACCCCAAACAAGAATCTAAAAAATAATCACCCTCTTGAGAAAATAATTGGAAACAAAGACAAAGGTGTGATGACAAGGAATAGAGTAAATGAGGAGATATGTCTAATATCTCAAGTTAAGCCTAAACATACATATAAAGTATGTAAAGATGATCATTCGATTCAAGCAATGAAGGAAGAAATAGATCAGATTGTGAAGAATGATACATGGGAGTTAGTTCCTTGACCTAAAGATAGGAATGTGGTAGGAACCAAATGGGTATTAAGAAACAAGATGAATGAGCAAGGTGAAGTTGTAAGGAACAAGGCTAGACTTGTATGCAAGGGATATTCACAACAAGATGAGATAGACTATGAAGAGACATATGCACCTATAGCCAGAATGGAAGTAGTAAGGATTTTCTTGGCTTATGCAATGAATAAGAAGTTCAAGGTTTACTAGATAGATGTTAAATTAGCTTTTCTGAATAGAGAACTTGAAGAAGAGGTATATATTGAGCAACATGAAGGTTTTTCTTTATCAGAAGACAAAGACATGGTATGTAGACTAAAAATATATTTATATGGTTTGAATCAAACACCTAGAACCTGGTATGCAAGGTTGGACAAATATTTGGAAAAGCTTGGATTTGCTAAAGGTATGACAAACAATAACTTGTATTTAAAATAAGTTGAAAATGGTTTTCATATTATTGTAATATTTTTTTATGACATCATTTTTTGGAGATAATGATGAAGTGATGATAATTTTTCCAAAGAGATGAAAAATGAGTTTGAAATGAGCATGATAGGAGAAATGAAGTTTTTCCTAGGATTACAGATTGTATAGAATAGTGATGGTATTTTCATTTCACAAGCTAAGTACTTGAAAGATTTGCTAAAAAGGTTTGGTTTGGAAAGTTGTAAAACTATTAGTACACCTACGGTATCTAATCACAAGTTATCTAGCAAAGATAAGATACATGTAGTAGAGAAAAAGAAGTACATATCGATGATTGGAGGTTTGTTGTATCTGACTCACACTAGACTAGATATAGAAAATGTAGTTAGGGTTGTAGGTAGATTTCAAGCTGATCCTAAGGAGTATCATTTTTTAGTAGTCAATAGAATATTTAGATATTTGAAATGGACATTTGACTATTGAATTTGGTCTGACAAATTGGGTAACTTCACTCTATGTGCATATATTGATGCAAATTGAGCAGGTACTATGGATGATAGAAAGAGCACTAGTGTTGGAGCATTCTATCTTGTATGAAAATTAGTTTCTTGGTTAACTAAGAAGTAAGATTGTATTTCATAGAGTACTGCTAAGGCAAAGTATGTTGCAACAGTAAATAATTGTAATCAAGTTATATGGATGAAGTAGATGTTGAAGGATGTGAGAATTGAGTTTGAAGAACTTGTTATCATTTACTTTGATAACACAAGTAAGTATGTCTAAGAATCTTGTATTGCATTCTAAGACTAAGCATATATCTATCAAGTATCATGTTCTGAGAGAGAAAGCAATAGAAAAGGAGATTAGATTGGAGTATGTGAGTATTAAAGATCATATTGCAGATATCTTTATGAAACCTATTCCTAAAGATACATTTGATTTTGTAAGAGGTATGCTTAGGGTTATGCCCCTACCTACTTCTAAGTAGGTGATGTAGAGAGTGCATCAGTCTAGTGGTACAAAGCACTATTGTTACCCTAGATTGAATGTTGATGCTTCTTGTATGGGGGAGTATCTGTGATGATCTAAGTTACTAATGACTCTAGGTATTTGGAATTGAACAATGTCTTTGGACACTCGAGCTATTTGATAACTTGGTGTAGCATAGTGGCAATTGGTATTTAACAATTCATATGTTATAATGTTGAGATTGAGGTCTTTGACATTGATGTCAATGGGGGAGAATATGCATGAAAAACACATCTCCTAAGGTATGGGGGAGAGCATCTCCTAAGGCATGGAGGAGAGATACCTCTTTAGAGAGATAGAACATGCACTTGATGTATTGTGAATTGCATACAATTGATGTCTAAGGAGTATGTAGTTGTGTGCATCTGTTGTGTTTAAGATTCTTTTTAGTGTGTGGACAACTAATGTTGGTCAACAACTACAACAAAACATTGTTTGGTATTCTTGGAACTTAGATGTTTTTCATCTATGTTTCCATCAATTCCAAAGGGGGAGATTGTTAGCATGAACGCTAATAATACTACATTGGGAGAGTATTCTAAGAATTGGAGAGTATTGACATGTTGCAGTCATGATTGTGTTTGTCATTGATGTCAACATAGCATGATTTTTTTAAAGATTGGCTAAATAGTAGACAAAGATCTTAATGGCATAGACAATGGTTTGATTTTCTAGTGATACATAGTTATGGACATGCCTGACATAGTATCATGATGGTGTGGTCAAGTGTATAGAGTCTGAGTCAAAGATGTATGAAAGTTGTACTTGATTAATAGAGACCAATTCAGAGACAAAGTATTGGGGAAGTAATTCCTAATGTTTTTTGGATATCTTACATCTAAGATGTAATGAAGAGATGCACAATTAGGTAGTGACAAAGGACAGTTAGCTAATGATGTTAGCAATTGAACAAGCCCTAGTATCACATGTGTGAATTTTTATATAGAATGTAATCCAATAGTTCTATTGTAATTGTAATTAATTAATTATCTTATTATAATTAATTGGGAAAGCCTCAAAAATGACTCAAGGAATTATTATAAAGATATAGTATAAAGGAAATATGTTTTTGTTGATTGTAATGGGTGTTCAAGTATTGTGATCATTGTATGAAGTGCAAAGTGTGAAAAGGAGCAGAGTGCTTACTAAATGTATGTAAGTGATTCAAGGGATTATTCTATGCAAGTTTTGTGATCTAGTTACAAGATCAGAAGGAGCAGAGGTCTGGTTGATAGGACAAAAGAAGAAGAAGGAAGTATATTTAATTTCTCTTATTTTGAAAGGAATAATACTGATATCATTTGGATAGTGGGTTCATTGGTCTTTCCCTTGAAGCTATTTGGGTAGTGGGTCGAATTATCTTCCATAACTCCTAACAGGGTTAGAATCTCCCAATAGGGACTCACATGTACTAAATGTATTCATAGACTCCTAACAAGGTCCATCCTCTAACAAGGAACATTTATATTAGTACATCATCTTGTGGGTACCATCCCCACTAGGGTTTTCCCTCTGATTAAGGGTTTCCCTAGTTATCATATTTGGTGTTATTGTGTATGACTATCTTGTTGTGGTTTTAGTTTATATTACTCACATAGTTAAATTTGTTTAAGGTTGATATTTGTGATAATAGTTGGCTAACTAATTCACCCCTCCCCCTCTCAGTTATATCAATGGATTATATAGTCTAACAATGATTCTCAATGTTCAGTTCCTTTAAATGTGTGAACTCTTGTTTTAATGAAAAATCACCTTGGCACACTAGGTTAAGGTCCTTGTGTATATAATGTCTCCAATGCTCTCAAATTTATAGTGGATATATGACCTGATACCCTCTACCTGAAGAACATTTTTTGGAACTTGCAAAAATTCTCCTAAGGGATTATCCACTTGGGAAATAAATGGATGCTTCTTGAATGCATATCTTGTTCTTTCACATACATCACAAAAAATAAGATTCATCATCTTGACTAATTCAAATACTTCAAAAAATTTGACAAATAACTTAATTATTAGAAACTAGGGCACTTTTGAGTTTGCACAACGAACATTTTTAAATTTGCCTTTACTCACTGTCAATTCTCTCTAAATTGCTCCTTACTTCTTCACACAATTGAATGATACTCAAAATCATGTTCATATCCTTTGAATCTTTCAAATTGAACTTCACATTAATTATGCATCTACCAAAATTTGTGAAATTGCTATTCTATTAACTAGCAAACTTATTTGACTTCGTTCTCATACATTTGTTCACCAAATGACTTGTACTCTTAACCAGAGCTTCCTTAGTAGCTTTCCTACTTCCTACTAAATTTATGACTCTTAACTCAACTTCTAACTTATGTTTCATCTTTTATATGCTCTTTAGATAAAAAGTGGTTAATTCAAATGGGTTGAGTTGCACACTATAGTTGATTTCATTTTTCCTTCAGGTGCATCAAAAAATTATTCATCCCAAATTGTATAAGAACTTTCCATATCATTTCCTTTCAAAAATAATTCCTTGAGTTTTTTGGTGATTGAAAATGTTACTGGGTTTTCAATTATCCCACTAAGAAACTAACATATCTAGGGGCAGCTAACTCCCATTTTCAACATGCCATTTCTGATAGTAGGCCAACTATAAGGCATGACCCTTCTTCTACTTCAAGCTTTGCTAAATCTAGGCAAGTAGACCTCAGATTCAAATGATACTATACCAGTGCAAAAACATATCCTTGAATCTATTAAGTAGATTTTACCCTTATTTCTCCTAATGACTCATGAAATGACATAGATCTACAGTAGCAAAATGCAAAGCTATGAATCTCATAAGATGAGTGAGGGTTAAACATTTAAGTCCTTCCAACATGAAAGGGAAAGAAAATTTGATTAATAATGTTGAATTCAACAAACCCTCAGATATGTAGCAATAAGACCTAATGATCCTGTAACTAATTAGTGCCTTAACCATTGGGCAATTGCATGAATCAAATGCATACATATGGATGTCTGATACTTGTTTATTTATTCAAACATCTGATCTATCTATTTAACTTGTAAATAGACACCAATGCTCAAATTAAATCCCATTCTTACATGATATTCCCATCAGTAAACTTGCAACTCTATTGATTCCCTGAAGCATTTACACAACCTCTTGGGTCATAAGCAACAATGAATAACATACAGCCTGAAGGGACTACAACTACAACCTAAGCTCTATGTCAAAGATTGTAAAAAATTGAAAATTATCTGATAAAGGAGATAGGATTCAAGATGAAACTCAACCATCTACTACTATTTGTATTATTTCCTTGAAATTATACAATCATATGCATGAAATGAAAAACATGAAACAACCTAACAGATCTGAACTATGTGTATTAATCTTCCTAAAGTTGTTCATACAAGAAGAATTTGCTAAAGAATGGTGTCACAGTCATGAGAACACATCAAAAATTTGAACCAAAACCTGGTATCACAGTAGTGAGTGGTTTTTTCTCCAAGAACTGGAACCCTTACAATGAGAAAGAAAGAGATTGATATAGGAAAAAGGAATTCCCAGATTTGCTCTACATCTAAAATCTGTCCACTTAGAATTCCTTCCCAACAAGCACAAAAAGCCTCTCTCTACCTTCTCTCTATAACTAAAAATCAAATCCCATCAATTGGCCTACACAAGGCAAAAATATCTGAGATATTTTATTCACCATTGTAACTTTTTTTTGATGTTAAAGATGAGTTCACAGTAATAGGTGAAAAACCAGTTACAAAGTGACTTCAAGAATACAAGAAAACATCTTAGAATTGATTTTCTCCACATTCAAATCTGGATAAGCCTTTGAATCTATCCTCTTACCAATTCTAATGATCCATGATGAAAACTGCTTATTCTACTACCAATATCTCGAGAAACACAAATTGACCCACAACATGAACTGGTGAAGACCTATGCACAATCTAACTTCAAATTCGAAAAGTTCATCTCTTCCCAGTTTCAATAGTATATTGGAGTGCCCATTTTAGTTAAAAATTGAGTCTCTGGCAGCCGTTTGAAAAACCATGCTTCTATTCATGGTCTCCATATTCATTTGAAAATTTGAAAAATTTACCCTTCATTAAAGTTTCAAACTATATGATAAACTTCAATCTTTATTTTAAAAAGATCTGCATGTGATTGTAAGAAAAATAACTTTTTAAAACCTTTTGAAATTCTCCTCACACATTCCATCTTGGTCAAACTTGGTTAACTGACCTAGACAAGTGGCACATTCTGATTGGTTTGATCCTACACAGTGGGTGCCACATGTCACGACATTATCTATCCTGCTCACCGCCACATTAGCACACCACTTGGATGCCACATCATGCTCGCTATGTCACTATGTTAACTGGTGTGCAACTTTTCCTTAGTGACATAGCGAGAATCATCAGATCTGCCATGTGGCATGATTTGATGTATTCTTGGTATTTTCTTGTCACATCATCACCCAGTCACTCTATCACTACCACTTGTCCCTTTGTGATTCACTGTGAGACTACCACATCATTGCATAATCATTCTAATTGAATAGGCCACACGATTTTGTTAGTTTTATGGTTTTCCAAAGACTCGCTATGTCGCTAGATGAAAAACCTAGATTTTTTGGCTAGCAACTAGCCAATTTTTTACTTTTCTGACCCCTGCTTTCCATGCTAATGTCATCCCTTTTTTCATGCGTTTGGTCAAAAATTGATCTCTGACTACATCCACCTATCCAACTGGGACCCACCTCATAGGCTTTGGCTTTCACAAAAGCCTCTTTTCTTTAGACATTATATCTATTGAGTGAATGTGTATATAAACATATAAGAAAAGTCTCACCCACTCAATGTGGGAGTAATGTTTTAACCTATTTGCTCTTGTGCCACAAACTCGCCTAACAAGCTAGATATCTTTTGGTTTTATTGTAACCCTCTTAGCATGAGTGGCACACAAATTAGTATCTTCAAAAAAACCCATTATATAAGCCCCTGTAGCTTTTGCGTGAATTCTCCATGCTAGCACCAACTATCTTCTTTCAAAGTGTAAGTTCTCTTTTTGCATATTGGGCAGCTTCTTATCCTCAATGCATTGACTATGTTGGTAGATATTTTT
This sequence comes from Cupressus sempervirens, assembly GCA_028749045.1. Taxonomy (NCBI): domain Eukaryota; kingdom Viridiplantae; phylum Streptophyta; class Pinopsida; order Cupressales; family Cupressaceae; genus Cupressus; species Cupressus sempervirens. Next base: position 21,057,180 of record CM053785.1, on the reverse strand, counting down.
CTTCATAGTCTCTTTGGACTTTACAGATTGGCTCGGCCATGACTCACCTCTCCCCCTATGCCAATTTAAATGGCGCTTTAAATTAGACAATGTTGATAGCTACAATTTGTAGTCCTCATTTGGACATACAAACTGTTCCCCTTCATGTTTTAGCAAGTGATGATTTAAATGGATTGTAGAGGCTTCTTTAGCATTTTGTGGCCTTCCTTTTTGACCAACATATATTACTTTTAACTCTCATGTCGCGGGTTTATATTCTTATTTGCGTGGGTTGCTCATTTTCTAAATACATGGGCTTTTGGATGTTTTACTGTGGCTTCTATTTGATGGATGTGGGAGCTCTGCATACTTAGCATAGCTCTGCATTTGACCACTGGCTTTTTTAAAAAATTGGATCATTTTGTCTTCTAACATGGAGCCTTTGTTGTTCCATGCCTTCCATTCATTGTTTGGGTTGCCTTGTTTGTGCCATGAATATCCTTTGCTCCTCACAGCTTTATTAGAACATTAGCAAATCATGCCTACTCTATTAATTATTATTAATGAAATTTTCTAATATTCTTTCTCTATTCACGTGCCTAGGTTATTCTTTATCATGCATGTGACTTCTTTTATTTGCTGTTACCTCATGTGCTAACTGCTCCTTTCAATGCCATTCCTTTACTACTTGCTGCCTGTTCTGCTCTGGGCTCTCCTGTATAAAACTCTACATCTTCTCTTAGCCACATGACTGAACAGGTACCTCTTACTCTCCACTTTATCATACACTCATTTATTTCAAATTCTAAGTTAAAAGGATACCATAAAACAAAATTTCGTACAACACCAATCAACTTTAACTTAGAGATTTAGGTTCACCTGGGACATAATTCCTATGAGAGTATAATTATGAGCCATTATCCTTATATTATATTGAAATATAATATGAGTTTCTCTTATGTTAGCTTATAACCTTCAATATAATTTCCAATTTTTTGCAAATGATGCGGCAATCCTCAATATAGAGCATAGGGATTTAATTTTTCATACTAGCTTGTAATCTTTTCCAAGCCATTCATTGATGCTCACCTATGAAGAAATGAAGATGATGTTTGAGGATATTAGAGGCTTCAAAACACTTTCACATGTTCTTTAAAATCTCATGTATCTATTTTGATTATTAAATTGAGTATCACTTCTTGCCTGCAAACTATGAATTTGTATCTGGAGGCCTGCTAGCTGGCCTCAAAAACTAATTCAATCAAGTAACCAGACCACAAAAATTTGCATGAGTATTCAATCCTACCCACTCTACCATACTAAAAATTCTTAGCCCATGTTGAATTTCCATTTAAAATATTTTAATTGCCAAACATCCATATTTCAATTATCTTGCAAGCAAACAATGTTAAAAACATAAAATGGGCTCAGGTTTGGCATTATAAAACTAGGTTATTGATCACTTGGGATTCTGAAAACTAGGATATAAGTTCTTTTCTATGAGGAGAATATAATTATATGGTTTGGGCTCATGATGAATCACATGACACATTTGATGAATTTTTGAAAATAGGCACTTGGAAATTTTGAACTGGAAAATGTGTCAAAAAGTGGTTTTCGGCAAATGTACAGACATGAAAGTATGCAAATAGATTTTTCATGACTTGGGAACTAGCATACTTCAAGGATTTTTATGAGAAAAAAAAATGATATAATACATTTAGGCTCACCAATCACAAGATCAAAGTTATAATGTGCCAAATAGGGGTATGGATTAATTAGGATACCTTAGTCGTAACAAAACAATGCAAACTAGGTTTTTAATCATGTTAACAAACTGACCAAAAGGATTCATTATGATCTCAAAATTGGAGCATATGAAGTGTATGACCCTTGGAACATCATGCAAAAATAATTTATTCATTTGGGTGAACTAGGTCAAAGATATGACTGGTTGAATAGGGCTTCCCAGAATTGTGAACAACTAGACAAATGCACAAAACAATAAATGACCAACTTTGAGGGGTTCGAAACCTAGTCAAATGGACTCAAAATGACTCAAAATCTGAAACATAGGTTCTCAAATATTGACACTAGATGTTCTCAAAGTGGTGGTTCATGAGACATTTTTGGATGTGAGATATTCACTAACAAACATAGCCTCTTGTCGTTATTTGACACTTAGGTGAAAAATGCAGACTTGAGACTAGCTCAAAACGGGACTTTGCCAAATGGCTCAAAATGATTATTTGACTTCATGGAACACTTAGCTAGGCTGAAAGGAAGGTGTTAGAAGCATTGAACACCTCTTAGGCCTCAAAGGTATAGCCAGGTACAATCGCATCAAAAGGCATTTATAGGGCTCAAATTTCTCAATGGTACTCAAAATTGGCCTTGCAATTTTTAGTCCCAATAGAGTTCTTTAGCATGCTCTTTGAGTATTTCCTTTTGATTTTTAGGGCTATCATTATCATTTCTTCTATCATTTCTATTATTGTTCCTTCTATAGTTAGGATTCTTGTTGAAATTTATTCTATCCATTCTACAAAATCTCACTGTATGTTCAAATTTATTGCATAATTGATATACAAGTGCATTCTTTCTCTAATTGGTTCCATTATGATTATCCAATACTCTAAAATTTCTTGCAATGTGTCCAAGGTTGTTACATTTGTAACATAAAATCTAGTTCCTTCCTCCATTAGGCCCTTCTTTAGCATTATATTTTCTTTGTGATCTCCTCCTTTCGTTACCTACAAGGTTAGTATCCCTAAACATTCTACTATTTGCATTATTACTATCAAACTTAGGTTTCTTAAAATCTACTACTTTATGTCCATAGCTATGAAAATTATAACAATAGAGATCAGTGACAAGTTTAAAAGACTTACTTGGCAAATCTCTCTTCATATGACCAACTTCATTGCATGTAAAATATCTACATATGAATTCATGTCTAGCCTCCTTAGATGATTCAACTTGCTCTATTTTCTTTGGTTCATCACATTTCTTAGTTATATTAACCTTTTCAACTTCTTTAAATACTTCTATTGATATGCTTGATTTAATTCTAATTTGATTAGTTTCTTTAGGCTTAAGGTTTTCAACAACTAGATTTGGTTCTTTCCTAATTTTAGTTATTTTGTCTTGATTTCTCTCTAATAAGATATCTAAGACCTCTCTTATCATAAGAAGATCTCTGATAAAATAGTTGTTCATCAATTTTATCACTACTAGAATAAATCTTTTCTAATTATTTCTTAGCCTAGGTTAATTCTCTTTTCCAATTATACATGATTTGTTTTGATAGAATCTAATTCAGATGTTACTTGAGTTAGATGGGGTCTAAGGTATGCATTCTAAAACTTTAGATCTAGTTAAATCTTATTGTCATCCTTCTTAAGACTCAACTTAAGTTCAACAATTTTCAACTCATGTTTTAAGATCTCATTTTCTTTATTGGGATCCCAACTTCATCACTACCAATAGTCTTCTCCTTTGATTCTTTTCTAGATTTTAAGTAATCAATCTTATCTTTCAATTTACCAATATAATCTTTTGCATCTTCATACCTTTTTTAGGTTGTCTTTTTCTTCTATAAGAAGATCAATTTTCTCTAGGGCTTCTTCAAGATTTCTCTTTAACTATTCCATATCCATAGGGATCTTCCTCAAGTTGTTAAGCCTCTTTTGAGTAACTTGGCTTTGATACCAATTGTTAGAAATAGGTAATATTGAGGGGGGGGTGGGTGTGAATTAGTATTCTATAAACTTTTTTCCCACAACTGGATATTGTTAATTACTTTTCAATATGAATATGAAAGTAAATCAACAATTTTAAGTAGTAAATAAAACCAAACCAACAATTTTAATTAGTAAATAAAACCATACACAAAGAGAACTCATAAAACTATTATTTATTAACTAGGGAAATCATGACCAAGGGAAATCTCTAGTGGGGATGGTACCCACAAGATGATTCACTAAATGAAAGAATCTTGTTAAGAATACTAACCTTTTTAGGAGTCTATGAATTACATATAGTGTCTTGGTCCTATTAAAAGCCTCAACCCTATTAGGAGTTGGTATTACAATTACAACTATATGCAAGAAGATTATACTACCCTAATATGAAATTATACAATATAGTACTTTTATACAAAAGAAATAGATACAAAAACCTCTTTATCATTGATCGCCTTACTTCGCATAGCCTAATTTTATATCATACTTCACATTCTAAACTCCTTATATAAGCCCATGAATACATTTTTCATAGTCATCAAACACTTCACATTCTCATATATCTAATATTTCTCATACTTCACATACTTCGCATAGAGTAACTCTTTAATTATATAATTTCTTTTTATAAAACTCTTGTGGAGTCTACTTAATGAAAACACATGTTATAATGAGTTAAGATAAACATATAGGACATCCTTCCTAAGAACTCAAGTAATTATTTCATCACCAAAATAATCCTTAACACTTTATACCTCTTTTCCTATTGTACTCTATTCTATTGTGCATACTATATTTACTGGTCTTTAGCCTGTAACTTTGTTCATACTATTCCTACTAACCTAGGCACTTAGTTACATTATCATGACACTCTGATATATCTTCCCTTAAATTTTCACATGCCAAATATCTCTCTAGCTTTTGCTATACCAAAAATGATCTCTACACTACTAGTAAAAATGTCTAACACTCAGACAATTTTCTATCTCTGACTGTAGAACCTTCAACAATATATAATATCTTTTCATCCTAAAATATATGTTTCCATAAATTATAACCATAACTCATCTTACCTATCTATATTTCCAACAACCCATACCATAGTTCAAAATATGTAGCATTTGTACCTTTCTTGTCTTGTACTTTGTTTAGGGTATAAACAATAGTACTAATAGCTTGTCTCCAATACTTTTGCGATACATTATTCTCCACCATCAATGTTCTTGCACAATGCTTTATTGGTCTATTACTCCTTTCATCTATCCCATTATAAGGAGGGGTCCTTGGTGCTAAAATCTATCTTTTAATTCCTCTATCATTGCAGAATGTATTGAAATAATTGGAAATGAATTTACCTCTGTTAGATCTCAAACACTTTAGACTCTTCCCTATTTCTTTTTCAACTTTGGCCAAGTACCACTTAAATAACTAAAAAGCATTAGATTTAGCTTCAAGAAACATCATAGTCATCATCCTAGAATAGTCATCAACAATAGAATGAAATATTTATCTCCACAATAGCTTTGAACATCAATAGATCCACATAGGTCAATATGAACCAATTCTTGAATATCATTAGATGTGTATGTTTTGCTCCTGAAACTAGACTTGGTCATTTTTCTCAATTGACATTGTTTACACATAGCATTTGTAGGCTTCTTTAGTTTAGGAATCTCTCTTACTTTCTTCATTTTGCTAATGTTTATCAAATTGTCAAATTTCACATGACATAATCTTTTGTGCCATAACCAAACATCTTCTTATTGTACAAACAAACATGACTCATTAGATAAATCTAGATAGAACAAGTTACCTCTTATCTAATCACCACTTCCAATTAGCTTACCATTAGCATCATATATATTGGCCTTTCTATGATGGAATTTGACTATGTATCCTAATTTTTTTAACTATTAAACACTCAACAAATTATAGTTAAGTCCTTCCACCTAGTAAAAATTGTTAGACTTGATCTTGTTAGTCAATTGAATTGTACCTTTACCTTTCACAATGCATGGAATATTGTTAAAAAATTTAACACATCTACCTTTGTATGGTTCAATATCCTCAAAAATATTTTTATCACCAGTCATATGGTTAGAAAAATCACTATCAATTATTCATCTATCACTTTTTCTCACATAGGAAATTAATGTAGTTTTCTCATCTTCATGAAGATATTATTTCATAGCAACATAGACAACTTCATCATCATTACTTTTAGGTTCAATGTCAATTTCTTCTTCAAAAATATAACAAGATTTCTTACCTTTGTCATCCTTGTTCTTCTTGTAATCTTGGTCATCTCTTTCTCCTTTTTACTTGCTATCCTTTCTTTCATCATTGTCTTATTTTTCAGGACATCTAGCAACAATATGAGCAACCTTGTTGCATGAAAAAAAAAAATAGGTAATTTTCCTTTTGTATTTACCTCTACACTTCTAAATATTTTTGCAATAAGTGATTCAAGTTCATCAAGATCATCATCAAAATTGGCACTTTAACTCTTCATATGTTTTCCTTTTCTCTTGCTAAGAACCAATTATGACCTAAAAGAATATTTGATAATAGTAGGTGTCTACTTATCAAAGTTAGACATCTCAGAAGTAGTAAGTCTACAAATTACACCTTCTAAGGTCAAAGTGTTATCTAGAATGCATCTCAACTCTTGTATTGTAGAAACCTTAATGGCATATATAGGGACCAGAGTCCTCAATACCTTTCTTATCATGATTTCATCTTTCATTTATCCATTTGCACCTCAAATAGTGTTGACAACTTCTGTGACTCTTGTACAATACTGTTCTATATTCTCACCTTCCATCATTCTCATTTCATCAAAGTTGCCTCTTTGGCTCTCTAATTTAGCTCTAAAGACATTGTCATTTCCTCCATATATAGTCTTTAGTTTGTCTCGCATATTCTTTACACTATCACATTCTTTTATATCATCAAACTTGACATAGCTTAGGGTTAAGAAAATATCCAACATTAATTGTGTTCTTTTTCTTTTTTTTCTCTCCTAGTTGCTCAGTTATTATTGGAGTAGTCATTGCTTTCACATACTCATTATTCACAAATTTTATAGCAACATCACTAATATTGGATATATGTAGCTTCATCAAAGTTTTCCATGCAGGAAATTTCTCCTTGTTTAGCTTTGGTACCTCTCTTTTGTGAGTCATCATCCTTAGCTTTAAGTACTCTATAAGCATTAATGCTCTAATACCCATTTTTAGAATGTTTAGAATAACTAGGGGGTGAATTAGTTACTTAAGGTGATGTAGGAGCATCCTAGGTTTCCTTGTAATCCTACACTTTTGTTCATTCTGCCAGTTGTTGTCGAGTTCCAGTTACTACCAAGTAACCAGTTCCCAGTTGATGTCGAGTGACCAATTTCCAATTGGTGTCGAGTACCAGTTTCTAGTTGATGTTGAGTGATGCTGAGTGACCAGTTTTTAGTTGGTGTCGAGTGCTAGTTTCTAGTTGATGCCAAGTGATGCTGAAAGACCAGTTTCTAGTTGATGTTGAGTGCCAATTTCCAGTTGATGCTAAGTGATACCAAGTACCAGTTTCATGGTGGGTGTTGAGTTATCCAGTGTGTGTTGAGTTTCTTGTGTTTCTGGTTCTTAGTGGGAGCTGACTTGTGTATTTAATTTTGATCGTGAATTTAATGATATGATCTTGTGTCAGCCTTTCTATTATGTAATAGTTTAGAATCTTTTGTAAGCCATTTTGGCAAGTATAAATAGAGTGCTTAGGCTTAGATAAAAAAAAAATGAGGAGAACTTGGAAAGAAAGTGGAAAAAGGTGAATTCTTATATGTCTAGAAATGTGAATTTGAAGTTAGATCGTGGATCTAGAAGTTGTCTATTGTATTTGGCCATAACCTAGAAGACCTTATAGCTGGGCATGTATGCTAATCATTTGATGAATCAATAAAGATATCTTGTTCTCTCTCCTTGGTGTTGTATTTGTGTTGTGTTTTCTACTGTGTTAACTCTTGCAAGGTGGTTTGGATAGCTGGGTGTGCCTTTGGCCCTAGTAATTCTAACCCTTGCCTATGTTAGGTGGTATCAGAGCTTGAGGCTCATCCTTGTGGTGATTGGATTGTGTAGAAACCTAATTTAGATTTGGTTGTAGGGTTGTAGATCCATGGATTTGACCTATAACTTGTAGAGGGTTATGATCTTGTAGGAACCTTATTTGTGAAGATGGTTTGAGGTAGAGGAAATGTTGATAATTCAATATTGGATACTTTAAGACAAATTGTAGCTAGATTATATGTTGTGGAGATAGCCCAGAGGAGAGGAGCACATCTAGATGATGTAAGTGATGATGAAGTAGTAGCACCAAACCCTAATCTAGAACCTGAAGAAGATCAAGATGAAGCAAGGTTGTTGAGTTTGTTGTCTAAGGAAAATACAGAGCCTGCTATGGAAGTTGTTCCTTATGATGGAAAATTGGATACCAATGTTGTCTTGGATTAGATCTCTGATATGGAGAAGTTCTTTGAGTAAGAAAACACTCCTAATAATAGGAAGGTGAAGATTGTAGTTACTAGGTTGAAAGGTCATGCCTCACTATGGTGGGAGCATTTGCAAACTAATAGACAAAGGAGAGGAAAGGAAAAGATCAGAACTTGGGTGAAGATGGTGAGCAAGGTAAAGAAAAAATTCCTTCCTACTGATTACCAGGTTAATTTGTTGAGAAAGATGCAAAATTTGAGACAAAGAGACATGAATGTGAAAGAGTATACTAAGGAATTTTATAGACTAGACATCATATTTGGACATTTGGATGATGATGTTGAGAAAATTGCAAGGAACATAAATTGATTGAAATCTAGAATTCAAGATGAGATAAGTTTTGTGAAGTTGGAAAGTGTAGAAGAAGCATACCAATATGCCTTGAAAGCTGAGGAGATCTTGACAAAGAAGCATGAACAAAGACAAAGAGGTAGAGGTGGTAGATTGCAGAGAGGCAGAGGTGGATCTTATGGTGAAGGTAGCAGATCTAACAATTTTGTGCAAGATAAGGGCAAATCTAAATGGAAGAATGATGAAAAAGGCAAGACTGAGTGGAAAGGTGGTAACTCATACCAAGGAGGTACTGGTTCTTATCGAGGAAGAGGTAATTCTTATTCTAGAGGTGGTTTTCATGGTAATTTTTTTAGATGTGGTAAAGAAGGGCATAGATCCTTTGAATGTAGATCCTCTAAAAGTGGATAGAATAATAGAAATGCTATGATTCAAGGAAATGATGAGGGTTCACCAAGTGGACTTGAGGCTAGAGAAAATATAATGGTGAGAAGAACCTTATGTAATAAGGGAAGTGATGAGGAACCTATTTTAAGGAGAAGTCTTTTCAAAACAAGATGTAAGATGGCTGAAAAATGCTACAAAGTGATCATTGACAGTAGAAGTTCTACAAATTTGGCATCAAAAGAGTTGGTTACAAAGTTGTAGTTGTAGAGGCTGAAACATACTAAACCCTATCATGTTTCATGGATCAAAGATGAGCATAAGATTTTAGTAAGTGAACAATGCCTTGTGAAGTTCAAGATTGGACATTACATTGATGAAGTTTTGTGTGATATTATGCCTATGGATTGTTGTCATACTTTGTTGGTTAGACCTTGGAAATATGATAGATATGCTATACATGATGGAATATTGAATCAATATACTCTTTGGGTGAATGGAAAGAAGCAAATATTGTTGCCTTTGATTGAAAGTCTAGATGAGGTGAATTGTACTACTATGAAAATTTGCATGGTGAATGGGAAACAATTTGAAAAGGAAATAAAAAAGAATCAAGTTTGTTTTGCTATCATTCCTAGAAGATTGGTTGTGTTAGTGGTGACCGAGTGACAACAGAAACTAATGGAAGCCGAGTACTAGTAGAAATTGAAAATCTGCTAAAAGAATATAAGGATATTGTTGCAGAGGATATTCCTGATGGTTTACCTCCTATGAGAAGTATAAGTCATTGTATGGATCTAATTCCTGGAGCTATTTTGCCAAATAAAACACCATATAGATTGACACCTACAGATAATGAAGAACTTAACAGACAAGTGCATGAGTTGTTGCATAAAGGTTTGATCAAAGAAAGTTTGAGTCCATGTGTTGTACCTACTGTATTAGCACCCAAAAAGAATGGAGAATGGAGAATGTGTACTGATTCCAGAGCCATTAACAAGATAAAAATGAAATATAGGTTTCCTATGTTGAGGATGGATGACATAATGGATTATTTGAGTGGAGCAAAGTATTTTACCAAGATTGATTTGAAGAGTGGCTATCATCATATCAGAATTAGAGAAGGTGATGAATGGAAGCCTACTTTCAAGACAAAAGATGGTTTATATGAATGGTTGGTTATGCCTTTTGGTTTGACTAATGCACCTAGTACTTTCATGAGGTTGATGAATGAAGTTCTAAAAAGATTCTTGGCTAAGTTTGTGATTGTTTATTTGGATGATATTTTGATATTCAGTAAGACCAAGGAAGAACATCTTGAGCATATTAGACAAGTATTGAAAAGGTTGAAAGAGGAAAAGTTGATGATTAATCTAAAAAAGTGTTCTTTTTTGCAAGAGGAGATTGTGTATTTGGGATTTGTGATTTCAGCTGATGGTTTGAAGATGCATCCTGAGAAGGTAAAAGCAATTTTGGAATGGCCTACACCTAAGAATGTGGGTGAGGTAAGATCATTTCATGATTTGGCTAGTTTTTATAGAAAGTTTATAAAGAATTTCAATTCTATTTGTAATGCTATGACTGAGACAATAAGAGGAGACAAAAAGGAATTCAAGTGGACACAAGGAGCTGATAACAGTTTTGAGACTTTGAAACAAAAGGTTACTGAGTTTCCTGTATTGGCTTTGCCTTATTTTAATAAAGTATTTCCAGTTGAATGTGATGCAAGTGGTAGTGCAATAGGAGTTGTATTAAGTCAAGAAGGAAAACCTGTTGCTTTCTTTAGTGAAAATTTGAATGATGCTAAAAAGAAATATTCTCTGTATGATCAAGAATTTTATGCTATTGTTCAAGCATTAAAGAAGTGGAGACATTATTTGATTCCTAAGGAGTTTGTGTTGTATACTGATCATAAAGCTTTACAATACTTGGGAAGTCAACATAAATTGAATCAGAGACATATGAAGTGGGTTAAGTACTTGCAGAGTTTTACATTTGTGATCAAGCATAAGAGTGGAGTTACTAACAGAGTTGCTAATGCATTAACTAGAAGACATTCTTTGTTGACTAAAATGAAGGTTGAAGTTCTTGATTTTGATGAAATGAAAGAATTGTATGATGTTGATCCTAATTTTTCTGAGGCATGGAGAGAGTGTAGAGCACCAAATCTGACAGATCACATAAGTAAGTATAATGAGTATTTCATTCAAGAAGGTATGTTGTTCAAAGGTATTCAGTTGTGTATTCCTAGAAGTCCTATGAGGTTGAATCTAATTAAGGAAAAGCATAGTGGTGGATTAGCTGGACATTTTGGAATTGATAAGACATTGAGTTTGCTGAATAAGAAGTATTATTGGCCACAAATGTATAAGGATGTTCAAAAATTTGTAAAGAGTTGTGGAGTTTGTCAAGTCGCAAAATGAGTGAGTCAAAATACTGTTTTGTATACACCTATTACTATTCCTGAGAAACCTTCGAACTGACATTAACATGGATTTTGTTCTTGGATTACCTAAGAAAGTGAAAGGGTATGATTCCATATTTTTTGTAGTCGACAAATTTTCTAAGATGGCTCATTTCATACCATGTAAGAAGACATTAGATGTCGAGCATGTTGCTAAACTTTTATTTAAAGAGATTGTGAGATTGCATGGATTACCCAAAAGTATTATTTCTAATAGAGATAGTAAGTTTGTTGGTTATTTTTAGAAGACATTGTGGAAGAAGATGGGTATTGAGTTGAAGTTTAGTTCTACATTCCATCCACAAACAGATGGATAGACAAAGGTTGTGAATAGAAGTTTGGAAGATTTACTGAGATGTTTATTTGGAGACAAGCCAAGTAATTGGGAAGTAGTGTTAGCACAAGCTGAGTTTGCATATAATAATTTTGTGAATAGGAGTATAGGGAAGACACCATTTAAGATTATTATAGGAATGCAACCTAGAGGAGTATCAGATTTGAGGGATGTTGTTGGTGAAGAGAAAAGAAGTGTTGTAGGAGAAGAATTTGCTAATTTTATGGAGTCTTTGCATAAGGAAGTGAAGTTGAGGTTGGAACAAAGTAATTAGAAGTATAAAGAGAATGCTGATAAGTCTAGAAGACATCATGTTTTTGAAGTTGGTGATGAGGTGATGGTTCATTTGAAGAAAGGAAGATTTCTGGTTGGAACATACAGTAAGCTAAAGATGAAGAAATTTGGACCTTGTAAGATCTTAAAGAAGTTTGATAGTGGTAATGCTTATGAAGTTGAGTTACTTGATGACATGGATATATCTGCTATATTCAATGTTGTTGATTTATATAAGTACCATGAGTTAGATGATGAAGTTGCTGTAGCAGATGATAAGAGCACAAGAGGAAAAATTACTATGAGTATTTAGTGAAGTGGAAGAATAGACTAGTCAAAGATGCTACATGGATTTCTCAATCTAAGTTGGATTTAGCTCAAGTTGTGACACTTGCATGATTCAGGAGAATCATTTCTTCCAACCCTAGTTGTTTGATGCAGGAGCATCCTGGGTTTCCTTGTAATCCTCCACTTTTGTTCATTTTTCCAATTGTTTTCGAGTTCTAGTTGGTGCTGAGTAACCAATTCGCAGTTGATGTCGAGTGACCAGTTTCCAGTTGATGCCGAGTGCCAGTTTCTAGTTGATGCCGAGTGATGCCGAGTGACTAGTTTCTAGTTGGTGCCGAGTGCCAATTTCTAATTGATGTTGAGTGATGCCGAGTGACTAGTTTCAAGTTAATGCTGAGTGCTAGTTTCCAATTGATGTCGAGTGATGCTAAGTGCCAATTTCCAGTTTATGTCGAGTGCCAGTTTCTAGTTGATGTCGAGTGCCAGTTTCTTAGTGGGTGTTGAGTTATCTAGTGTGTGCCAAGTTGTCTGTGTTTTTGGTTCTTAGTGGGATCCAACTTGTGTATTTAATTTTGATTATGAATTTAATGAAATGATCTTGTGTCAACCTTTCTATTATGTAATATTCTAGAATCTTTTGTAAGCCATTTTGGCAAGTATAAATAGAGTGCTTAGGCTTAGATTAAAAAAAAATGAGGACTTGGAAAGAAAGTGGAAAATGTTGAATTATTATATGTCTGGAAATGTGAATTTGAAGCTGGATCATGGATCTAGAAGTTGTCTATTATATCTGTCCATAACCCAGAAGGCCTTATAGCTAGGCATGTATGCTGATCATTTGATGAATCAATAAAGATATCTTGTTCTCTCTCCTTGGTGTTGTAATTGTGTTGTGTTTTTCATTGTGTTAACTCTTGCAGGGTGGTTTGGATAGTTGGGTATGCCTTTGGCCCTAGTAATTCTAACCCTTGCCTACATTAAAAGGTCCTTAAGTACTACTTGAAAAATCAAACATTAAACGTTTACTGTTATACTTATTCTATTTTAGCTTGGTCTCTACTAAATATTGATGAACAAAATTACTACCTATTGAATTTCATGACTAGATTTAAATTAATTATTTATATAAATATTCTTGCAAAATATATTCTTTATATTATATAAAGAACCTTTGAGATAGTTAAATAATCAATGTTATTGCCACAACCTTTCACATAGAAGATTTAATTATGTTTGAGATTGATTACTTCTCTTTCGAATCGATATGGTCACAAATTTATACATAAACAAAAGGTGGAAAAGATAAGAGGACATGACCCTATCTACATGACACATTGATCAAGCTTTAGGCATAAATAAATACATTTAAATCAACATAGGACATTCTCCTCATATGTACATGGTATGTAATACATGGAAGGACGAGACACCCGATTAACATGATGGATGCATACTTTAATCATCTTTATAGACCAATACATAAAGTGTATTATGCTTTATAATTTGATAGACAAGGTAATAGATTGAACACGAGTATATGATTTGTAATTATGATTGAATATATATATACATCATAATATTATATATTAAATATATATGAGAACATCATACTTATAAACATTATTAGATATATATTATTAATAGATTATAAAACATTTATAGATATAGGATATTATGAGATTATATATTAATACATACAATTATATATAAATATATATATAATCAAAGAGGGTAATCTCATATTTTATTTGACAGAAGCTATAAAAAATTAATGTTAGAGTAAATAATTATTATTTATGCTTTACTTAAGTTTACTTAGGATAAATGCATTTATTTATTAGTTGTCATCTAGGAGTTGTTGACAACATAGGAGTTTGTTCCTACTTAGTCATACTTATATTATCACTTATATGGAGGATAATACACCTTTTTTGGATGTATGCTTAGTTGTCAACCTTATCTCCTAGCTCTTTCTAGCTTGTTCTACAAGTTTCCTAGAGACCTTTATAAACAGGCTCTCCCATTGCATTTTTGTACAACAATTTCATTTTTCATTGTTGCAATATAATTTCTCTCACTCTATTGAGTTTCTCCAAGCCCTTCCTTTCCTTCTTTTGTTTCTCTTTAGTAGGTTATTTGCATGTAGGTAATCTTAGTGAACTATGCAGTTGGCTCTCATCAACTTCTACATGGTTGAGAGCCTCCCTACTACTTCTTGGTTTGAAGGATTTTTGAAGCTGTGATTCAGAGACACAAACCCTAGTTTGTTTTTTATTTTTTCTTCAATCAAGAGGAAGAGCATTTTTTTGGGGCACTTTGGGCTGAAATGGACATTGCCATTGCACTCAAAAGGTCTATTATAGTCAGGATCCATATAGAAATTTCTATTTTCAGTGACTATAGCCTCAAGAAAATTTGTTTTCCACTCCGAGGAGGTCATATAGATGCATTTATTATGTAGGAAAAAAATGTGGCAATGCCACTACACCACCATTGTGCCACTCTAATACCACCGATGCTAGAAACAACACCACTAAGCCACCATGGTGCCACTAGCCTTTGACTACCACTCTATGGCCCTGTCGCACCACTCTGATGCCATCGTTGCCAACCATGCTACTAGCGATCAATTCTTTGCCACCACCTCTGCCTGTAGCCCCACCACTAGACCACTACACCATATGACATCATTCTCTGAACTACACATGTTATTCTCTGACTTAAACTAGCATCATTGTCTTTGTCTCTGAACTAGCTATTAGACACTTCTTTTAGATGGGAAAATACCATTGTATGCTTAATTTATGGCCAAAAACCAATTGCTGCTCCAAAAGACAAGCTCATTGGAAAATTACAAACATGGCAAAAAATTAAAAGCTCATGTTGACAGTGTGACATCATTTTCTAAGGGGTTACATCATTAGCTTGGGCCACCCTATCGATGTATCTTTGTAGTAGGGTGATGTCATATTCTAGCTGTTGATGACAACATTTTGGCAACTAGATTTTTTTCTGGTGATGTTGAGTTGATGGCCGTATAGCCATCAATTTTTTTTTCCATGTTTGTAATTTTCCAATGAGCTTGTCTTTTGGAGCAGCAATTGGGTTTTGGCCATAAATTGAGCATACAATGGTATTTTCCAATCTAAAAGAAGTGTCTGATAGCTAGTTCAGAGACAAAGACAATGATGCTAGTTTAATTTCATTTTGAGTTCATTTGGGCTTCTATTTTTGGTGTTGAAGTAGAGGCTTTTGTTTTCTCCTTCTCTAAATCCAAAATCCAAGTTCTTTTCTTAGTTTTTGTGCTTTCTATAGTTGTTTTCTTTGTTATTTGAGGGATATCTTTATCAGTTGTAGAGGGGGGCATTTTATTTTCTATAATTTACTTCAAAATAAGACCCTTCTACTTCTGTCTTCTTCTCTCAATGTCAGATCCTTCTGTGACCTGGCTCATGCCACATAACTATCACTCCTAGAAAGCACAAATGATTAGGCTTCTCATGTCATGAGGCCTATGGTCATTTCTAGATGAGAACCAACCTATTCTATAGTACCCCTTTGAGGTTCTTTAGCATAGAAACAAAATGGATGAAGGCATAGGATTGATTGCAGTGGACATTTCAGATAGTCTATTGTTTCACTTGGATGGTTTGACCACTCCACGAGCTATTTGGACCAAATTCCAGACTTTGTTTTGGCACAATGAATGAGTTTCAAGCACTTCATCTTGATGTAGAGTTGACCTCTTTTACACCAGCTAGCTTCCCCACCATTGAAGACTTCTTGATGAAGTTTAAATCTTTGCGTACAATTTTACAAGGATGTGGGAAAAACAAAATAGATGATGAGTGTATCTTTTTGACACTCTCAAAGTTGCAAGGACAATATCATATCTTCTCTTTCACTTTATATTCCACTATAGATTCCTTGGGTAATAGACATTAGATGCCTTCATTTCAGATGTTTTTTGATCAATTGACATGGGAACAGGTAAAGATCCAACAGGTGGATGCCTTTGGCTCTTCCAACCAAGTATTGGTTGCTCAATCTTCTAAAGGGAAATCAAAGAAGAGCGCCAAAAACAAAAATTTACCAAAAACTAATCCTACACCTCTAGCTAACCCTCCAAATGGAAAATATTCTTTGAAGTCTACTGAGTCTACCTCCAAGACTAAGAAGAAATCAAGTGAGACCTACAGTTTTTGTTGCAAGGATGGACATCCCATTTCTAGGTGTTGGAAGCATTTGAAGGCTTTAGAGGAAGCCATGAAGGAGCATCATATTTCTACTCCTAAGTCTTAATCCCCCTTGTAGGGAAAGGTCATGCTCCTTTTTCTCGAGCTACGACTTCAAGGCCTACCTAGATTATTGATTCTAGCTCCTCTCACCATATGAAAAAAACTTGATAGTTTCTCACTTCACTTGCTCATTGTGCTACCTTGTAGATTGTTGTTGGCAATTCATCAAAACTTTTAGTTATGGGTTCTAGTTCTATTACACTAGCCGAGGGCTTTCTTTAGGATGTTCTTTGTGTCCTTGACATTTCAATGAACCTATTGTCCATCTATAAAATTTGCCACTTTGGCTCTGGTTAGATAGTTGAGTTCTCACCATATAATGTGGTTATTCGAGACTTATATGATTATGAGAGTATTGTGGCTACTCGAAGTGTTGACTCTGCATCTTGCCTCTCTAGATTTGATGATTTAAGTCTTCTAATGACATAGGTTCATGTCTTGCTGCACATGTAGATTTAGTAAGAAAACTTTGGCATGAGTGTTTTGGCCATGTCAATTATAGATATCTTCAACAGATGAGCACATAGGCACTTATTCTTCAGCTTCCCTAGATTTCCTATATAGATGGTGTTTGTCAAGGTTGTGCACTTGGCAAGCAAGATAGGGATTCTTTTCCATATGGATGAGCCACTCATGCTTTGGCACCTTTGGAGTTGATTCATAGTGACCTCATGTCATTTCCTACTCCTTTTTCAGGTGTTAGATATGTTCTTACATTCATATATGACTTCTCCAGATGCACATGGGTGTACTTTCTAAAGTAGAAGTCTAACATCTTTGATTTATTTCAAGTCTTCAAGACATTTGTAGAGAAGTAGTTTAGTCTTTCTATTTGGTAGATATGCATAAACAATGGGGGAGTACATGAACCAATCTTTTAGGGATTTTGTCTCTGAACATGGTCTTTAGCATTAGTTTTCAATGCCCTACACCCCTCAACAAAATGATGTGGCTGAAAGAAAGAACATAACACTTTGAGATGGCTAATTGTATGATTCAATCCAAGTCCATGGATTCATGTTTTTGGGTAGAGGTAGTCAATTGTGCCAATTATATTTATAATCAAATGCCTGAAAAGGCAGTTCCACATATGACTCCTAAGGAGGCTTACTCTCATGTCAAGCCTGATGTATTGTCATTCCAAGTTTTTAGGAGTATACGATGGACATTTGTACTTGATTCCCATAAGAAAGCAATGGAACTAAAGAGCCAACCACTCATTTTTGTTGGCTACTATGAGGATGTTAAGGCTTATAGGTTGTTTGATCCTGATTCCAAAGAGGTCCTATTTCGACAAGATGTCTAGTTAATTTGATGAGAGCCCTCCTATAGTTCATACCTCACCTCCAACACCTACTTCACCTCCCATTACTCCCTCCTCTCTTCCAGTTTGTTTCATATATGATGAGGATGATGAGCTTGGCGATCCTCATTTACCTCCAGTATAGGATCCTCTTTAGATGCCTAAATGGGCTTTAGCTACAATTAATGCTACAAGATATCTAGCTAGTGACCCTTCCACTTCTCGTCGCACCCATTTTGATACTATGAGATCCAGTCTTCTCAATCATGCTATTTGTGATGATCCTTAGACATTTGAAGCAGTGATAGGACATTCTGAGTGGGACAGTGCAATGGAGAAGGAATATTCTTCTTTGATGAAGAATCATACTTGGGAACTTTCTACTCTTCCTAAGGGAAGAAAGCTAGTGTGATGCAAATAGATCTATCATACTAAGTATGTTGCTGATGGTTTGATTGATAAGCATAGGGGTTTTCTTGTTGTGAAGGGTTTTTTTTAAGTTGAGGGTATTGACTACACCAAGACATTTTCCCTTATCCCCAAGATGAATTCTATCTGCCTTGTCTTATCCCTCACAGGTTCACAAGGATGAACTATTTTTCAAATGGATGTGAAGAGTGCCTTCCTACATGGTGATATCACTGAGGAGATTTACACAAAGTAGCCTTCAAGATTTGTGTGGGATTCCTCCTTGGTTTGCAGACTTTGATGCTCATTTTATGGTCTCAAATAGGCACCTCAGGCTTAGTATGAGAAGATGGACTCATTTCTGCTTTCTACAGGCTTCACCTATTGCCATTCTGATCCTACCATGTACATTTAGTGTCTTGGAGTAGAGATTTTGATTTGTGTACTATATATTGATGATCTTATGCTCATGAATAGCTCATCCTCTATGCTTCAAAATTTTAAGCATGCATTAGTGGACTAGTTTGAGATGACTGATCTTGGTTTGCTACACTATTTTCTTAGTCTCTTGATTTTTCAATCCTCTACTAGATTTTTTATTTATTAGTAGAAGTATGCTCTTGACATGCTTTAATGCTTTGACATGCTTGATTGCAAGCCTACTCCAACACCTTTTTATTTAGGTGTCACCTTGTCTACCTCTTGCTCTTCATCTTTAGTGGATGCTACTTGGTATCAACAGTTGGTTGGTAGCTTGTTATACCCGACACACACTTGTCCTAATCTGTCCTTTGTAGTTGGCCTTGTCTCTTGTTTTTCCTAGGAGCCTCATGAGAGTCACTAGCAAGATACCAAGTGTATTTTGAGATACATTTAGGGAACACTCATTTATGAAATTCATTATACCATGGGGACTCCTCACATTGTTGGCTACACTAAGTCAAATTGGGCTGATGGTGTCGATGATTGGAAGTCTACTTCTGGCTTTGAGTTTTTTCATAGCTCTAGTCCTATCACATGGTCATGCAAGAAGCAGCATGCTCATGCACTTTCATCTATAGAGGTTGAGTATCGGGCTGTAGTACTTGCTAGTTAGGAGTTTTTATGACTTTGACAGTTGATGACTGAGTTTGGTTTTCCTCCAGATCATCCCACTATTTTGCGGTACGATAATCAGAGTGCCATTCACATTTCTTGCAACCTAGTGGTGCATCAGTGCACCAAGAACATTGAGCTTCATATGCACTTCAGCCCTCAACTAATTCAAGATGGTGTTATCACATTGGAGTATATTACTATAGACATGTAGGTTGCTGACATCTTCATTAAACCTTTTGCATTGCCACACTATCTTCATTTGCAGTTTATGCTTGGGGTTATAGAAGTTGTCCTTAGAGGGTCTTATTAAGGCCTTCCTTAATTTTTTTGTCAGCATGTTTGTACTTACCTCTTTTTAGGGGTGGGTTTTTCCCATGTGCTTTTCCCTCTTTCCCCATTTTTAGAGGTTTCATTTCCTTGCATTTCTACATGAGTGCCTAACATGGCCTTATTGTCGAGACCCATTCTACATTTCATCTTAGCATTTGTAAGCCTAAGTGCATTCCTCTAAGTTGTACCTAAGGGGGGGTGTTAGAGTAAATAATTATTATTTACACTTTGCTTAAATTTACTTAGGATTTAAATGCATTTATTTATTAGTTGTCATCTAGGAGTTTTTGACAACATGGAGTTTGTTCCTACTTAGTCATACTTATCTTCTCACATATATGCAGGATAATACACCTTTTGTGGATGTATGCTTAGTTGTCAACCTTATCTCCTTTCTTTTTCTAGCTTTTTCTACAAGCTTCCTAAAGGCCTTTATAAACAGGCTCTCCCATTGCATTTTTGTACAAAAATTTCATTTTTCATTGTTGCAATATAATTTCTCTCACTCTGTTGAGTTTCTTGAAGCCCTTCCTTTCCTTCTTTGGTTTCTCTTCAATAATTTATTTGCATGTAGGTGATCTTAGCGAGCTATAAAGTTGGCTTTCATCAACTTCTACAATTAACACTCCCTCTTAGCTAGGGAGGATATACATACAATCATATATCATTTCAATATGTGAATATTGTCGATCAGAAGATATTCAACATTTTGATATCACAAGTATTGGCTTCCTAGAATATCAACATCTCATATTCACCAAGTACTCAATTTAAGGTGTGATATCACATTTGACATCACAAGTAATGGTCTCCCAGAATATCATATGATATTCACCATTTACTCAAAAATAAGGTTTGATATCACATATGATATCAAGAGTATTGGCCTCCCAGAATATCAAAAATATTCACCAAATACTCTGGGTAATGGCCTCCCAGAATGTTGAGATTCAAGACATTCACCATTTACTCAATTTATTTGATCTCATAATACAAGTTATTGTAAGATTTCCACCTTACAATAACTTCTCCAAATAAAAGTAACATCATTTTGAAGTCATCACTTCCTCATGATGTACACAGGGGTAGGGCCATCATTTTTATATATAAGGATCTTTTCAACTCCCTCTAAATATCAATCATTAGAGCTCCTTATAAAATCTCTATTCTTGTAATAATGTTTTCAAAATAGAAAGGTCATGGCACATAGCAATAATAATTAGAAGTAAATATACATAGATAGCATAGTACAATAATTTGATATTCTAAGACTCCATCTTAGAAATTTTAACAAGCTTATTTTACACTTCAATGAATATGTAAAGAGAACTCCCTCTTAATAAATTACTTCATACATTTTAAGGATATTCAAAGTTTCTTTAGAATGGACATTTCTATAGGTCTGTATCAAAATCACTGACTTTGGCGAAAGTTGCTTCATGTTTTAGTCTATCAAGGCACTTGAATGCTGAGTGACCAATGTTGTAACATCTAAAGCATTGTATTTTTGAGTAATCAACATATCTTCTTTTCCTTTTGAATTTAGGTTTCTTGTTTTTGTCAACTTGGACTGTGAGAACCTAAATATCACCTCTAATAGGAATATCACCTTGAGATATTTACATGCCCTTCTCTTGTATGCAGTCATCCTTTAGTTGACCAAGTTTAGGAATCTTTGATCGAGTACATGCCCCTTTTCTAAAATATTTCCATGATAATGGTAGACCCTTGAGAGCTATCATTGTTAATTCTTTTTCATTATAAATTTGGCCAATTTTGGAGAGTTGGTTTCTTAGTACTGTTATCCTCATGAAATATGAGGCAATAGATTCTCCTATTTTCATTTTAATGTTGGAGAGATTATCTTTCAATGTTATAATTCTAGTTGTATTGTTTATCTCAAACATTTCTTCAAGTGTTTTAAGCATTTTGTGTGTTGTGTCTAATTCAGAGATAGTAGGGAGTAGATGATCCTTGACACCATCCACAATTAATTTACTGGCTTTAGTAATATCTTTTTCCCATTTAATCAATTTGTCATTCCCTTTTGATTGATCAAACTTTTCAATAAATTGCTTGAGATCATTATCTTTTAAGGTTAACTTCATTCATAATTTTCATGCTGCATAATTTGAATCACCATCAAGCCTATCCTCCACTTTTATATTGTTCACTATTTTGAAGGGAACAAAACTATGAATATTTTAGGGCACTTGAGTAAAATAAATCTAATCAGGATCATCTCTTAAACCCACTTTGATACCATGTTGAATTTCATGACTAGATTTAAATTAATTATTTATATAAATATTCTTGCAAAATATATTCTTTATATTATATAAAGAACCTTTGAGATAGTTAAATAATCAATATTATTGCCACCACCTTTCATGTAGAAGATTAAATTATGTTTGAGATCGAGTACTTCTCTTTGGAATTGATATGGTAACAAATTTATACATAAACAAAAGGTGGCAAAGATAAGAGGACATGACCCTATCTACATGACCAATTGATCAAGGTGTAGGCAGAAACAAATAAATTTAAATCAACACAGGGAAAACTCCTCATATGCAATTGCTCTTTAATACATGGAAGGATGGGACACCTGATCATGCATGTGAAGATTAACATGATAGATGCATAGTTTGATCACCTTTATAGACTAGTACATAAAGTGCATTATGCTTTATAATTTGATGGACAAGGTAATAGATTGAAGGTGAATATATGATTTATAATTATGATTGAATATATATATACATTAGAATATTATATATATTAAATATATATGAGAACATCATAGTTATAAACATTATAAGATATATATTATTAATACATTATAGAAAATTTATAGATATAGGATATTATGAGATTATATATTAATCCATACAATATTATGATTATATATATATATATATATATATATATATAAAATCAAAGAGGTTAATCTCATATTTTATCTGACAAAAGCTATAAAACATTAACACTACTAGTTCATCATCCTATTATATCAAACTTTTTTGAATGTAAACATGTAAATGAAAAATATTATAAAACATTCAACAAATTTGGAAAAAATCACCAACAACATGTCAGCCCTTTTTCACTCTTTTGAAGTGAGATCTATTAGGAGCCAACCCAGTTAAAGGTTACAATACATACTATTAGATGTGACCTAGTTAGAGGATTTAATCACCCTATTAGGAGTGGCCTTGTCAGAGGTCTTTAATCATTCCATTTAGAATGTCACCTTGCTAAAGGATTTATATAGACTGTTAAGTCTTTCAATGACTATTAGATCAACCTTTGATTAAAAGGATGTCAATACAAACTATTTACAATGATTAGAAAGAAAATTGTAGGGTTTTGATCTATATAATTTATAACTTACATTTTTAGGTTCAAATCACTTGTTCGGCTTACATGTTGATTTACTAATAAGTCCCCCTTGTCAAATATGTCTCTTAACTCACTTGGAAACCCTTTGAGTAGTCAATCTTCTCCTTCCAAAAAACTTAATCCTTCTGCTCAACTTTAGTTATCAACTTCAACAACATTGGTATATTCATTTCTTTTGCTTCACTCTCACACTTACACTCTACAATCATCTGTGTGCACCTCTATTCCACCTTTCTCTATGTGCATATCTCTAAGGTTTGGCTCTATACCTTCTTAAAAAGATAACTATGGCTTTTCCATTTTTCATGATCACCATGGATCTCAGGGTTAATGATCTAGTTGATCAGGTTCAATATATTTGTCCATCTTCTTCTTTTCTAAAAAATTCTCTTCCATTAAATTTAATCTTAGATATAATACCTAATCCCCACCTTGAACTTAATGATATAGCTCATCAATATTATCTTCAACACAGTTCCCATATCCCAAGAAATCAACTAAATCAGTTGGAAATCATGATTATTCTGATGCATTCAAAATTTTGTTACTTGGAAATTACAAAATCCTAGCATACAGTCATCACGTAATCACTTGGTTGTTGTAGAAATCTTGGCTTAGCATCAACTAGCCTTCTTGGTCAATGTTGATGCTCAGTCAACACTAAATTTTCTTAGCACTTATTATGGCTTGGTTGTCACTAGCCTCACTCAGCATTCCTAAGTCTTTTACTCTATTGTTTGGTTAAGCTTTACATCAATGATATAAATAATCACTATGTCTTATCAAATTCTAACTATTCAAATATCCATTATATCTTCCTTTTCATAGCTCAACCTTTCCTCAAGGTGATATTATTATGAGTAACTCTTTAAATTCTCTTCATCAATCAAAATAGATATGACATTTACATCAGATAACAACATGTCTCATTAGTATATTTGACATCAATGACAAAACAATAATTGTTCCAATTATAGTTTCCATTGATCAAATTTGAAAATGGGCCTTTGCTTGTTACCAAGCCAAGGAAGAAATATTAATAAATTTCAATTTTGACATAACGTGAGAGCATGATCACATTTTAAGAACTAGAAGCTTTGCTTCTAGTTCTCCATAGTCAAATCAGGTTATGAAGAACTAAAATATTTGATTCTAGTTCTCCATAACTATGTCAGGTTATGAAGATCTAGTAGATTTTCTTTTGGTTCTCCATTACCTCATCAAGTTATGAAGAACTAGAAGCAATGAGAGTGAGATATATAGAGAAGGTGGGTGAGGGAAATGCAAGGGAGGAGTAGAGTTAAAGGGACACATCTTACTTCTTTCCTTTGTTACTTTCTCATTTCTATCTTTTCAAGTTATTATTTGTAACTTCTATCATGGGTCTAAGAATCTCTTCCCACTCTTTTCCATTAACTAGGTAGGCTTTTTCTCTTAATCCTAAGAAATTGGTTAATAATTTTATTCTTAATAGAATTCATAACAAGATTCTCTATAGCTAGTTTTCTTCTTGATTGCTGCAATATTTTCTCTTGAACTGGACATTTAATAATCAATATATATACAAACACAGTTTCTCTTGGCCAATCCTGTAGGCATATGATTGATCCTTTAAGTCCACAAAAGAATTGAAATCTAGATCTAGTAGAAAAATAGTTTTAGATCCCCAATTTTAAAACTTCATTGCCTAATAAAATTTCAAGTTTGAATAGCACCATTTGATAGTTTTCATTAGCCCCAAGAACTTGTGAAACAATAAGCATTTTAAGGTGGACATCCCCCATCATCCTCATAAGATG
Source organism: Cupressus sempervirens (assembly GCA_028749045.1). Taxonomy (NCBI): domain Eukaryota; kingdom Viridiplantae; phylum Streptophyta; class Pinopsida; order Cupressales; family Cupressaceae; genus Cupressus; species Cupressus sempervirens. The sequence continues at coordinate 21,032,257 of CM053785.1, read as the reverse complement.
AAGGCCTAAATTGATTTCTAGTTTTTCTTTATCCAATGATTATGAAGGGAATAATATTATTACCAACAAATCTAGTTGCCAAGCACATCTTTTCCTTTTGGTTATGTTGGTCAAATTTTAGTATCAAAATCCTCTTGATGTCCTTTTCCCAATGTACATAGGAATTTACAGCCACTGCAATGTGCTATTGTTATCATCTTTAGTTATTATTTTAAGAGTGTATATAGCTACAAAGGCATTATCATCTTGACAAGATATAGACTCCAAAAGACCATTTATAATTTGATGCCTTCTATCTAGTGATAATTTGAATGATGGATCGTCAAGATATCTAAGGATAATCATATACATACCTTTTTTAATAGACCTTCTCCTACTGAAATCCTATGCAAACAGATGACATTTGAAACATACACCTCCTTTTTTTGTACTTCTTATAATAATTTTTGAGTTCCAAGAGTCTTGTACATTGATGAGATCTGATGATCCTTTAGAGTGTTGAGACTAGGAAGACCTAGTTAGCATTCATCTTGGTTTTGTGGATTATATTTCAGTATCAAAATCCTCCTGATGTCTTTTTCCCAATGTACATGGGAATGCACAACCACTATAATGCACTATGTCTGATCATCTATAGTTATTATTGTCAAAGCGTACATAACTACAAGGTTTTATCAACTTCACAAGTTATAGACTCCAAAAGACCACTAACAATTTTTCAATTGGATTTCTCCCAACTAGACCTCCTTGTCCTTTTATAGTACCTACATTAAAATGGAAATGTAAAGTTTAGTGATAAACTCTAACGATACCTTGAAAAATAAGGTGCACTAAAACACAACTTAACATAATTTTATAAAAGGATATAGGAAGCATGACAACAAATAAAGCATTCTAGTTTTTAGAAACCATATCAAAACTTGCTTGATTCAAAAATGCTATTTTTTCTTGATTTGATACCTCTTTCCAACTCTACCAATTAGTTCTTGTTCTTTCTCTTGTCACTCTAAAGAATTTTTTGAATTAGGATTCAATGGTTGTACAAAATCTTCATGAGAAATCCAAATGAAAAATTTATTGATCATAAATAACAGTGTCTAACCCATCCTATATACCCCATTAACATGCATAGTCATAACTATTTAATTAAACCCAAATACTTATACAAACATTTGCTAAAATGAAAACAAGCTCATGTTTACAAGTGACAAAATGATTGCAACATATGAAATTAATTATAACACATATGATAATGATGGTTGCATTTCCATGCCCTTCAAATCTGGCAATGGTGGCATATTGATAGGCTCTAATGACTTTTGAGATTGGGAAGACCTATTTAACATTCACCTTGGCTACACTTAACATGTGATATGCGTGTGAGCCTATGCCAGATGATGATGATAAAATACTCACCCATATGTACTACTAGCTCAAGTAGTGACAAAAGGTCTTCAATGCACACATGTACTTAGAAAACTTGTGATGAAGATGACGCCTATAACTATTAGACTATCATGGAAATCTTGTGATGATGATGATACCTCACACTAGACTAGTATGTCATGGAAAAGTTTTGATAAATATGGTGCCTACATTCACCAGAGAACTTATCATCATGTTTCATTGTTTCAAGATTGACACTAAATTAGCTATCAATGTTGAGCATCAATTTTTATTTCATCTAGGCAAGAGACCCACTAATTTTTCTGGCCATTTGAGAATAATAATATTGTAGGGTTCCTCATTTTTTATGGTGATGCATCATGTAATCACCCAAAATTGGTCAATCCTTTAATTGCAGAATTATATCTCATGGTGATGGTTCAAATTGAATTAGTTGAATCAAAGAATAAAATGAATTGATTCAAATCAACTATTACAACCCATTTAAATTTTGCACATGAATATCAATTTCAAATTAATTTAAATAAGCAATTATCCTTGAATATTATTTTTATATTTGAAAGAGGACTCCATTTGACTTATGAATATTCTATTTAGAGTGGGATTCAAATATATTCATTGTTTATTCATTAATGAATATTTTATTTAGTGTGGGATTCAAGGATATTCATTGTTTATTCCATAATGAATATTTTATTCAGAGTGGGATTCAAGGAAATTCATTGTTTATTCTATAATGAATATTTTATTCAAATTGGATTCCCTTAAAATGATTTTTAATTCATTTTTACTTTCACCATGGTAAATTCTCAATTCTACCCCAAGCCCTTGGAAAATCTATAAATAGAAGGCATTCTAAGAGCTAAGGGAGGCAATTTTAGAGCAACAAATTTTTGTTAAATTAAGCATTCTATCTTTCAATTCTAATTCATTTCTTTTCAATTCTAATTCATTTCTAGCTTAATTACTTTATTTCTTAGCTTGATTATATTCCATCCTAGCTTAATATTTCAATTCCAAGTTTGAATTTTGCATTCATGCTAGTTTGAATATCTCATTCTATGGGTATTATTGTCACTGATTTGGTCTTAATTCTGAGAGAAATTAATTCCATTTACATACTCATTCCTTAGTTAGAGAGCAATAGGATGGTTTCATCGGTTCTATGCTCATTTTTGATTAATTTTATATAATAACCCTATGATCTAATTTCTTATTGAAGTGTGTTGGTTTTGCAAATAAATGATCCACATTTCTCACACACATGTTTAGCACCCACCATGAGCATTGAAAGCCTCATTATATTTTTTTTGTAGGTTTGAAGACACTTCGAGAAGACATCCAACAATCACAAGCATTGGAATGAGAATTTGAGAGACCTCTTTCTCTTCTCCATCTTATTCTTCTTCCATTTCTCATCTTCTTCTTCCTTCTCATGTTCTAAAGTTAAATTTTTTTAAATCAAAATTCTATTTTTTGAATCTTTTTATGATTTTTTTATAAAAACTAGAACAAATTGACGAATTTTGGATAAATTTTTTTTGTGAAGGTTGTAGAAAATAGGGTGAAATCACATGCAAAATTTCATAATTTTTTTGATAAAAGCTCTAATTTCTATAATTTTTTAATCACTTTTCATATGAAAATTATTTGAGCATGCAAAACAACATATTTTGATCTAAAAGAATTTTGTAAGTTCTAGAAAATTGCTAGTGTGCATAGTAAGAACTGTAGAACTTTTGGATCACAATTCAATTTTTAATAATTCTTTAGTGGATTTTCATTAAAAATTTAATTTACCCTCCAAATCATCGAATTTAAATCTACAATTTTTATTGAGAATTTACAATGATGTCCGGATACCTCAATAAAAATTTCAGATTTTTCATATTTAAACTATATTTTTAAAAAAAAATTTTATGGATTTTCAAGAATAAATTAATTTATGAAATAAATCTCAACATTTTGGTCTGAAATTTTTATTTCCTATTTACAACACTTTCAAGAGATCACAGTAAAAATTTAAGATTTTTCTAACTAGAAATTCATTTTAAATCTTTTTTTCATAAAAATATTAATTCATGATGCAAATCTTTAAGTTTTAATCAAACTATTTTATTATAGGTATGTCAAAAGTGACAATGAAGCACATGGGAGGATTTTAAATTGAAAGGAACGAACTTGAATGTCATTTTTCTTTGAATGAATGTTGCAATTAAATTTAAAATCCAAACACACTCTTGAATGCCTTCAAATTCTAAAACAATCAAATTCAATCTTGAATGTCTTAATAAATTGAGAAATATTTCATTTGAATGAATACACTAAAAACTCAATCTTGAATGCCATGGATAAAAACCTACATGATTTTCATTAGAATGAATGCTAAAACACACTCTTGAAGAGAACACATATTCATTGGAATGCATGTTAGTAACACACTCTTGAGTGCTTAAGGATCAAAGAACCCTTGCGATGAAATATTTGAATTTTGGTTCTTAAAATGAATACATTCAATCTTGAATACATAAAGAAATTGGTTCTTTTCCCTATCAATTTCTTATGTTGACTATGCTCAATTTACTTTTGTTGACAAACTCTCAATTTCTTATGTTAACGACGGTGTAAGTTGAAAATAACTTTCCATGCTAAACAAGAGTGTCTTCAAGAGTAGATTACAAAATGTAAAGATTCATTGGGAAAGAACAAGTGTCTTTTACACCCCAAGGCCACTTATGTATTCACTCCTCTTTCACCTTTGGGTGATCTTGAGTGCATAAGAAATAAGTGGACTTGTTTTATTTTTTAGAAGGCCTACTTGGAGATTTCATCACCCCTTGGGATGACCTCAACTCTCATGTTCTAGAAGAGTATAAATATCAGGAGGTGAATCAAAAGACACCTCTCTTAGAAGTATAATCTTGTCACTCTTGGTTAAGCCCCAAAGAACTTTATAACTTTGAGAAGTGTGAGTGCGAAATATGGCCTCTCAGTCCACACACACTTCAATATAATCTTTTTTTGTGTGCTATCACACCAAAGTGAACATGAGACTATTCATTCAACATGCATACATAAGGCAATCTATTGCCTTCTAACTAGATGGGGCGACTTGATACTCTTAGACTTGAGAGCCCAATAACCATAGATCATGCTAAGAATGAAGGACTTGAGTAGAGAATGGATTGCAATGCATTTACCCTAGAAGAATATGTTCATTCCAAATGAAGATAAGAAATTAAGTGAGCATGTATGCAAGCATTCTAGAATTGAAAACATGTAAATCCAAGCTAAGTATGAAATCTAATGATGTTTCAACAAAATCTCATTACTTCTTCCCCTCCCCTTTCTTCCGAAATGAGCCTTGCATTTATAGATTTTGGTAAGGCCATGAGGTAGAGTTTGATCTAACCATGGCGAGGTTGGGAGTTGAATAAACAATTTCAGATGTAAGTTCCACTAGGATAAACAATTCCAAGTGTAAGTTCCACTAGAATAAACAATTCCAAGTGTAAATTCCACTTAGAATAAACAAGCAATATCCTTGTCCCCAATAATGAATAGAATATTCATTTATGGATAGGGAGTCCCTTATCAATATTAAATTGATTTCTAGAATAATGACTTATTAATGCTTATTATGAACTTAATATCATGTGTCACAATTGAATGGGTTCAAATTGATTTGATTTGTTTGATTTGTTTGAACCTATTCCATTTAAAGATTTAATTCTACATTTAAGGATGTGACCAATTTTGTGTTATTACATTTTTCCTCTCTTTGAATTGATATACAAGTAGTGCATTGATTCAAAGATAATCATGAATTTGAAGCATCAAGGGAGAACTGAGATTGATTTTAGATCTAAAGATATTGAGATCAATTGATGAGATTCTAGGGTTATCTCCAGAATGAAGCTTAGCCCTCTGGAGTCTAGCTAGAACACCTAGGTACTAGTCTAATAACTCAAATATTTGATTCACAAAATGTTTCTTAGAACAAGACTCAATCCTTAGGAATTAGGGTTAGAATGCCCCGATACCTGTTTGGTTCAAATATTATCATGATTTGTTGAATTGTCCCCAGAATGAGGCTCAATCCTCAAGAATTAGAGTTAGGATGCCTTGATACAGGTACTTGGTTCAAATATTTTTGTGATTTGTCAAATTGTCCCTAGAATGAGGCTCAATTCTTAAGAATTAGGGATAGGATGCCCTGATACCTATTTGATTAGCAATACTGGTTTGATTGAGATTTGCAGAATCATCCCCAGAATAGTGCTCAATTCTCCAAAATTCAGATAGAACACCTTAATACTGGTTCAAAAATACATAACAATGTCATGTCATAAGTTTTAGGACTATCCCTAGAACAAGGCTTAGTAATCAAGAGTCTAAGTAGAACACTTAGATACTTGCGACAATGAATGTTATAAAATTGATTGAATAGATAACGTATGATGCCAAATAGGAGAATGAAGCTACACTAAGTGTTGAGATGCCCTAAGTTATCATGACATTATGTTTAGATTTGAAATCATACCTTGATATATTTGATAATTTTTTAATGATGATATCATGAGTAATGTTATAATCATACTGACCCCTTTTGGGAGCAAAGTCAAAAAATGACACCTCAACGAGGAGGTGATTTAGATCAATTTGGGGGTTGTGGTTGACCATAGTTGACTAGAGTTGACCTTTCTTTAGAAAATTAAGAAAAATTTGAAGCAATGGTGTTTCGTGTTAGAATTATTTAGAATAACTAAGAGCGGGGGGGAGGTGAATCCGCTATCCAAGGTCCAAATGCCCTAATAATACTTTTTCTCTACTTATAATGAATCCATACACTTTTCATCCATCCAAACTTAAATCAACCATCTTAGCAAGTTATAGAAAATCAACATGTAGGAATAAAACATGCAAGATCAACACATGACACAGTGATTTACGTGGAAACCCAATTTGGGAAAAATCACCAGTAACATGCTACTTGATTTTCACTCTTCTAAAGTGATGCCCTGTTAAAAGCCTACCCTATTAAAGGCTTACAACACACTGTTAAATGTGACCTTGTTAGAGGATTTTGCCATACTATTAGGAATGGGCCTGATCAAAGGACTTTAAAACATTCACTTGGAATGTCACCCTGTTAAAGGATTTTCAACATGGCTATTAAACCAACTTAAGTCCATAGGATTTAAAATATCTGTTACAATTGCTAGAGAGTAACAATAATGAATTTTTAATCTGATACAACTTACATATCTTGCAGATTTCATATCACACTTCAGCTCAATCCTTTGCTTGGCTTTAATCACTTCAGCTCTGACAGCTTGTCATCTCAAGCTTCATCTCCTTGATGTTGGAAATGATTGAAAAAATCATAAGGAAGATTGTTGAAATGATCATATGGAACTAGTAAGGAATGTTCTCAATCATTGTTTTGTCATTGATGTCAAACTTGCTACTTGCAGGAATGACAATTGCTTTAGTGATCAAAATACTGTCAAGTGGTTGATTGACAAGAAGCAGGCAATCAATAAGATGTAACTAGAACACCTAGAGAAAGGTTGAAGTTATGATGTTGTAATGAAGTACAAGGATCAGTCAAGACATTGATGAAATAATGTACTGATGACATACTCTAAGACATAGAGAAAGGGCATAGTGAAACATATCAAAGATGTAAGGTTTTAGCTAAGTCATTTGTAAAACTAAGTTCATTAGAGAGAGGGATCCAAGCAAGCTAGTAGGTTCCGAATAGATTCCTAGTTGAAGTCGAGTAAGTTCAACTTCAGATGCTGAGTAATACAAAGTTTATCAAATGCCGAGTGATATCAAGTGTTGAGTGATACAGAGTTTATCAAGTGCCAAGTGATACAGAGTTTATCAAGTGCTGAGTGATATCAGGTGTTGAGTGATACAGTTTTGTTTAGCTGCTAAGCTATCCAGGAAACAAATGTTGAGCATCAGAAAACCAATAGTGTCGAGTAACACAGAGATGTCGAGCATTAGTAAACCAATAATGTTGAGTTGCTGCATTATTTCAAAAATAAAAAATTTGCCAGATCTAAGCTGACAAGGTTGTTATCTAGAAATATGTGAATTAAATGAAAGATAAGAATGATGAGTTGGTGGCACAAAACACCATGTAGAACATTTTTGAGGTTACAACTAGAGCTTAGACAAAGTTTCTAGATAAGAACAAGATATGGGGTAGATACATTGTATCCTACCTGATCCATTTGAATTCCTAAAATTGGAAAGGGAGAATTGAGTGGAAAAGGAAAACTAGATTTCTATCTAAGGAGTCGTAAGGTCATGAAGCAAAGAGAGAGAGGTGTTCAAGCATGAAAGCATAATTGCTGAAGAAGGTGATAAGGAGAAGAAAGCACAAAAACTTTTTTTGGATAGACAACCACAAGGATGATTGCATTGGCATGATGAGTAAAGAGAATCAAGGAGATGAAGTTTGAGAGGAAGACAAGCTATTAGAGCTGAAGTGATTAAAGCCAAGCAATAGGATTGAACTGAAGAGTGATCTGAAATTTGCAAAGTATGTTGTAAGTTGTATCAGATCAATAAGTCACTATTGTTACTCTCTAGCAATTGTAATAGATAGTTTAAATCCTATGGACTTAGCTTGGTTTAATAGCCATGAGGTAAATCCTTTAACATGGTGACATTCCAAGTGAATTTTCCAAAGTCCTTTGACCAGGCCCATTCCTAACAATTTGGTGAAATCCTCTAACAAGGTCACATTTAATAGTGTGTTGTAAGCCTTTAATAGGGCAGGCTTTTAACAAGGCATCACTTTAGAAGAGTGAGAATCAAGTAGCATGTTACTGGTGGTTTTTCTCAAATTGGGTTTCCATGTAAATCACTGTGTCATGTGTTGATCTTGCATGTTTTATTTCTGCATGTTGATTTACTGTAACTTGCTAATATGGTTGATTTAAATTTGGATGGATGAAAAGTTTATGGATTCATTAAAAGTAGTGAAAAGGTATTATTAGGGCATTTGGACCTTGAATAACTAATCCACCCCCCTCCCCCCCCCCCCCTCTCAGTTATTCTAAAAGAATTCTAACAATAAGTATCAGAGCCTAGTTGCTGATTCATTTTAAAGGGACTATAAGCAGAGAAGATCAAAATGCCTAAGAGAGAAGTTTCCAAGCTCAACAAAGACAACTTTGTTGCATGGCAAAGTTTGATGAAGCTACATATTGGATCCATAGGAGATTATGCCCAAAATTCAATTGTTATTGAATATGTTGATCCAACTAGTACTCTTACTACAGAAGATATGAAAAACAAATAGGAACACAATCAGAAAATGTTGGAGATTGCTTCTACACTCAACTATGTTGAATTTGATGATATCAAAGGATGTGACACTGCATTCAAAATGTGGAAAGCCCTATCAGACATCTATGGAGGAGATCAGAATGTCCAAAGAGAAAAAAGAGAAAGCCTTAGAGGAAAGTTTGATGATATGAAAATAGAGGAAAATGAGAATGCTGCTCAGTATGGCGCAAGAATAAAGGAAGTGGTAAGTGCAATAAGATGCTTGAGTGGTCAATTGGATGAAGATATTGTTAATAGTAAGTTCTTAAGAACCTTGATCCCTATCTATGCTATTAGAGTATCAGCTATACAAGAGCTAAGATGTGTACCAGGAAACAATCTAAGTTTTGAAAGTATAGTAGGTAGACTCACTGCATTTAAGTTATCTAACTTTGACAACTACAGACCTGAGAATGTTGAATCTTCTTTCAAGGCCAAGCTATCACTAAAAGATGCTGAACAGGTGAAATCAAAGAAAGGAAGAAAAATGAAATATGTATCCAGTGACAGTAGTACTAATGAGGAAGATGTGAAAAAATTGGAAGCACTGCTAGCTAGAAGATTTCACAGAGGTAAAAGAAAATTCAAAGGTAAGATGCCTATCATTTGTTTCAACTATAATGAAGTAGGACATATTGCTGCAAGATGTATATAGAAAAAGGATTATAAGGAAGGCAACAAGTACAAGTACAAAAGAGAAGATGAAAAAAGAGATTACAAAGACAAAGGAAAGAAGTGTTATATTGTTGAAGAAAATTCTAATGATAATAATGATGAAGTTATTTATGTAGCCATGAAGGACCAATCTGATGAAGAAGAGTCAACCACACTGGTAACATGTATGAACAAGAATGATAGATGGATCATAGACAGTGGATGCTCACATCACATGACATGAGACAAAAGTAAGTTTGTTAACTTTACTCAGTATGATAGAAATAGTGTTAGATTTGGTAATGATGCTCCATATCAAATAAAAGGAAAAGGTTCCATTAAGCTCACAGAGAAAATTTCATGTGATAATGCATACTATGTTGAAGGATTAAACTACAATTTGTTGAGTGTCTCACAGTTAGGCAATATAGGATGCAAAGTACAATTTGGAAACAAAACTATAAAAATCTATGATACTGATGGCAAATTGATAGGAAAAGGAGATCAAACAAGAAGTAATCTATTTTACCTTGATATGGATGATGTCTCCTATTTTGTTGCAAAATTTGATGATGAATGGTTATGGCATAGAAGGCTACGTCATGTCAACTTTGACAATCTAGTCAATATCAGTCAAATGAAGAAAGTCAGAGGTTTACCAAAATTGAAGAAGCTTGACAATACCGTGTGCAAATAGTGTCAGCTAAGAAAGATGACAAAGTCAAGTTTCAAAAGCAAAAACTATACATCTAAAGAAGAACTTGAGCTAGTTCATACTGACTTATGTGGTCCAATGGAAGTACAAAGCTATAGAGGAGATAAGTACATAATGTTGTTTGTTGATGATTATTCTAGGATGATGACTGTTATGTTCTTAAAACAAAAATCTAATGCTTTTCAAATGTTTAAGTGGTATGTGGCTAGAGTTGAAAAGGAAAAGGAAAAAACTTGAAATGCCTGAGATCAGACAGAGGTGGTGAATTCACATCAAAAGAATTCGAGATATTTTGTGATGACAAAGGAATCAAAAGACAAATGTTAGCTCCTAGAACTCCCCCACAGAATGGAATTGCTGAAAGAAGAAATAGATCTATGATTGACTATGCCAAAACATTAATGATGGAAAAGACCGTTGCTCTAAAATACTAGAGAGAAGTTGTAAGTGTAGATGTTCATACACTGAACCGAGTACAAGTCAAGAAAGGTACAAATACAACACCTTTTGAATTATGGTATTGTCACTCACCCAATGTAAAACATTTCAAAGTGTTTGGTTGCAAATGCTTTATCCTTAAAGATGCTAGAAATGGAAAATTTGATGCAAAAAGTGATGAAGGCATATTTCTTGGTTACTCCACTAGAAGTAAGGCATACAAGTGTTTGATTACTAACACTAACAAAATTGTGGAAAGTGCAAATATAAACTTTGATGAACATACAGAAGTCCAAGCTGAAGAACCAAAGAAAATGGACGAGTACAAAACCTTTGTGTATTCTTATGATGGAATGCCTATTGACAAGGATGATGTCAATGAAATTGAAACTCAACCAAAAATTTTAGTTTCAGCCAAGTCACAACCAGTGAATGTCAAGTTGCAGAATGAAGGAAATGCACAATCTGATTCTGAAGTTAGTACACATGAAAGAGATTAAGAACAACCTAACAACTCAGTACATAGTGACCCTAAATCAGAAAGATCAAACATGGAAATAAGGACAGAACCAAGATTATCCAAATATGTAAAAAGACATCACCCTACTGAATAGATCATTGGTGAAAAAGAACAGACTAAGACATGAATCATGTCTGATCAGAAAACTTGAACCTAAGACAGTATATGGTGCATTACAAGATGATGACTGATATAAAGCTATGGAAGAAGAGATTGATCAAATAAAGAAAAAACAAAACCTGGAGTTTGGTTCCCAGACCAATTGACAAGAATGTGATTGGCACCAAGTGGGTATTCAGAAACAAGCTAGATGAGAATGGTGAGATTACTAGAAATAGAGCTAGACTAGTATGCAATGGTTATGCTCAAGAAGAAGGACTAGACTATGGGGAAACATTCACCCATGTTGCTAGAATGGAAGGAGTAAGAACTTTACTTGCATATGCTGCATATAAAGATTTCAAAGTTTATCAGATGGATGTAAAGTCTGCTTTTCTAAATGGTATACTAGAAGAAGAAGTCTACATTGAACAACTAGAGGCATTTTTTGATGAGAACAATATGGATATGGTTTGTAAATTACATAAAGCACTCTATGGTTTGAAACAAGCACCCAGAGCATGGTATGAGAGACTTCACAAGTATCTAGTGCAAATAGGATTTGAAAGAACTAATGATAACAACAATATGTACATCAAAGCAGAAGAAGATAAGGATATTATTGTATCTAAAATCTTTGTGGATGACATAGTGTTTGGAGGAAAGGAAGTCCTTTGCAAAGGCTTTGCTGACAAAATGAAACATTGATTTGAGATGTCTATGTTTTGTGAGATCAAATTTTTTGTTGGATTGCAAGTACATCAACTAAAACATGGTATATTTGTGACACAATATGTTGTACATAGTAGACCAGACATAGCATTAGCAGTTGCAATAGTGGCTAGATTCTCTACTAATCCTAAAGAGAATCATCTCATAGCAGTAAAAAGAAAAATGAGGTATCTTAAAGGAACTGATAACTTTGGTCTATACTACAAAAAGAATGGAAAGTTTGAGCTCAATGCATATATCGATGCAGATTGGGGAGGAAAAATTGATGATAGAAAAAGCCCAAGTGGAGGTGCATTATTTTTAGGCAAAAGGCTAGTTACCTAGACTAGCAAGAAACAAACATGCACATCCCAGTCCACTGCAGAATCAAAATATGTGGTAGAAATAGTCGATTGCACAAACATTGTGTGGCTCACACATCTATTGAAAGGAATGAAAGAAGAGGTAACAAAGCCTGTGATATTGTATTGTGATAATACAAGTGCTATAAAAATATCCAAAAATCTAGTAATGCATGCAAAAACCAAGCACATTGCAATCAAGTGTCACTATGTCAAAGAATTGGTAGAAGACAAACAAGTGAAGTTGGAATACATTCACACAAAGGAACAAACTGCAGATATCTTCACTAAACCATTGCCCAATGATGCTTATGAATATCTTAGAGGAAAGTTGGGGGTAATACCCCTAACTCAAGTAGTATAAAATAACAAGGATGTTGCCCTACATCAACAACAATAAATCATTGAAATATTAGAAGAATGATGCAGAGGATGACAGCAGGAGCAGAAACTCCAAATCAGTCACAAGCATGGTGACAGAGGGAAAAGACATCAAGAAGACAAAGCTTATATTTTGCATGATAAAGATGCTACATCTTTGGCATTTATGTCAAAGAGGGAGAAATATGTAGAAACCTGATCAATACAAAGCAAGAGGGAGATATATATGAAAGAGGGAGATATCTGAGATAAGTAGTAAGGATGCAGTAGTCAAGAAAAGTAGCAGACAACATATACAATCTTGGTGGTAACTAAGTTGATCAATTAATCAGTTCGGTTTTACCATCAATGCCAAAGAGGGAGATTGTTGGAAATGATTGAAAAAATTATAAAGAAGGTTGTTGGAATGATCATATGGAACTGGTAAAGAATGTTCTCAATCATTGTTTTGTCATTGATGTCAAACTTGCTACTTGCAGGAATGACAATTGCTTTAGTGATCCAAATACTATCAAGTGGTTGATTGACAAGAAGGAGGCAATCAATAAGATGTAACTAGAACACCTAGAGAAAGGTTGAAGTTATGATGTTGTAATGAAGTACAAGGATCAGTCAAGACATTGATGAAATAATGTACTGATGACATACTCTAAGACACAGAGAAAGGGCACACTGAAACATATCAAAGATGTAAGGTTTTAGCTAAGTCATTTGTAAAACTAAGTTCATTAGAGAGAGGGAGCCGAGCAAGCTAGTAGGTGCCGAACAGATTCCTAGTTGAAGCCGAGTAAGTTCAACTTTAGATGCTGAGTGATACAGAGTTTATCAAGTGCTGAGTGATATCAAGTGCCAAGTGATATAGAGTTTATCAAGTGCCGAGTGATACAAAGTTTATCAAGTATCGAGTGATAACAAGTGTCGAGTGATACAAAGTTTATTAGGTGTTGAGTGATATAGTTTTGTTTAGGTGCCAAGCTATCTAGGAAATAGATGTTGAGCATCAAAAAACTAATAGTGTCAAGTAACACAGAGATGCCGAGTATTAGTAAACCAATAATGTCGAGTTGCTGCATTATTTCAAAAATTGAAGATTCGCCAGATCTAAGCTGACAAGGTTGTTATCTAGAAATTTGTGAATTAAATGGAAGATAAGAATGATGAGCTGGTGGCACAAAAGAACATTTTTGAGGTTACAACTGGAGCCTAGAAGAAGTTTCTAGATAAGAACAAGATATGGGGTAGATACATTATATCCTACCTAATCCATTTGAATTCCTAAAATTGGAAAGGAAGAATTGAGTGGAAAAGGAAAACCAAATTTCTATTTAAGGAGTCATAAGGTCATGAAGCAAAGAGAGAGAGGTGGTCAAGCATGAAAGCATAATTTCTAAAGAAGGTGCTAAGGAGAAGAAAGCACAAAAACTCTATTTGGATAGATGACCACAAGGATGATTGCATTGGCATGATGAGTAAAGAGACTCAAGGAGATGAAGCTTGAGAGGAAGACAAGCTGTTAGAGCTAAAGTGATTAAAGCTAAGCAATAGGACTGAACTGAAGAGTGATCTGAAATCTGTAAAGTATGTTGTAAGTTGTATCAAATCAAAAAGTCATTATTGTTATTCTCTAGCAATTATAACAGATAGTTTAAATCCTATGGACTTAGGTTGGTTTAATAGCCATGAGGTAAATCCTTTAACAGGGTGACATTTCAAGTGAATGTTCCAAAGTCCTTTGACCAGGCCCATTCCTAACAGTTTGGTGAAATCCTCTAACAAGGTCACATTTAACAATGTTTTGTAAGCCTTTAATAGGGCAGGCTTTTAATAGGGCATCACTTTAGAAGAGTGAGAATCAAGTAGCCTGTTACTGGTGATTTTTCCCAAATTGGGTTTCCACGTAAATCACTGTGTCATGTGGTGATCTTGCATGTTTTATTTTTGCATGTTGATTTATTGTAACTTGCTAATATGGTTTATTTAAGTTTGGATGGATGAAAAGTGCATGGATTCATTAAAAGTAGTGAAAAAGTATTATTAGGGCATTTGGACCTTGAATAACTGATTCACCCCCCCCTCTCAGTTATTCTAAAAGAATTCTAACACTTGAGTCTTCTTACTCATCATACCAATGCATCCATATCTGTGGTCATTTGTTGAAGCAGAGTAACTGTGCTTTCTTACTCCTTAGCACCTCCTTCAGCAATTATGCTTTCATGCTTGACCTCCTCTCTCTCTCTCTCTATTGCTTTGTGACCTTATGACTCCTTAAATAGAAATCTGGTTTGACTTTGCCACTTGATTCTCCCTTTCCAACTTTAGGGTTTCAAATGGATTAGGTAGGATACAATGTATCTACCCCATATCTCGCTCTTATCTAGAAAACTTAGTCTAGAGTCTAGTTGTATTCTCCAAAAATGTTCTACATGGTGTTCTATGTCACTAGCTCATCACTCTTATCTTCTATTTAATTCACAGACTTCTAGATAATAACCTTGTTAGTTTAGATCTAACGAATCTTCAATTTTTGAAATAATTCAGCAACTCAACACTATTGGTTTACTGATGCTCGGCATCTCTGTGTTACTCGGCACTTGTATTTCTTGACACTTGGCACTTGATTCTACTCGCCATCTGAAATTCACTCGGCACTTGCTCGGCTTCAACTAGGAATCTGTTCGGCACCTTAATGAACTTAGTTAGTCTTTACAAATGACTTAGATAAAACTTTACATCTTTGATATGTTTCAATGTGCCTATTTTCTGTGTCTTAGAGTATGTCATCAATACACTTTTTCATCAATGGCTTAACTAATCCTTGGACTTCATTACAGCATCATAACTTTAACCTTTCTCTAGGTGTTCTAGTTACATCTTATTGATTGCCTCCTCCTTATCAATCAACCAATTGATAGTATTTGGATCACTAAAGCAATTGTCATTCCTGCAAGTAGCAAGTTTGACATCAATGACAAAACAATGATTGAGAACATTCTTTACCAGTTCCATATGATCATTCCAACAATTTTCCTCATGATCTTTTCAATCATTTCCAACATTTCGATGATATGCCAAGATTCACATGGTATTAGGACATCAAATTGTGTAAGCGTGTGACCACATTGGTCCCAAAATTTTAAAGTGTGATTATGAGAAATTTACGTGTGTTAGATTTTGATTTTGGTCCTGAAAATGGATTCAGAGCTATCAAATTAGCCAAGAGGTGATCTTAACCTTGATTCAGGGTATAATATAGTGGCAAATTTGACATTTTGCCAGTGTTATTTTTGGTGATTTCTAAGCCCTTCCATGGTTTCCTAGTAACCAAGCTTTTTTGGGTTTACCTGGTTGCCTAGCATTGTAATCACCAAGGCAAATGTTACATTTGAGATTTTCCCTGACAGTATTTGCCTTTCACGCAGCCGACTAGGTAACACTTATCGTGGACTGTTTGCCAAGTTTCAAGTTTCTGTTTAATGTAGTATGGGAGAATTCACCATCCTTGTTTCATTTTATCATGGAGTAGTCAACTCGTTTCATGTTATGGGAAGTGGAGGATTCAACTCATTTCACCAACACACTTTCATTTTGTTGTGGAGGAGTCAGCTCGTTTGGCATGGTAAATTGGTAATTGTATTGATTTGTATATAAATCTGAATTTGTCCAAGCAATGAGACATTCACTAAACACCCCTGGAACTCCATCAAATTTTTAGTAGCACAAGACACATTGCGGGCAAGACTCAGACTCCAGAGATAGCTTCCACAAGTGGTGGTACACTGGTATGTGCATCTGTGCTATAAAATACTCTCCTTGAGCTTATGTAGTTTAATTTAATTAGAAGATTATCTACAGTTTCCTTTCTTATCTCATTTTCATTAGAAATTTTTCAAAAAGCAGACTTTAATGGTTTTTCAAGCTTGCATGCATGGATATTGACCACCTAAGGTCAATATCCTATCTCCTTTACCATGGAATGTCGATTCACCAACTGTCAAAAATCAGATTTGAAATTTAACTTTTTTTCTTTAAGTTCCAATTCCTAGTCTAAAAGTAATACTACTTATTCTCAAGGAAGTAAAGTTTAAAAAAATTATCAATGGATTGAGATGTTAGGGGAGGGTGAGTCTATAACTAATATTGCTCAGTCTTAGGGAAGTGACAAGGGTAAGACTCCCAAGGGCAGTGAAGGGATTAATCTTACATCAAAATGCCAAAAACTTACAGATACTACCATAAAGGCTTTCTTTGGAATTGACAATGTTTCTAGTCCACCAACTTTGGCAAGTACAAGTGTAGAAGGAAATCACAATACCTCACCACCACTAGAAGAGCAGGTTGTTATTCAATTAAATCAAAATGCATAAAATGAGGATAACAATGTTCCAACAAAAAAAGATGTTGTAACAAAAGATAATATTGATGTTGGTAGGAAGAAAAGAAAAAAGAATGTAAAAATGGGGTGGGAGTGGGAAATGAAAAGGACTTTCCAGGTTGATTGGGCAGCAAAGTACTAGTTTATTGAACCAGTCACAAACAATGATGAACCACCAACAGAATGCAAGTGTACAATTTGTACCTAGAAAACTAAAAGAGAGAAAAAGTTGCAGTTAAAGCTCGACACTATAGAAAAACATATTTGTAAGGTTTATGAAAAAGAAATCATAGATGGAAAGGAAGTAGCAGCAGTGAGATGGAAATCAAAGGAAGAATGCCTTCATGTTAAGTATGCCATAGAATATGAAGAGCATTTCAAGAAAATAGCAGTAATTGGTAGTGGCAGTAGTGGCAATCCAATCAAGGATGGGCTTCAACATGCAGCCAATGATGCAAACTTGGCAAAGACCGTTCAGATGAGTGTTATTTTTCATATTCTATCTAGAGGGTGTCCTATGAGAGACTTTTCAGAATATGGTAATTTATTATCTTTTTTGAGAGTTCCTCACTATCCTTATGTCACATTGGTCAATATACGTTGGATGGGAAATGGCAAGTTATCTTGCTAAGGTGGAAAAGGAAAATGTACAGGAGAGAGTAAAAGAATCCAAGTTCATTTCATTATCCTTAGATGAAGTCACTACGGTAGATAAAACTGCTTGGGTCTGTATGCATGTATATACTATAAAATATCATGTCTGTCAAGCTAATCTACTTTGTGTTTGTAAAATGAGGACCAATTCAACTGCAAAAAATTTATATTTAGAAGTTAAGAAAGCTTTGAATGAAATTGCTAGTATGGATGACTTGACAATTGTAAAGAATTTAGTGTGTGTCAGAGCTGATGGAGCTGCAGTAATGCAAGGGCAAAGGACTGGTCTTTGTGCAAGATTACAAACTAGTATTGCAGCTTACATGCTTGGCATACATTGCATGTCCCACTAGATGAATTTAGCATATAAGATTTTAAGTACTTTTCCTATAGTATCAAAAGTTGAAGATCTAATCCATGAGCTCCACTCGTACTTTTACAGAAGTCCTAAATGCTTTGCAGAATTTAAGATTTTTTATGAGGGAGTAACAACAGGAAATAAGATTCTCAAGGATGTTGAGACCATATGGATATCTTTGCATGGACCAACAGAATGAGTTCTAGCAGAATATCAATCCTTGATTGGAGTTCTATATGAGCAACACCTTACAGTGGATAGAGCTCCTAATTTGTTAAATAAGTTAAGTGATATAGAGAACCTATTAACTTTAGCCAATCTTCTCCCCATGCTAGATTTAATGAACAAACTTGTTAAGAAAGCCCAAGATAGAACTATGTATATTCATGAGTATTCTGATTTACGTAAAATGACATGCATGGCTCTAGATTCTTTGTACTCAGATCTCTCAAGTCATAGCCCAATTTTTTCAAGGTGGGAGATAATTATACATTTGAATCATGCTGAGAATTTTTTACAATTCAATGGGAAAAATGAGCTATGTGTGTTTGTGAAAGGATTTGAAATACCAATGCACCAATCTAAAACAACCAAGAGAGGCAGAGTACTACCAATTACAAAGGATGATTTTGACAAGATTGTTAAATCTGTTAGTTAAAATGTGAAGTCTATTTCCTACCAACTTTCAAGTGAGATTCATGAAAGATTCCCTCGAGAAGAAATTCTTGAAGCCATGAGTTGTGTGTTTCTTCAATTTTGGAAACACTTTGGACATAATCCAACTAATGCAAAGTTGTTTCATAATAAACTTGATGAATTGATAACACAATTTTCAAAGCATACAGATTGCAATGGACAACTAATACAAGGAATCTTAGATTCAAATAATCTTAAAAATCAATGTAAACTTTTTGCATTGTGTATGAAAAACTAGATGGAAAACTTTGAGAATCCATTCGATCCTGGTGCAATAACAAGATTCTGGAAAAGGATAAGTTAGAGTGAAGTATTACATACTTCAATATTAGAATATTTCAAACTTGCTGATTTATGTCAAACAATGATATTAGGGTCGGTGGAAGATGAGAGATTTTTTAGTGCATTGGGGTTTTTGAAATCAAATGTCAGAAACAAACTAGACAAAAATTTGGAAACTTGTTTGAGGTTGTTTGTAACTCAATACAATGTTAGAGATTTTCCTTATGATAGGTCATTGGCCATTTGGAATTCCACACATGAAAGATGAGGACTTTTCAACACTTTAAAAGATGGTGGTTCTACTTATACTGCTGACTCCAACATAAATGATGAATTTAGGTCTCAAAGTCAAAATGAAGATGAAGATTTTACGGATTTTGAATACCCGATTCAGAATGAAGAGGAACCTATTAGTACTAGTCAAACTTTAGTTTTAGGATCTAGATTCTAGAGTCCATATGGGATATAGAAGCATCACATTTGATACTGAGTCAATGAAGTGAATTGTGATTTAGTAATGTAGCATTCAGTTCTAAGGAATTTATAGGTATACAGTATACTCTACTTCAGTTCTTCCATATTCATTATTCAGTCATATTGCAATTACAATTTACAAAAATTGAGTTCAATATTTTTTTACTCTATTGTTGACATAATGTTATTTTTGTACCTTTCTCTTGATTTGAGTTCAAGATTTTTGTTAGTTGTTACTCTATTCATATTGTTGACACAATGTTATTTTTGTATCTTTCTCTTGA
>CM053785.1:20335000-20407500 GCA_028749045.1 Cupressus sempervirens | reverse complement strand
TTCAATGGGGAAGGTTCTAGTTATGTGGCCAAGCAGTGACTTATTTCCCTCGACAGGATTTTTGCCATGCAGGAGTTCGATAGCAATGTTAAGGCAAGATTTGCGATCACTAATTTAGAGAATTTTGGGGCCACTTGGTGGACGATTGAGGAGAAGAAGTTGGGAATCGATATGAGTAGTGTTGCATGGGAGTTATTCCTAGAGAGTTTTCGTGAACGATTCCTACCAGAGGAATGGAAACAACAAAGAGCTCATGAATTTCATAATCTTAGATAGTATACCTTGTCAATGACTGAGTATGAGCATAAGTTTTATGAGCTCATGTCTTTTTCAAGGTTCAGTGAAAATTCAGCTCAGTTGACACAACATTTTATTAGGGGTTTGAATAACCGTATTATTGGAGGAGTTAAGGTATTTGAGCCAAAAACCCTCAAGGATGTGGTACATCGAGCTATCCTTGTTGAGAAAAGTGTCAACCTTGGTCAAGGTGGTTTTGTAGGAGCACCAGCAGCATCAGGATCTAAAAACAACTACAATTTAGGTGGTAACAAGAAGTTTTCTTTCTCTAAGGGGAAACAGTATTAGCAGCAGTCTCAGTAGACAGAGCAACAGAAGGGCTCAAATTCTCAAGCTCAAGGCGGTGGCAAAGGTTCTAACACCAAGAACAATCACAATGCTCAACGCAATAAACAATATCAGTCCAATCAACCAGCTCAGAGTAGCCAGTCTTTTGTGAGTAGGAATAGTCATCAGTAATGAAATGTACCACCTATGGGAAGAGGTTCTGGCAAAAATATGGAATGTTTTTCATGTGGTCAGATTGGACATTATGCAGCTCAATTTCCTCAGTGAGCACCTTAGTTTTTAGGACCTAGACCTATAGTTTCAAAGCCTATAGTTGGTGATGCAGGTAGAGCTCATAGAGTTTTTACAGCAGTTGATCAGCGTCAGGCAAATCATCAGGGAACAATGGTGCTATTAGAGGTATATCTCTTTCAGTATTGTTTGATTCAGGAGCTACAAATTCATTTATTTCACCATCTATAGTTTCTAAGTGTAAGCTGGATGTGGTGAAGCAAGATCATTGTTGGCAAGTGGAACTAGCCTCAGGTTTTAAGGTCTCCACAGACTCTATAGTTCATAAGTGTGGGCTTAGCTTAGGAAGCTTTGATATGGTAGTGGATCTTCGAGTCATACCCCTTGGTTCCTATGATGTGGTGTTAGGCATGGACTGGCTTGGATCTCATAGAGCTAGTATAGATTGCAGGAAGAAGATTATTTTGTGCCAAGATGACCAAGGGAATGATGTGCAGATAGTTGGGATACCAAGGCCTATATCTCTGCGGATGATTTCTGCTATGCAATTGAAGCAAAGTTTCCATAAGGGATGTTAGATATTTGGTTTTATGGTAAATGATCTTGATGAGGAAGATCCCATGAGGGGGACTTTAGATCACCTAATTTTGTAGGAGTATGCAGATTTTTTTCCAAGTGAGATTCCAAGCATGCCTCCAAAGAGGGACATTGACTTTAGTATTGATCTGATTCTTGGAGCGAAACCTATCACTAAAGCTCCTTATCGCATGACTACACAGGAATTGGGTGAGCTAGGTCTTTAGCTAGAGGAACTTTTGGCCAAAGGGAGCATTCGACCTAGTGTATCACCATGGGGAGCTCCAATGCTCTTTGTGAAGAAGAAAGATGATTTTTTGCGCCTTTGTATTGACTACAGACAGTTGAATAAGGTGACTATAAAGAACATGTATCCCCTGCCTAGGATTGATGACTTATTTGATCAGATCAAGGGAGCCACAGTATTCTCCAAGATTGATCTTAAGTCAGGATACCACTAGCTTCAAATTAAGGAAGTAGATATTTAGAAGACCGCTTTTCGAACTCGCTATGGGCATTATGAGTTCACAGTGGTACCTTTTGGGTTGACTAATGCTCCATCAATTTTCATGAGTTTGATGAATGGTGTGTTCTGATCTTATCTGGATAGGTTTGTACTCATGTTTCTTGATGACATATTGATATATTCTAGGACTTAGAAGGAGCATGAGGAACACCTACGGTTGGTATTGCTGTGTTTGAGAGACAATCAACTTTATGCCAATGCAGCTAAGTACAAATTTCAAGCCGGAGATTCATTATTTAGGGCGTGTTATTTCAGGTGATGGTATTTTAGTGGATCCTACAAAGATTCAAGCGATAATAGATTGGCCTACACTGACTAATATGTCAGAGATCTGTAGTTTCATGGGTTTAGCTAGTTATTATCGTAGATTTGACCAGAACTTCTCTAGGATAGCACATCCTATCACTTCTCTTCAGAGGAAAGGAAAGAAGTTCATATGGAAAGAGAAATGTGAGGAAGCTTTTCAGAAGCTCAAGGAGCTTTTGACCAGTACACTGATTCTAGCCATACCTGATCTAGAAGGTGATTTTATGGTGTGTACAGATGCTTCTCTTGAAGGGATTGGGATAGTGTTGATGCAGAATGGATGGGTGATTGCGTATGAATCATGTAAGCTCAAGGATCATGAGTTAAATTATCCTACACATGATCTTGAGTTAGTAGCAGTAGTTCATGCTTTGATAAGGTGGAGACATTTCTTGTTGGGGAATAGATTTGAGCTACATAGCGATCATCGTAGTCTTCAGTACATTTTTACTCAGCCTAATTTGAATGCTCGCCAGAGGCGATGGATGGAGTTTCTATGCGAGTATGATTTTGAGGTTAAGTCCATTCATGGTAAGGAGAATGTGGTGGCAAATGCTTTGAGTCGCAGGAGACATGTGGTATCATCAATGACTCTTAGTATGGATTTGAGGAGTCAGATTCTTCAAGCACTTCCTAGGGATTCCTGGTATCAGGAAGTGTGCAGAGAGATAGATTCAGGAAGATCTTTGGAAGATAAGTTTGCAGGTTATGTTTGAGAATCAGATGGTCTTTTAAGACATTTGGGGAGGATATATGTGCCATTTTTGGATGAGCTTCGCACCTTGATATTGGAAGAAGCCCATCATACACCTTACTCAGCACATCTAGGTGTCAAGAAGATGCATGCTGATTTGAAATGTTTGTTCTTTTGGTCTGGGATGAAGTGAGATATTGCTAATTTTGTGGCTAGGTGCCTTGAGTGTCAGAGAGTTAAGGCAGAACATCAGCACCCAGCTGGACTTTTGTAGCCTAATCTCATTCCTTCTTGGAAATGGGATATCATCTCCATAGATTTTATAGTGGGATTACCTATGACAGTTCGACGTCATGGTGCTATCATGGTCACCATTGATCGGTTCACTAAGGTGGCGCATTTTTCACTGATTAGGTCTTCCTACACAGTAGCTTCTGTAGCTAATGTCTTTATGCGTGACATTGTGAGATTACATGGTATTCCTAGAAAGATCATTTCTGACAGGGATCTTGTATTCACATCTGCATTCTGGACATTGTTGTAGCATGAGCTTGGAGCGCAATTAAACTTCATTTTGGCATATCATCCAGAGACTGATGGTCAGACAGAGAGGGTGAATTAGGTTTTGGAGGATATGTTACGAATGTATGTGATGGATAGGCAGACACATTGGGAGGATTATCTCTACCTGGTGAAGTTTGCTTACAACAACGGGTATCATAGTTCTATTGGCATGACACCTTTTCAGATATTATATGGACTTCCTTGTCATACACCATTGAGTTGGGACAGTCTTGAGGATCGCATCTTGTTGGGTCCTGAGATGCTTCATGATATGGAGCAATAGGTAGTACGTATCCACGAGCACTTGACTACGACACAGGATAGGCAGAAGAAGTATGCTGATGCTCATAGGACTGATAAGCAGTTTGTTGTGGGTGATAAGGTTTTCTTGAGAGTGCGACCGCGAAAGAGTCCGATCTGATATGGAAAGGGTTCTAAGCTAGCACCTCGCTTTGTGGGACCATTCGAGATTCTAGAGAGGATTGGCCCGGTTGCTTACCGCCTTGCTCTACCGCCCAGCCTATCTCACATTCATGATGTTTTCCATGTTTCAGTGCTTCGGTAGTATATTCCTAATATTGTACATGTTCTTGATTGGAATGCATTGCAGGTAGAGGATGGGCAGCTGGCTTTGGAGCCGGTTTGTATTCTGGAGCAGCGGGAGTTGACCCTCAGGGGTCAAACCATCGAGCAGGTAAGGGTCTAATGGGACCCTACTGATGATTCTTCAGCTACATGGTAGGATGCAGCTAGATTGAGGGAGTTATATCCCTACTTGTTTGTAGGCTTCTAGGAGTAAGCCTAACCCAAGAGGGGGTGGATGCAGTGCCTACCCTCATTCACATCTTTTTTGGACATATTGTTGCTATTATTATCAGACTATGATGGACTAGTTTTATGTTGATGGATTAGTGGTATTGTTTTGACACTGTCAGACATTATGTTAATGATTCAGTGGTTATGTGATGAGATCATTTAGACTTTACATTTCATGCATACATGATGATCATTATATTGTTTTCAGCTATTGTTGATGTTTAGTTGATGGTTATTATCTCATGTGTTTTATTATGGATACTTACCCCATACTTGCATGTGTATGGTGTGCATATTTTCTTATTGTATTGCATTTCTGATGTGGTTAAGGAAGGGAGTCGCAGTCACCTGCTTAGTCAGGATCTACGCGATGCACCACTTCATGCCATTGTCTGTTTAGCTTAGCATTATATATATTGTATGTATATGCATGGTTTTTTTGCAGGTTGCAGGTACCGGGTATCAACTTCCCTGAATTGCCAGGATGAGCATACCCTATTATACTATCTCAATGATAAGAGAAGGGAGATAAATTCTCAAGTCCAAATCCCAAACCTTTAAACCAATTTTCCTAGTGAGGTAGGACAAGTATCTAGATGTTTTACCCACTGAATGTGTTGGATGACATAATTCGTAATTTTTAACCCTTTAGACTGATTTTGAGTGATTTACTCTATGATGGGTTTTCATATTTTATCTTGGAGGTCTATGGTGAATTTTCTATTAATTAAGTCTTAATAAATAGATTTAATTAATAAATTAATTATTTGAGAAAATTAATATAAAATATCATGGTCTTTGATATTTTGATAATTAATTAAATGTGAATTAATATTGGGAAAAAGGAATTAAATAAAAGAAAATTATAAATTAAAATTAATAATAATTATAAAATAATAATAAAGTAATAAATAATTAATAATAATAAAAGTTATAAAAATTAAAATGAAAGTTATAAATATTTAAATGGAAATTATATAAAAAGTGAATTGGAGTTGTAAGCTTGCATGGGAGTTAACACACTTTTCTATTTCTCTTGTGTCAACAACATAGGGGTTAGTGCATCAATTAAGCACATGGTGTCTACAACCCTATGGCTCATCTTGAAGGTTGGAAAAGACCCATGCTTAGTTGGTGACACCTTCCAGCTATTTCTAGAAGCCTTCTAGATGTTTCCTGAAATCTCTTTATATTCAGGCATTCTTAGAGGCTTAGAGATAGCGTTTGGAGTGCAATTGGAGCATTGGAGGACTCGAGAACTCTGAAGAAGGGAGGAGCTTGCTCTGCGAGTTTTCTGAGGAAGAGCGATTTATCATCAGAATCAGAGTAGATTCTTGTGATTTTACTTATGCTATTTCCGCATCATGCATTCCCTGTCTTCTTTGTGTCTTCCATATGTTTTCTGAGGAATTTCATATCTCTATTGTATGCATTCTCAATATGGGTGCTTTAATTTATTTGAGAATTTTATGCAAAAATCTGAAAAAACACGGGGCTAGGGTTTAAATTTGTAGCCAAAACCATTAGATGATTTATTGGATAAATTTTGAGACTAAATAGTTTATTGGAATAATCTGAAAATTGAGATCTTTAAATGAATTGTGTATATGCTCATTATAAAATATACATGTTTATAATTTTCACATCTGCATATATATCTATATATATATATATAGATATATATATGTGCTGTGATGTTTAATTCTGCAAGTACATATAAATACACACACACACATATATATATATGTATATATATATATATGCATATATATATATATACATTGAATAATCGTACTTTATAAATCGCAGTAAAAATATATATAAAATCGTGTTGCGATTTATATGAGATCAACATTTAAAAAAATGTTATTGATACCGTTAGTTTAAAAAAAAAATGTATATAATAATGTGTAGAGGGGCAGGTTATACCCGTACCCCCCCTTTCTCCCCACTGATCTTTACATAGGCAGGTCGCAGGGTACCTGCATGCGCAGTGTACCCGCGACACGGTACTGCCATATGGCAGTGGTCGCAGGGTACTTGTGGATGCAGAGTACCCGCGACGGGTTTAAGTCACGTGCCAGCAATATGATCGACGATGAATTCAATATTAATTGCCTTTGGTTTGGTTATTAATTGTTATATATGGAAATCGATTTTTATAATTCGATTTTATATTTTGTTTTAATAAAAATGTGAATATTAATAATTATATATATATATATATATTTTTATATATGTATATATATATATATTTATATATAAATATGTATATATATATATGTAAGTATGTATATATGTAAATTTAAGTTATTGTAAAAATATTTTAAATGTATGAATAATAACTTATCAATTATTATTAAAATAAAGAGATATTAATAATTAACTTAATTAAACTTAGTTTAATTAAGGTTGATTATTAGAACGTGTCATAAATTGAAGTTTTGAAATATGTAGATTTTGTTGATAATATTGGAATCATTGTGAATGTTATTTTCAAACAATGTTTATATAAACAAAATATTATTAGATCAATTAGAAAATTGAGTCTAATGGTTTTGGGGAGAAACTTTTATCTACTAAACAAAAACATGGGTTAGCTTAAACATGAAATTTCTCCACTTGATATTTAAATTGGAAAACGTAAGCTGAGACTCTTGCATTTAAATTCAAGTTTGTAAACTTAGCAAAACCTGTGTTTGCATTGTGTATTCTTTATCTATTGTTTTTGGTTTTGGGTTGACTAGTGTTGACCAGTTATAGGACGTCTACTAGAGGCTTGGGAGTTATGTGATTGTGATGTCATGATGATGTTTTAATCTCGATCTTTATAAACCCAACCATGGTTATGTGATGGAATGCTCTATGTATTGGATGCGATTATTGATTGTTATAGTTGAGATTCTTATGTATGAGACACTTGATTTAATCATTATTTTTCCTCATCGATCAGTTATCCTTGTTTATTTTCTAGTCACCATGATGGGACTGTGATGTGGATTTATTCTCGATGATGTCATGTTGTGACATGTTTGACTCAACCATTTTTGGAGTCTTCGATCAGTGTGATTGAGATATATTTTGGTTATTGAGAACCATTGGATACTTTGATTATCAGTGATACTTCAGTTGCCAATAGAGAGCTGTTGTGTTCATGATTTTCTATGGATATTTTCTCATGGAGATTTAATGCTTTTATGCATATTTGATGATTTTATTATGGATTATCTTTTGTGATTTTGAGATTTATGATTCCATGAGCATTAGGGTAGGATATCTGCATGTAGTGATGGGAAGTGGCTTGCAATGGGGGGTCGGGGCCCTAAGAGGCTACCAGGGTAACTCATTGTAAGTTGGATTAATAAGTGATAACTTTCACACCTAATACTAACTAAATGAACCTAAAAAGATAAGTATTTTGTTCTCACCCATGCCTTGAGTTCTTGTATAGGCTAGGATGGGAGTAGTGAGAATGCATGGTTGTGACCTTGCATTCCGTAGTATGCCTCGTCAGTATGAGAGGATACTAGTGGCCGCATGGAATTAGTATGGACCTGTGGAGTTTAGCTAACTGTCAGGGTAAGTTGTACGTGATAATTGCGATGACACTTTCCCACTTGCATAGTAGGTTCCTACATGTCATTATGTGCCTCTGGGATTAGATGTCAGTTTTTGTGTTTGGAACCTTTGAGTTAGTATACTTTTAGGATTCCTAGACTTATAGATATTTATGCTATGTGATTTTGATAACCTATTTGGGACTTGAGATTATCTCCTCAGCACAGTGGGAGTGGACCACTTAGGTACCATGCAGTCGGGTGGTAGTGTATTTTCCACTCTTATAATTTGAGATTCATTGAGACATCATGGATGATGCATTCTTCATGATGGTGGATATGTATCCTTTTCATTGATGATTAGCATATGTTAGATGATGTTATCTTATGCTTTTATTTGCATGTTAGATTACTTTCTGCATATGATGTTGTATATGTTAGGAGTGACATTCCTACTATGTTAGTACTGATGATCTCTTCGGTGATTTGGAATTTTATGCATGGAGGGATGGCTAGGATCCACGATGGTCTAATGATGCTATTAACGGTTGGGAGAAACCGTGCACTTAGTATTATGTTTGATCTTTATGATGGATGTATATGTCTTCTACGATGATGTATCATGTGTATCATGTGATTATATTTACTTTGGTGTATCATGGATTAGAATAGGATGATGTACCTTATTCTATGTATGTATATTCTTTTGAGCTTGTCATACCCTGTGACATGTACAGTGGATGATTGAGCATTTTGAAATGTAATGAGTAAACATTGGACTTATCATTATTATTTCGTGTGGTTGTTGTACTAGATGGATTCAAGTATGTTAGCTAATTTGTATGTAATTAAATGTTAAGGGATCTTAAAGAATGTAATCTATTTTGTATGTTATGTTTAATTTCAGATGGACATTACTATTGCTTCCGTTACTGTGCATAAGTTATATGTGGAATTTACTTTCATCTTTTAAAAAAAAAATGCTACCAAACTTAGTGAAATTCTAGGTTAATTCTTTGGATCCCTTGGCAAGGCATTACATGATTTATTAAAAATACGAGAAAATATATGTTTCTTATCAACATAATTATCACAAATTTTTATGGTGCAAATACTAGTAAACAGAAATTAATTTAGATTAATAATTAAAATTTTAATATAAATATATTATTAAATAAAATGTTGAAATTATGAAATTTTATTATTTAAAAATTAACTTTTTTTATATCAATATATTATAAAATAAAATGTTAAAATTATGAAATTAAATTATTTTTTGTTATAATTTAAAATTATAATTATTTATATGTTATAAATTTAATTTTTTCCAAGATAAAAGTAAACTAAATGTCAAAAATTTTAAGATCACATTTTATAAAGTATGTACTTAATCAACTCAAGGCAAAAACATAAGGGTTGAAGTGGAATTTTCAATTTAAATATTATCAAGATGATAGCCAAACTTACAACTATATTTTTAAATTCATGACACAAAAATAATCGTAGGAGGAAAATTATTTGGATAGAATAAGATAAGTTGAGCCTAAAATTCATATCATTTTTTTGGAAGGGTACTATCGTTTCATGTACAAAAATATGCAACTGCTAGTTAAACTCATATTGTATTTTTCATTATTTGTCAAGCAAACCTATTATGTGATTATGATAAATAATAGTTATTCATGATATTATTTTTCGCTTGTGTTGTTCTATTTTATTCACATGTACATTACTTAATTTAATATGAAAAATATTGATTTAAAACTATTGTGAAAATTTGCATTTTTTAAATCAGATTTTGTCTTCTTTTCCATATATATATATATATATATATATATATATATATATATATATATATATATATATATATATATATATATATATGACTGCAGAAATCGGTGCAACACGACCCCCCTATAAACTGCAGTGAGCTTGGTAAACTTTTTAACGTGACTGGTAGTGCTGGCGCAACACGCCCACCGGTACCACGAGGACGGAGGAGACTAGAACCCATGACCAACCCCCTGCAACAAGGAAGATTTAGCCAATTGTATTCTATTATTTCATTTCCTTTAATCTATTTTTGATTTAAAAAATAAAATTCATTTATTTCTCCAATGAAAATTATAAGATTATTTTTGGTAACTTTCTAATTCTAATATAATTTTATCTTGATCTAATGCGGATAAGATTGATTATTTCAATGATAAGTTTCTAATTTATTATTTCTACATGGATGTCATTTTTTTTTCAATAAATCTATTTTCAAGTCTTGTGCTTGGTGTATTGATGCAATAAATTGTGAGTCATTCCCTTGTTTTTTATTTTTAATTAGATTTTATCTTCCTTTCTATATTTTTTATATTTAGTTTACTATTTTAATCCCTTTAACCCATCTTTATTTTTCAAAATAAAAATTGCTTGTTCCCCTAGTGAGAATAAGATTTCTTTTTGGTAAGTTTCTAATTCCAATATAGTATTATTTTGGTATGATGAGGATAAGATTATTTCAATGATAAGCTTCTAATTGACTGAATTTCTCTCCATGTTGCATGCATATCAATTGTTTTCTACTGAGCCATTTTCTAAGTCATATACTTGGTGTCTATTGATGCAATTCTTAGTTGTGTTGTCTTCTTTAATAACAAAGGTGATCATAGTTTTTTGCTTTGTATGGAGTTGCTAGATCATATTATTTTTCATTGCAAAAATTTATGCATAGTTAATATTGATTGTAGAAGCTAATTTTTTTTTCTAAATGTAGATTAAGTTTTATTCATTAACTTTTTAAAGAATTGTAGAATCTTATTTTACAAATGATTGTTGCCTTTGATGATATTTAAGATGGAAAAAAGAACACAAAAGCATCCTCTTACCTTTATATGGAAACACCTTTTTCCCAAATTATTTCTTTTTTGGTTTTTGATAACTTCAATTAATAAGATTTGATTTTTAAAAACTCTCATACATTTTTCTTTAAAAAAATTAATGTTCATTTTGTAATTTTGAAAGAATTAAATTGGAGATTTCTAATCGATTTTTAACATTTCACCTATAGATCATACTCTTATATTTCATGAAAAATAATAATATTAAAGGTTGCAAAAACCCTAAAATGTGAGCTTCCTATTTGGGAGGTATTGGATTTGAGCCCAGTCATTATTTATAAATAATAATAATTAATTAAAAAAATAATAAAAATTAAGAGAAAAGGAAAAAAATAAGTCTAAAAAAATTGAGATCATGATATCATTTATTTAATTTTTACTTTATTTGATAATTTATTCTTAAATAAATTAATAAGAATGACACATTCCAATTTTAGAATAGATATTTAAAGTTTCTTAAATGAGAAATATGTTTATACAATGAAAAGGAAAGATAAAAAAGGTCATAGAAAAAACTAGAGCTTCCTTCTAAAATTTAGAAAAATGTAAAAAGTTATGTCTATTGTAATTTTACATAAACTAACTTATTTTTTTCTTCATCAGAACGCTTATTTCTAATGACAAAAAGATATTTCTTTTACCATGGAAATTAGTTCTATATAAATTTAACAATATTTTGTTTTTCATTAACTTTCTTCAAATATTGCATAGCTTCTAATCATTCCACTCTAATGTAAAACTAGTAGTTGTACATTTTTGTATGCACAACGATAAGCTGATAGGAGTGATATATTTAATGGGATGAAAAAATGGCATAACTAATAATGAGGTTTTGATCAAAGGAATATACTTCAACATGACATAAAATATAATAGTTTTAATTTTAGAAAACCAAAATAAACAAGAATAGAACTTTGAGAATATGTGACTGACTATGAAATCTTAAATTAATATTATGGAAGAGTAAGGAACATTAACTGAGAAACATTTTTAGATCTTGTGTGGATATTATTTCTAAAGACAATTCAAATAATTTTATTATAAGAAAAGCTATGAAAATTTGAGACAAACTTATTGTTGAAAAATAACATATTATTGGTAAGCTAGACTTTGCATATCCATGCAAATTCTCAAGTACTCATGTTCTCATTTTTGAAGATGATCTATATATCATATGCAATGCAAATTGTTACCATATATTTTCCTTGATGTGCAAAGTTACCACCCAAGTGTCATTTTGCAACTCGAAGTTGAAGCCTGATTTACTTCAAGTTCGAGTTTAGCTTCACTCTTTCCTTTTTGTCTCAGCAAGGTGTCTTCCCCATCGACCTAGGTCCACTTTTTGAAGTTGAAGTTGAAGTAGAAGTTGATTCAAACTTCAATTTCAACTTCAACTTTGAGATTTTCTGACGTGTGCTTGTTTTCTGCAGAAAGTGCATAGTGAGATTATAAATTCATCTTTATGAGCCAAAGGAATGGGTCCCACCTTAAGGTGACATTGAAGACACAAAAGGCAATAATTATGGTAATTATGAGAAATCGTGCTAAAGTATGGTTACTTTATGGAAAAAGGTGGCACATGGATTTTGTGACATCATGAAAAGTTGAGCCTCACACAGATGTGACAGATATTAAATGCTAATAACCTTGCAAGTCTTGTCAAAGTATAGATGACACATTTGTAATAAATTCTTTCCACCCACTCAAATCTGTCCTTGGATTTTCAAGAAACCATCTTGTATAATTACCTTATGTCCTACATGAGTGCTCATTTAATCACCTTGAGCTCTTGATGCTGACTAGTAAGCAAGGAAAATGGAAGTCTAAACTCTACCAAAAACTATAAGTGCATTAGCTCCCTCACTCTATCATTTTTTGTGCTTGGTTTTCATTTAAAGTGTTTTGGTTTAGTTCTATAAATCTGTGTCTTTTAAATTGAACCATGATGCTCTTCCGCCCCAAAATGCCCAAGCTTGAAAAAACTTTCCTATTGAGTTCCTTACCTAAAATTCAGGATACTTTCCTAGTAAATAAAAGATTGCTAGATATAATTGAGTAGGCAAAGAATGCCCAGTCTAGTCCTATATATCATAAACTAGTTAGTAGTGGGTTATTAGAAGCTATCACTTTCCCACTAGCGATATAATGCTCACAATTGGTTGTTGAATGTGCAAACTACTACAATCCCAACACTAGATGGATAAAAAAAGTTTCAAGGGAGGTGTTAGTAAGAATAAGAAGGACAAGTCTTAGTGCAACCCTAAGAATCCCTCATAAAGAACCCTATGACCCATGGACCTTTGAGGAATCTGAGCATCTATATCATGATAGAAAGAAAGATTATGACAACATTGTGGCTCAAACTTGGTTGTTGAGACCAGCTGAAGGGGGTTCTAGATTGCCTAAGCCTTTGATGATTGAACATTTCATTAGGGAAATTGTAGACATTGTGTTACTCTTGAACATGATCAAACACAATGACCACACTTTCCATTGGGAAAGCTTGATGTACCTTTTCATTCTGAAAATTATTGAAGGTGAAAAATTCATAGATTGGGCAGATTTAATAGCTGAAACTTTGCATAAGGGTCTTATATTAGTAAGTAGTTTCAGCCCATTTTTTCTGTGCTCCTTCTTAGTTTATATTCTAGCGGCATCCAAAGAATGGGGGGGACTTCCACATATGCCCGAGGCTAAAGAGATAACTATCTACCCATACTACAAAGTCCTTCATGCAACTGAGTCTTGCAAGGAATTTAGGAGGGTTAATGATGACTTTCTTGGGAGGTTAGTTTTTGAGCTCCAAGGTCACGAAAATCATAGGTTATCAGAGGAATCCATGCAGGCTATTAAAATTTATGGTTATTTTTATATCGAATTCCCTAAATTTACATATCTCAAAATTAGGGGTTTTTCTTGAAAACCACTTAAGTTGCCACGTTACTGTTTAGACAATATTGTTTTATAAAACATATGTAGGTAGCTCATTTATGTGTTTGACTCCTCTAAAAGTACAAAGAAGTCAGCCTCATTCTTGTTCCCTATTGAAATTGGTCGCTATAAGTGTTCAAACTACAAATAGGCCAAGTTAGCACAAATTGCATTGTCACATTTATGCCTCAAACCATATACTCCTAGAAAAGAGTTCGATTATGCAAGATTTTCTAGGGATGATTTTAGGCATGCATCTTCATTAACCCATGTTCCTCATTTGGAAGATTATTGAGAAAATTGTCCCAATGAATTTGAAGTTAGAAAGAGATTATGGTCCAGATTGACAGTCAATTAGATTAGTATGTTTAAGGTAGATCTCAATACACATGGGATAAAAGAAGATGAAGCTGAGGAGGTGATTGACCCATTCTATGTTGAACAAATTGAATGCATACCCATCCTTGAGCTTGACTGGACTAAGAGGGAAGAAGATGACCTAATGTCCCATACTTCAGAGGTGTTGAAGAGAACTGAGAAATGGTTGGAATCAAAGAATGTTGAATCAACTACTCTCAAAGTCCCAAAAAAATACTTGAGGGCTAAGCATAAAAAATCATAGCCCAAACCTAAGGCCATCTCTAATCTTGATGTTGCTAACTTTGTTGCAGGTTCTCCTAAAGCTAAAGCTAAAGTCAAAGTTGAAGTAATTCCCAAGCCAGATAAACTTCAAGTTTAAGAAAAGGTCCCAAAGTTCAAAAGGGTAACTCATTCCAGCACTAAGGAGGCAAGATTGAGCAAAGAAAAGGAGACAATCACAGTTGACCTAGATCTTAATGAAGCAAAAGAAAGTTTGAAGTAGTCTCCCATTTCCCTCATGGCTGATAATACCCTAGAGCCTCAAAAGTCTCTCAAAAATACTAGTTCTCAATCTGATGCCTTGGCCTTAGCAAAAATTTCTCCTATGGCATGTAAAGAACCAACTACCCCCAAGTGGCTGGAAACTTCTATTGAAAAGAAGAGGAGTCTAGTACCAATATCCATGCCTATTGATGACCTAGTCAGAAAATGCCTGGGAAAGCCTTCAAAAACTAAAAGGGCCAAAACTGTGTCTAGATTGAACTTTGATAAAAACTTGGGACACTAGACAACTGAAATAGCCAAACCACTAAAAGACAGTTCCCTTGAAAACTCTCCCCTTATGACTATTAGATAATGAGAGTTAATCTTGGAAATGGGAATCATGTAGTTGATATGAAGATTTTTGAAGCTTCAAACAAGAAGATAGCAGATAGAGTTTGGAAGGATGCTCAGGACAAGCAGGAAATGAAAGAGGCAATGAAAATCATGGCACAATATATCAATGCCATCTTGGATCCAGAACCCAAAACTCTGAATGAGATGTCAACAATGGTGGATTTATCCTCTTCAGCAAATCAACAATTTCCTAACAATCTACAGAAGTGACAAACTATTGTAAAAACATCTAAGGAGTGGCTACAATATGTCCTAAAGAAAACTGAGGAACAAATTAGACTTTTGGACAAGGCTTCAAAGAAAACCACTGTTGTCATTAAAAAGGTGGAGTCTAGCAATGAAGGTTTTGAACAAGAGAAAAATAACTAAGTGAAGGTGGTTCTTTGGATTGAAGAAATTTAGGGATTTGGTTTACAAAAATTTCAAGCTAAATGCCATGTTGCTGGCCGTGGTGGCAAAACCTTGCATGTGATTAAGGATTGCATCGAATGGAGGAATGAGGCACTAGTCCAGTTAGTCACCAAAATCAAAGAAATCTTGGATAGCCTCAGGCTTGCGGATGAAATCATTCAAGGTGATTTGAAGCAGTTCAGTAAGCATTGTGCAGGAAAATAGAATGACTCCATTGCCCTTGTGGAAGAACTGATAAGTGAAATCCAAAGAGAGTTCTAGGAGGTCCAAGACAAAATGCCATGTAGGTCAAATTTCTCCAATGTGTCTCATACTGAGGCTATGTTGATAATAAATTTGAAGCATTTGGATATTGACATAGAGAAGATGAAAGAACTTAAGAGAGAAAAAGAAATATAGAAATAGAGGATGGTGTATATTGGCTTACCTGATTAGTCTATTATCTCTACATTTTTGACTGCATATGAGACATGGAAAGCCGCAAGGATTTCTACTAGTGTGGATAGTTCCTCTTGATGTGGTGCATGATCAATGGGCAACTAGTTTTCTTTTGCCTCTTTATTTCTTTCTGCATTTTAGTTGACATGGTTGTGTTACCTAAGAGACTATTTACTCTTAGCAGGGTAATTTTGGATAACTATCCAACCCTATGCCTATATATGTAATAGATGATATTTTATAGGGTTAATCTCTCCATAAACAAAAAAAAAAAAGAAATACTTTTGTTTTTGATACTCTACACTTTGAATTTTGAAATAGAACATTTTTGAGTTAGCAACAATTGAACTAAAATTCTATAGTTTTATGTACTGAGACTTCTTGAAGTAGATACTACTATCTACTTTATAGTGATGTGCATTCTTGTGGCTATATGTTATTGTGGAGGCGAAGTTGTATGTTGTTGTGCATTCTGGAATTATTTGATTTCAAATCTTAAAGATTGTGGGAGATTGAATCTATGTTATTTTACCATCAATCTTTTGTTTTAACATTCAATCATGTATATGATATTGATTGTTAAGATCAAATGGTTTTTAAGCATTAGCATTTATCTTCTATTTATGAGATGAGTTTGATATTTTATGTATTTTCAATAAAATACTTATTGAGAAGAGTTTCCCTCAGTAGAGGAATAAACAATTATCTTTTCATGAAGGTTAGTTGCACCTTGAATAGCATAAAGTAAACCTCTTAAGCAAAGAATTCCTCATCAATAACTAGGAATTCAATTTGTTAGTTTACAATTTTTTCCCTTGTTCAAATTGTCAAAATCTTGGGAAAAAATTGTTTACTAACACAAATGATGTTGATTTTGGCTCATTCCTTTAGCCTTTGCCTCTCCCTACACATGCATGAATTTGACATATTTAACCCCAACTTATCGACATAAGTATTGTAAATAGTTGGATACTTTTCAATTAATTACATAAATATTCATACATCAACCCTAGTATATATAGTTCATATCAACCTAAATCAAATAGTTTGTCCTCCTAAGATTATTTTTGTGGTCATGAACTCAACCATATAGATGTAGACTTGACCGCGCCATCTTGGCAACATTTAAATTTAAAAATTAGAACTCAACTCTATTATGTTTTTTCCTTGTGTTGATTAAGTACACATTTTTAAAAATGTGATGGTATGTGTTAGTATTTATGAAATTTGGTTAAGTTTTATCATCCAAATATCTTATCCTCTATATTGTATTCACATAATTTTATATTAAATCATTATAATTAGTATTAAAATTTCAATCAAATTGTAAATACTTTTTTCCTTTAAATATTAAAAAAGAGCTAAGCATGTGAATATAAGTCAAGAAAATAATAAAGGGAAACTCTATATTGAGTAGGTTCAAATATATATATAAAGAACAAATCCAAAACCCAAACTTAGACTTGAGAATTTGATATCAAATAAAATATAAATTCAATAGGTAGTTGTGTCAAATGTGCTTTCCACAAATAGCTAGTCACAAGTTTAGGTTTATGTATAGAATTAAGGTTAGACTACGAGTTTACACAATTCTTGGTATAATGGTTAAGGATAGAAATGTTTGTATTAGGGTAAGTATTTAAGGTTATAGTTTAGAAAATAGTAATAAGGATTACCATTAAGAGTTGGGGGTTAGGATTTAACATATAGTATTTAGCAATATGGGTAGGAATAGTGTAATGATATGAGTTTACATTGTTGTTAGAATTATGTTTAAGGTTAGAGTTTGTATTAGGGTTAGCACTTAGGATAAGGATATGGTGTTAGGATTATAATTTTTAAAACCATATTTTATTTTTTAGGATTAATAATAATAATAACCATAATTTTAGCCTTAATTTAAGAACCCTATAATCATAATTTAAAATTTGTAATTTCTATTATACATATTTAAATAAAATATTATTTAGTAACTAAAGTTAAATTTGTACTTTGTAAGATATGACACTAGGGTAAGTGCACAAAGTTGTGGTGCCAAAAGGGGGGTATAAGTGGACACCTTTTTCCTGAAATCTGCAAATTTTGAACTTCAACAAGAATTTCAAGATAGTTACGCTCAAAATTTTCAGATATGACCAAAAAAAAAGTTGTAGTCCTTTGCATCTAGTTTCTAAACTACTAATTTTTTTTCAAAATGGTTTAGTTTTAGGTCCTCAAAAAAGAGGGCCACAAAAAGTGGTACTGTTTATTCCAGAAAAACATAGCACAGTACAAAGTGTGGCCCCCCTAAAATTTTAACTTTTTTTTTGAAATTTTTTAATCGCTCTAGTCAAAAGTTACTTAACACTATGTAGTTTATCCCAGATTTTTTGAGTAATTTTATAATGTCTATTTTTTTTTTAACGAATTTTTTAACTAGACACATCCCAAAAACGTGAAATATCTATTTGCTCCCCCTAGAAATAATTGAAAACTAATCTAAAATCAAAACTTTTTTTTTCAAAGTGTGTAGAATGGAGTCTAGTTTCTAAAAAAACAAGTTGTTACAAAATTCGATGAATGAGCTAAAATCTATAGCCCAATTAGTACGTGGTGGTTTTTGACAAAAAATGAATATACATTCAAAAGAAATTATCGATGAAAGGCTTGAAATAGTTCAAATTAAAAATAAATTATATGGTTAGATAGCTAACACAAAGACCTATAATGCTATGTAACCTGATCTTATCGATACCCAACCACGAGAAATATTGAAGGGGAGCACAGAAGAAAAAACAATCATTTTTTGTATGTTTGCTGGAAAACATGTCTCGGGCCTATTCATCAAATCCAAACCTTTGGGTTGGATCTCCAAGGCAAAACCAAGCCTTAGGATTGGGTTTGATTAAGGTTTAAATAGTGTGTGCGCCCTATAGCACACACGCACTATAGTGTACACGTGTTATTTAAACCTCAATTCTAAATAGTGTGTGCGCGCTATAGGGTGCAAGCACTATAGTGCACATGCACTATTAAGATCTAAGTTGCAAAAAAGAACTAGGTGGTGGGAATAGGGGAATGGCTATGTGTGTACATGAAAGAGATAGAGTACAGGATGGGAGAGAGAAAGTGAGAAAGAGTAGGGGTGGCAAAGGGAGTATAGGATGAGAGAGAGAGTAGGGGTGGCAAAGAGAGGAAGTGTGAGAGAGAGTACGGGTGGAAAAGAGAGAGTTTGGGATGGGGGAAAGAGATTTAAAGTAGGGGATGAGAGAGAGTATAGGTTGGGAGAGAGAGATTAAGAGTAGGGGATGGAGGAGAGAGAGAGTAGGTGATGGGAGACAGAGTGGGAGAGGAAGGACTTGAGAGAGAGGAGGATGGGAGTGCATGTGTGTGAAAGAGAGAGAGTATGGAATGGGAGAGGGGGAGACAGGGGGGAATAGAAATGTGTGTAAGAGAGAAAGAGAGAGAGAGAGAGAGAGAGAGAGAGAGAGAGAGAGAGGAGGGGATAGGAGAGAGTATGAAAATTTAAGAGAGACTAGAGGGTAGCAGAGAGAGAGAGAGAGAGAGAGAGAGAGAGTGGAGAGGGAGAGAGTAAGAGTGAGAGTGAGAGAGAGAGTAGGTAGTGGGAGAGGGAGTGGGAGAGGGAGAGAAAGTGAGAGAAAAAGTAGGGGATGGAAGAGGAGAGAGGGGGGATAGGTGTGTGTGTGTCAAAGAGAGAGTTTCAAGAATGAGAGAGTGGAGAGAGAGAGATAGAGAGATTAGGCAATGGTAGAGGGATGGGGGAGAGAGGGAGAGTGTGTGTGTGTGTGTGTGTGTGAGAGAGAGAGAGAGAGAGAGAGAGAGAGTAGGCAGTGGGAGAGGGAGTGGGAGGGAGAGAGAGGTGGAATGGAAGCATTTAAGAGAGATAGAGTAGGGGATGGGAGAGAGTAGGCAGTGGGACAAGGACTACGAGAGAGAGAGAGGGGGGGGGGAATGGGAATGTGTATTTATTTATAAGAGAGGTAGAGTAAAGGATGGGAGAGAGTGTGAGAGTTTGAGAGAAAGTAGTAGGGGATGGGAGAGAGAGTGAGAGTAAGGGATGGGAGAGAGAGAGAGAGAGAGAGAGAGAGAGAGAGAGATTAGAGAGGAAGAAAGAGAACTTGAGAGAGATAGACAGTAGGCAGTAGGAGAGGGAGTGGGAGAGGGAGAGGGAGAGGGAGAGAAATAGGGGGGATGGGAGTGTGTGTGACAAATGTAGAGAGTAGGGGATGGGAGTGTGTGTGACAAATTGGAGAGAAGAAGAAGAGTGGGGGGATAAGAGTGTGTGTATCTATGAAAGTGAGAGAGTAGGGGATGGGAGAGAGTTTGAAAGTGTGAAAGAAGGGGGTGGCAGAGAGAGTATGATGATGGGAGAGAGAAAGTAGGCGATGGAAGAGGAAAAGAGAGAGGGGGGATGGGACTGTGTGTGTGTGTGTAAGAGAGATAGAGTAGGGGATGGGAGAGAGTGTGAGAGTAGGGGATGGATGAGAGAGAGAGTATGATGATGGGGGAGAGAAAATAGGTGGTGGGAGAGGGAAAGAGAGAGGGGGGATGGGGGTGTATGTGTAAGAGAGATAGACTAGGGGATGGGAGAGAGTGAGAGTGTGAGAGAGTAGGGGATGGGAGAGGAGAGAGAGAATAGGGCATGGGGGAGAGTGTGAGAGTGTGAGAGAGTAGGGGATGGGAGATGAGAGAGAGAGCAAGGGATGGGGGAGAGAAAGTAGGTGGTGGGAGAGAGAGTGGGAGAGGCAGAGAGAGCTTGTACAAGATGGGAGAGAGAGAGAGAGTAGAGAGGGAGAGAGAGAACTTGAGAGAGAGGTAGTAGGTAGTAGTAGTGTGAGTGTGAGAGAGAGTAGGGGGTGGTAGAGAG
The DNA here is from genome assembly GCA_028749045.1 of Cupressus sempervirens. Lineage (NCBI taxonomy): Eukaryota > Viridiplantae > Streptophyta > Pinopsida > Cupressales > Cupressaceae > Cupressus > Cupressus sempervirens. The sequence goes on along the minus strand of CM053785.1, from coordinate 20,386,853 downwards.
AGTATAATGATGGGGGAGAGAAAGTAGGCAGTGGGAGAGGTAGACAGAGGGGAAATGGGAATGTGTGTAAGAGTGACAAATTAGGGGATGGAAGAGAAGAGAGAGAGTAGGGGATGGGGGAGAGAAATTAGGTGGTAGGAGAGGGAGAGAGATAGGGGGGATAAGAGTTTGTGTGAGAGATCTAAAGAGTCGGGGATGGGAGAGGAGAGGGGGTGAGATAGGTAGAGAGAGTAGTTGGTGGGAGAGGGAGAGTGAGAGAGAGTAAAGGATGGGAGAGATTAGGAAGAGAGAGAGGGAGGGGATGGGAGAGAGAGTAGGGAGGATAGAGAGTAGGGAGGATGGGGAGTGATGTGTTTTGAGAAAGTAGGGGGTGGAAGAGAGAGAGTACGACAATGGGGGAGAGAAAGTAGGCGGTGGAAGAGGGAAAGAGAGAGGGGGGATGGGAGTGTGTGTGTAAGAGAGACAGAGCAGGGGATGGGACAGAGTGTGAGAGTAGGCGGTGGCAGAGAGAGAGTACAACAATGGGGGAGAGAAAGTAGGTGGTGGGAGAGGGAAAGAGAGAGGGGGGATGGGGGTGTATGTGTAAGAGAGATAGAGTAGGGGATGGGAGAGAAGAGAGAGAGAGAGTAGGGGATGGGGGAGAGTGTGAGAGTGTGAGAGAGTAGGGGATGGGAGATGAGAGAGAGAGAGAGAGAGCAGGGGATGGGGGAGAGAAAGTAGGCGATGGGAGAGAGAGTGGGAAAGGGAGAGAGAGCTTGTACAAGATGGGGGAGAGAGAGAACTTGAGAGAGAGAGATGGTAGGTAGTAGTAGTGTGAGGGTGAGAGAGAGTAGGGGGTGGTAGAGAGAGTACGATGATGGGGGAGAGAAAGTAGGCAGTGGGAGAGGGAGATAGAGGGGGAATGGGAATGTGTGTAAGAGAGACAAAGTAGGGGATGGGGGAGAAGAGAGAGAGTAGGGGATGGGGGAGAGAAATTAGGTGGTAGGAGAGGGAGAGGGAGAGAGATAGGGGGGATAAGAGTGTGTGTGAGAGATCTAAACAGTCGGGGATGGGAGAGGAGAGGGGGTGAGAGAGGTAGAGAGAGTAGGTGGTGGGAGAGGGAGGGTGAGAGAGAGTAAAGGATGGGAGAGAGTAGGAAGAGAGAGAGGGAGGGAATGGGAGAGAGAGTAGGGAGGATAGAGAGTAGGGAGGATGGGGAGTGATGTGTTATGAGATAGTGCATATGCACTATCTCAAATCACCAAAAAATGGTCAAAAACCAACCTTGGGGCCCATTTCATCCATTTTTAACTTTTGGTCTATTATGCTCTCTGTTATTTCGACAGAAAACACGCGTTTCAACATCTAGAAAACACCATTTCAACACTTTTGAAAGCTAGCAAACACCAAATTCAATCATTGGATACGTGATTTAAAGAATTTTTTAATATTCTTTTAATAGAAAAGGTTAGTGCAATCCATTTTAAATATTGTTTGTCGATATATAGATACAAATTTGATTATAATTTGATATGTTATGTAATATATAGTGAATTCATTAAAAATTGTATGTTTGAATGAAATGTTATTTCGAAATGGTTAGAAATTTGACAAGTCGTTTGATATATATTGTGTATTCATTCAAATAATTATAATTTTTATATGTAATTGAATAATTTGTAATTTACACATTTTAAGTAATTTGGATGTTTGAATAATTTGACATGTAGAAATCATCATCATGCCAAGGAAGAAACCAAAAATTCAAACAAATGCAGATAGGGAGAGAGATTTGACAATTAAAAGAGATAAAATGAAATTACTACGTGAACAAAGAAAATTGCAAAGCAATGATGAAGAATTAACTTTCGAAGAGGATCAAGAACCACCAGTACAAAGAAACAAGGAGGAAGAATTAGAAAGACAAAGAGAACGAATGAGATTGTTACGCTCAAGAAGACAATTGAGTTGTGAAGCTATACCATCCTCCAATGTTGGAGTCATATCGTCTACTACACCATCTTCGAATGTTGGAGTCATATCATTCACTACACCATCTTCCAATGTTGAAGTCATATCATCCTCTCATGTTGAAGAGACACTGATTTATAGATCCGACGATATGCACACTCCATCATGTCATGTTGAAAGCACAACATCAACACATCAAGTAGGTGATATTCCATCTTTTACATCTTATTGCCAAGGCACATCATCTTCAATTCAAGATATGCAATACACTCAACCTTATATTGATGTTCAAAATGTTGAGAGAATTGAAGAGATTAGAACACCTTCTAGAATTCGTTTTAGAAAACCAAAATATTTGATTGATATTGATACTAACATTTTGAAATCAATGCCTGACAAGATTAGCAAGCATACTTGTCAAAAAAAAGTTAATCATATGTGGAGATTATTTTTTGAAGAATTAAATATTATAGGTCAATGCCAATTATTTGTTGAAATGATGAGGAATTGGAAATTTAGGCCTATCATGAAGATTCTTGGGCTAAGAATGATGGATGATTCAAATGAAAGAAATATTGTAAAGAATCTAATGAGTGCTTATGACAAAGTGGGTTCTAAATCATGCACCAAAGATAGTAATATTACAAGATGAGTACTCACATCGACAATAGTAAGTAGCCAAATGAAGAAAGCTTGACTCATGAGAAAGACAAGCAAAACATTAAAAATTGGTAGAGGTACCTTAAGGAGATCCATGCTAAGGTGTGAGAGATTAGAAGATCCAACAAAAAATGAATTATGGAAATTTAGCGGTAGACTACCGTGAAAGGATAAAGAAATTAGTGAAGCCTTGAAATCATTGATTGAAGATTTTTGGAAAAATAACACACGTGTTTCTCCTAATCAAAGAGATGTTGTAAGAAGGAGGATTGGTAACCAAAATCGTGAGCCACATGCGGAACATTTTTTGGACTCAACTCAGACACAATTTTTTGAAAAATTTATTGGTATGTATCCTCAAATTTGAATAATTCAAAGATTTTTTGAGATGGGTAAACCTTTTTATGTGAAAATATATCACACATGCACAACTTGTTGTTGTAGGATACATATTGAATTTTCTAACCATTTTGATATTTTTAGGCACATATGCGTAGTTTTGCATTATCAGTTTGTTTTGCAGGATTGTGACATAAAAGAGCCACCAAGATCTTCAAGGGAATTCATATCCAACATTTTATGTGAAATAGGGGACAACCAACAATTTTATAAGACATCATGCTTGGATGGTACATGCTTATTTTGTGGTTCTTTGCAACTTTTATCAACTTGTCAACATATGGATAGTACACATGCAATTGGAAATGAAATATAGATTACGAAAAATTCAAGATAGTGACATATACTCTAAAAGATGGGAAACATGGTAAAAGATGTGATCTAGTTATTGAAAAGATTTCAATGTATGAGTTCATGAAGATTTTTTGTGAAAAGATTATGTACGAGTATGCAAGGCATACCCATAGAGCTCGATGGTTGGATTTGCAATTCAAGTTGTGCAAGGATACGTTTCCATTAGATACCATTGTTTCGGTTGTAGATTTTGTAGAGAACTACACACTACAACCACAAAATGAGGTGCAAGCAAAGTATTATACATCTCAACAGGTTTCTATATTTGTTCACATAACATTCATGCATTCACCTATAAGTACAAAGGATGATAGAAAGATTTTGAGGGAGTACCATTTTTACATCAATGATGATCGATCACATTCTACAGAATTTTTACATGGTTGTTTTCAACTATTTTATGGAGATTTGGCTAACAGGGGCATATCATATCATCAACACATTATTTGGTCAGACAATTGTGCATCTCAATTCAAGAATGCATGAATGTTCTATTGGTTGAGCAGGATGCACAAGTTGTGTAGAATTCAATATGTGGAATTTCACAGAGGTTGGTCATGGTAAGAGAGAGCACGATGGTGCAGGCACATGCATTAAAAGAGCTTTGGCTCGTGAAGAACTAAAGTACAAAGATGGAGCAATATTGATAGATGCAAAATCCATCATCCAATGGTGTAACGCTACAATGGGTCCAAGTAAGGAAGGTGAGTCTATAGTTCATAGATTTTTTTGGTTGATAGATAATACTAACATTGTACCATATCAAGATTGTTGCACACTAACAGGAACTAGTGAGTTACACTCTTTTAGAAGCTCTGATGCAGGTTCATGGAGTATCCACACACGAAAAATGGCATGCTATTTTCCATCATGTGCAAAGGAAAATTGGGATGACTGTGAGTCAACTGAATGGGTGGACAAATGGGATATACGGGTTTTGGACCCAATTGACACCTATCGTCCCCCACAAGCACTGGAAATGGTAGAGATGGATTCATCTATTGACTTTATATATATATATATATATATATATATATATATATATATATCTTTGTATCTTTGTAATTTCAATATGTAACTTTATAACTTTTACCCAAGTATTTTTTGAATTAATGACCACATTTTGTACATTTGTCACTGCAGGCCATTGTTTTGCTGTTATTGCACCTAAAGAAAATGAAGAAGGGACAGATTATTATTTGTGTTGTTGTGTTGAAGCCAAACAAAAATTGGATCACTCAGTTATAGATGGTGAACATTTAGAGTACCATGTCGGTGCGGTGGTTGTAATAGGCACATGGCTTAGACAATATCCTATGAAGAATCCTAACTTGTGGTTATTCGAGGATTGGCAAACAGAGAGGAAGATTCTTCATTATTCAAACCTTGTTGTCACATCAAATGTCCACTTGATAAAATATGGTGGAAAACCACATAATAAGATTCTTTGGAAAGTTTGCGAGTCAGACCATGAGGCAAACATTAAAATGTTGAGCAGATCCAGTTGGCTCATTAGATTGAATTGGGAGAGAGAGAAAAAGTGATCAATTGGATCCAAATACAATGTTACAACCTCTTCCCCAAGACTATCACATGACTAAGGTGGACCGTATTGTTATGATGTGTAAGTGATGAGATTTAGTTTTGATTTGTTTAGAATATAGATACATTATTTGAATTTATATTAGATTCTTTAATAGGACCCATTTTTTTAATCTAATCTTAGATTTGTTACTGTGCTAATTCTTCATTTGTAGGTCACCAAATAAGAGGGCTAATAAAGTTGACGCACAAGTGATAAAGGGTGAGATGCCAAAATCATCTGTGAAATGGTATTATCAATTCACATCCTCAATATTTATTAGTGTTCTTTGTTCAAGTACCATTGTATGCTAATCATCTTATGCCTGGAATTGCAGAGGTTAAATTATGTCAATACTAAGGTTTGTAGCATCAATACTAAGGTTTTTAGCATCAATTGGTCATGCTAAGTATAGTAGTTGTATCATGAATCCTTCTGAACCAATATGACTAAGATTCTCAGAAGAAGACTAAACCATATCATTTGTCTACTCCCTCTTTATATAAGAGTTTGTCAAACAATGAGAATGAAACATTGATTATTACTTCCCCCTCAATGTAAAATTCTCATTGATTGCATTTTGTAAAGTTTTAAGTCACTATCAACCTCTATATCATTGTATTCTTCTTATCATCAAATTACACAGCAATGATAATATGAACGATGACTTCTTCACATGAACCTGACAATTATAAATGCTACACCTTAATAAATGTTTGGGGATGGTCTTTACCATTCAAGCTTATAATACAATACATTGGCTTCATTTGTATTTGGAAGTATTTATTATGTTTGTTCCAAAAGTCATTCTTCATTTGCCAATATGAAAATGTGACTATCATGAAAGACATAGTCTTATAATTTGTAATTTGTATAATGGTATAAAATCTTGGTTGTGGGTTTGAATCCATTGCCCCCATGACCCTCCTTCTCATGCATTTATTCTATTTATTCTTCTACCTCCTCCTCCGCTTGGCCATTTTGCAACACCATTTGGATGGAACTCTAGCCTTCCTCAAAACCATTATACATGACCTCTCCTTCTTCAAGATATTCTATAAAAAGTTCCTCAACCCTTGAACCTTTCAAAACCCCAATCTCAATGGAAGGCTTCTAGACCAAAGGAACTAGTAGATCCGGTTCTTTAAGAGAAAGAGACAACAAATCCAATTTTCTAGTGACTAGATGGAAAATTGGGGAAATCATTTCAATTAGTTGTAAATCGAAAGGAATTATAAGTAAACTATATCAATATAATAAGTAACTTGGTAATTATATCAATATAATTTAATTACTAAGGAAATGAATTTATTACTCTAACATATAGTAGATTATTTTGCAGACAAAGGTGTTGAATTTGATGCTTAACAGATTTACATACATGTGTAATAAATAATAAGTGTTGTAGCTTTGGGATCAACACTATAAAATGAAGGATGTCATACTACATTCACAGAGGTACCAAAATAATTTATTTGATATGGAGACAAAAGAAAATGTGTATTCTTCATAACTGCATTTGAGTCTCATGTATTATCATTTTCAGCTATTGACATCAGAGATACCTTTACATCTTCATCATTGTATTGATCAATGAGTCCTTATTACACTCACTAGTTCTAAGCCAATGACTAAGGTATGAAAGAGTTTACATTAAAATTTCATTAGTACTAAAATTCAATATAAAATTCATAGGCACAATTGAGTGGTAACTTTGATGGTTTTTGTAGGGTCTTATTATTCTTGACCATCAGTGTATCCCTGAGGTGTATATACAGAGGAATTATCAGCTAGCTGTAAGAAAATAGTAAGTTTTATGTGTAAATATATATATATATATATATATATATATATATATATATATATTATATAAAATAGTTATTTATTCATATATAATTTTGATTGTAACATGTCGAGTTACAGAAGATTCTAGACTAATGGACTAGTGAGCATGTTAGGAAGACCTCGTTATATACACTGGTCATCTCCCACTTGTTGGCAATTAAAGACAATTAGGGATTTATTTTGTTCCCCTAGTTGGAAAGAGTATATATCTAATGATGTACATTTTACACCTATATGGCATTATTGGGCATATGTTTTGTATAATTTTTTCTATGTATGTCATTTTTTACATATATTTCATGTATGACATTATTAGACATATGCTTATGATATTTCAAATTATTGATAAATGAATTATATGATATTGTTAGACCTTATGGAATCAACTTTGATTTTTTTTTATCACATTGGTTTGATGCTTGTATTCAATCAATCAACATATTTTCCTTTTAATTCTTCCACATTTGGCATATCCATCTAACAATGAACTTATGATACTCCCATCAAGAAGTGCATGATTGCATGGTTTTACGGTGGATGTCCCTCTCTTTTTTAAATTCCAATTTTATTCATCTACATGAGTAAGGGAGATCAATTCCATTTCTTTCAATTTTATTTAAAGGTCATTAAAGTTTTTTCAAACAATGTGATTAAATAAATATTATTCAGCATTTACCTCTATCATCAAGGTTGATTCATTCCTCCTCTTATTTTACCAAATAATTTGGATGAATCATCCATGGCTCCTTACATTTCTTGAAGAAAATTTTCAAAGACTTTGCAACATGTCTTCTCTTCTTCCATATAGTTCATGTTCATTGAAGACATTTGGTCAAACAATATATATGCTTTGTATATTCTCACAACACCAATAGTCATGGTACAATGCTTACAAGATCCATAGTTGAAGAGAAGCTATGTGAAGCTTCTAGGACCATGGACCTATACTTAATTTAGTATTATTGCATCCATTTTACTTGTGAAAGTGGAACTTTCACATAGATAAGTAGGGAAACCAAAATTGAAAGCCAAACTTAACATAGAAAAGTAAAGCAAGCCTCAACTATATTCTCATTAAACACTGTGAATTCAAATATCTTTGATGGGGAATATCTTGGAGCTCGTGCAAGATATGGATGAGGTTCTAGTTTCTATAGGACCGTGTTGCAGAGACCTACAATAACCTCTCTCACTTTTTGGAGATCGCATTCTTTTTTTATTCTACAACGCCATCTCGGGTGATGTTGAAACTTGCAGTGTTGGCCAGTACAAAGTTGCCAACTGCCAAATCTCTCTCATCTTTCGTCGTGGGATCAAACTGTCTGCTCCATTAGCTCCGAGTGGCAGGTTAAACCCTATCCCCAACCTTGTCTTGTCCCCTTCAGTGCTCAAACGTTCTCAGGCACACTTAATTGAAATGTCCCTAAGGGTCACTAAATCCCATAGGGCTGCAATCTTTGACGGGTCATATCTCAAAGCTCATGCAAGATATGGATGAGATTCTAGTTCTTAAAAGACCATGTTGCAAAGACCTACAATAACATCTCTCACTTTTTGGAGATTGCATTCCATTTTCATTCTACAATGCCATCTCGGGTGATGCTGAAACTTGCAGTGTTGGCCAGTACAAAGTTGCCAACTGCCAAATCTCTCTCATCTTTCATCGTGAGATCAAATTGTCTACTCCATTAGCTTTGGGTGGCTAGGTAAACCCTATCCCCAACCTCTTCTTGTCCCCTTCAGTGCTCGAACGTTCTCAGGCATGTTGAACCGGAATGTCCCTAAGGGTCACTAAATGCCACAAGGTTGTAATCTTTGACGGGGCATATCTCGGAGCTCGTGCAAGATATGGATGAGATTCTAATTCCTACAAGATCATGTTATAGAGACCTACAATAACCTCTCTCACTTTTGGAGATCACATTTCATTTTCATTCTACAACGCCATCTCGAGTGATGCTGAAACTTGTACTGTTGGCCAGTACAAAGTTGCCAACTGCCAAATCTCTCTCATCTTTCGTCGTGGGATCAAATTGTCTGCTCCATTAGCTCTGGGTGGCCAGGTAAAACCTATCCCCAACCTCATCTTGTCCCCTTCAGTGCTCGAATGTTCTCAGGCACGCTGAACCGGAATGTCCCTAAGGGTCACTAAATGCCACAGGGTTGCAATCTTTGATGGGGCATATCTTGGAGCTCGTGCGAGATATGGATGAGATTCTAGTTCCTACAGGACCATGTTATAGAGACCTACAATAACCTCTCTCTCTTTTTGGAGATCGCATTTCATTTTCATTCTACAATGCCATCTTGGGTGATGCTGGAACTTGCAGTGTTGGCCAGTACAAAGTTGCCAACTACCAAATCTCTCTCATCTTTTGTCATGGGATCAAACTGTCTGCTCCATTAGCTTCAGGTGGCTGGGTAAACCCTATCCCCAACCTCATCTTGTCCCCTTCAGTGCTTGAACGTTCTCAGGCACACTGAACCGGAATGTCCCTAAGGGTCACTAAATGCCACAGGGCTGCAATCCTTGATGGGGCATATCTCAGAGCTCATGAAAGATATGGATGAGATTCAAATTCCTATAGGACTGTGTTGCAGAGACCTACAATAACCTCTCTCACTTTTTGGAGATCTCATTTTGTTTTCATTCTACAACGCCATCTCAGGTGATCTCAAAACTTGCAGTGTTGGCCAGTACAAAGTTGGCAACTGCCAAATCTCTCTCATCTTTCATTGTGGGATCAAACTATCTACTCCATTAGCTCTGGGTGGCTGGGTAAACCCTATCTCCAACCTTGTTTTGTCCCCTTCAGTGCTCGAACGTTCTCAGGCACGCTGAATTGAAATGTCCCTAAGGGTCACTAAATCCCACAGGGCTGCAATCTTTGACGGGGCATATCTCGAAGCTCGTGCAAGATATGGATGAGATTCTAGTTCTTACAGGACCATGTTGCAAAGAACTACAATAACCTCTCTCACTTTTTGGAGAACACATTCCATTTTCATTCTACAATGCCATCTCGGGTGATGTTGAAACTTGCAGTGTTGGCCAGTACAAAGTTGCCAACTGCCAAATCTCTCTCATCTTTCGTCGTGGGATCAAACTGTCTACTCCATTAGCTTTGAGTTGTCGATTAAACCCTATCCCCAACCTCTTCTTGTCCCCTTCAGTGCTCGAACGTCCTCAAGCACGCTGAACTGGAATGTCCCTAAGGGTCACTAAATCCCATAGGGCTGCAATCTTTGACGGGGTATATCTCGGAGCTCGTGCAAGATATGGATGAGATTCTAGTTCCTAAAGGACCATGTTGCAGAGACCTAAAATAACCTCTCTCACTTTTTGGAGATCACATTCCTTTTTCATTCTATAATGCCATCTCGGGTGATGTTGAAACTTGCAGTGTTGGCCAGTACAAAGTTGCCAACTGCCAAATCTCTCTCATCTTTCGTCATGGGATCAAACTGTCTACTCCATTAGCTCCCAGTGGCTAGGTAAACCCTATCCCCAACCTCATCTTGTCCCCTTCAGTGCTCAAACATTCTCAGGAATGCTGAACCGGAATGTCCCTAAGGGTCACTAAATGCCACAGGGCTGCAATCTTTGACAGGGCATATCTCGGAGCTCGTGCAAGATATGGATGAGATTCCAATTCCTATAGGACCATGTTGTAGAGACCTACAATAACCTCTCTCACTTTTTGGAGATTGCATTCCATTTTCATTCTACAATGCCATCTCGGGTGATGTTGAAACTTGCAGTGTTGGCCAGTACAAAGTTGCCAACTGCCAAATCTCTCTCATCTTTCATCATGGAATCAAACTGTCTGCTCCATTAGCTCTAGGTGGTTGGGTAAACCCTATCCCCAAACTTTTCTTATCCCCTTGAGTGCTTGAACATTCTCAGGCACGCTCAACCGAAATGTCTCTAGGGTCACTAAATGCCACAGGGCTGCAATCTTTGATGGGGCATATCTTGAAGCTCGTGTGAGATATGGATGAGATTCTAGTTCCTACAAGACCATGTTGTAGAGACCTAAAATAATCTCTCTCACTTTTTGGAGATCACATTTTGTTTTCATTCTACAATGCCATCTCGGGTGATGCTAAAACTTGCAGTGTTGACCAGTACAAAGTTGCCAACTGCCAAATCTCTCTCATCTTTCGTCGTGGGATCAAACTGTCTACTCCATTAGCTCTAGGTGGACAGATAAACCCTATCCCCAACCTCATCTTGTCCCCTTCAGTGCTTAAATGTTCTCAGGCACGCTCAACCGGAATGTCCCTAAGGGTCACTAAATGCCACAGGGCTGCAATCTTTGATGGGGCATATCTCGGAGCTCGTACAAGATATGGATGAGATTCTAGTTCCTACTGGACCGTGTTGCAGAGACCTACAATAACCTCTCTCACTTTTTGGAGATTCCATTTCATTTTCACTCTACAGTGCCATCTCGGGTGATGTGTATCTTAATTATATTGTTGGAAAGTGTATCTAGCATGTCATTTTTGGAAAGACAAATCATGGAACTTGGTAAATGTTTCATAAGTTAATGAAATGTGTTACTACCAGATTATGTAAACTTAGGATTATATGATCTCCAAGAGTTTGGTTATGTTCTTTAGTGCACCTTGGATGCAAGGTAGTGTGTAGCTTCTACTCCCTCTTTGTGAGTAATGTTAGTCACTTTGTATATGTAAATTGGTTTTCAATTGGGTATGTTATTTTCAACCTTAATGGTGATGAAGGATTAGCTTGAATCAACTTGTAACTATCTAGCCACCATATTTTCTGTGATTCCATCAAATGTGGGTTTTGTTCATATTTATTTATTTTATTTTATTTGTTGCGCTCTTGACCTTTGAGGCTTTGAATTTAAACTTGTGCACTTTGGTTTTTGAAATTTTATGTTCTTGAGGTGGCTAGGAGGTATCTTCTATGTTGCTAGTTATGTGTTGTGATGTTCTCTATCAGGTTCAATGTGAAACATTGATAGAATGTATAAGGGAGTAGATTGCGAAGAACATACCATTCTCCTTTTTGTAATACACTATTTATTATGTTTTAATACACTATTTATGATGGAGACTGTTGATGGCTGCATCTGAATGGAATGGAGCTGAGCGATGACACCATGTGAATTCTTCTTAAGAAGTTTTTCCATACGGTGTGAACTGATGATGCTGAGAGACCCTGGTTGTAAGCCTTTCAAAGTGTGTTGGTGCCCCTCGGCTGAAAACTGCATCCAAAGTTCAGCAAAATCCCAGAGAATGGGGCCAAGAGTGCGTAACCATTGGGCACCCAAAACCACATCACAGCCACCTAAGGGTAAGGCAAACATGTCAGAGTGCATGTTATAATCGCCAATAGAGAGACGCACATTGCGACATTTCCCTTTACAAGGTAAAGTGCCCCCATTAGCAATCATGACTTCAAAGCTAGAGCAGGGATGGATAAAGCAATCAGCCTGTTTGGCTATTCGTGGATCAATGAAGTTATGAGTGCTACCAGAATCAATGAGTATAGTAAGAGGGATCTTCTTGAAGAAACCCTGGACCCGCATGGTTTGTGGAGTAGTGACTCCTGCCAAAGCATGGACAGATATCTCTGGTGGAGCGTCTGGTGAAGGAGGTTCAGGCTGGTGAGGCTCAACCTCATCATCCACTGTTTCCTAAGCATCTACATATTCTTCCAGTTCCGGTGGAGAATCCACATCCAAGAGATAGAGCTTTTGCTGAACACATCTATGGCCCCGAGACCATTTCTCATCACAATTATAACAAAGCCCTTTGTCTCGCCTGACTCGCATCTCTGTTTCAGACAAGTGCTTGATCGGAGTAGTTCTGGGAGCTGGTATGACTGGAGGGTTGTGAGAACCTGTATTTCTGAATGGAACAAAATTAGATCTGGAGCGTTGTAGAGCACTAATCTTGTCTTCCGCTAACTTAGCCAACCCAAGGGCTTCCATCATTGTAGTAGGTCGAAACATTTTGACTTCTGAGCGAAGTGCATCCTTCAGACCACTGACAAAACAACTACGGAAGAATTCATCAGACAAGCCCTCTGTGTGATTAGCTAATTTTTCAAACTCTGTCTGGTATTCTCTTACAGTGCCTTTTTGACGCAGTTTAGTGAGTGCTCCTGTGAAATCATCAAAGGAACTAGGGCCAAAGCGCTCCAAAATGAGGGTGCACAATTCTCTCCACGTTGGGCCTACATTAGCCTTGATGTACCAACGGAACCATTGAAGAGCTTCATGTTCCAAATGAAAAGATGCAAGGGGGACTTTGTGGTTATCCAAAGTATTATGCAAGCTGAAATACTGCTCTGCCCTATAGATCCATCCAGTCGGATCAGAACCATCGAAGCGTGGAAAATCAAGCTTTGGTCCACGGAAATTGCCAGAAGAGGACCCAGTATCTCCTGAATGGTTTCGGCTCATGGCTGACTGCTGAAAGTTAAGACCCAGAATTTTGTCATCCAGATCTTGAAGTTTGGTTTTGAGGGATGCCATTTCTTCTTCCATGATTTTTGCTCCTGTACACGTAACAACCATAAAGCAAGGTTTTTTTTTTTTTTTTTTGGAATGGGTAGAAGATGAGAAACAAAAACTTTTTTAGTTACGGCAAACTTGGATTTGGGTAAAACTCAGATAGGAAATGGGTGTTCGACGGGTGGTGGGAGACTATCTGGGGACAAGGGAAACAGAAAAATGAGGGTTTCAAGGGTAGGGAGGCGAAATGAGGCGAACAGTCCAAGAGGGATAAGGGAGCAAAATGAGGAATTGAATCTTGTGGCTCAGTTTGGTGGCGATTGGATGAGAGGTGAAAAAGATAGGGCAAACCCTAAAATTAGATAAATGAGGGATTTAGGGCTTTGATATGTAAAATTTGGGGTTGGGTCGCCAAGGAAGGAAGTATGCGAAATGATATTGCAGACGTTCTGCGGAAGTATGAGCAGAAACAGAAAGCAAACAAGGAAGCTACGACTAAAAAACAGAAAAAAATTTTACTCTTTTTTTTTTTTTTTTTTAAAATTTGAACAGTCGACTTAGAAAAATTCACTCACAGACAGAACAACTGAAAAGAGTTATTGCAATAACAAGAGATATTAGAAGTGAGAGGAACCTGAAGGCCACGACAGAAAAAAAATTTGATGTAATTTCCACCCAGCGAGCCCAAGAGAGTGCTCTGATACCAGATGTGATGAACCTCCTTATAGCAATATCGTGAGAATGCTCGAAATAACAGAATACAAAGTGATAGCAGAACTCAGAATGAATCTACTGATCGCAGGCCACTTCGAGGGGGTAACCTCCTTTGAGCAAGCTCAATACAATAAATTCGTCCGTGCCCATCAAGGGCCTCAACCTATTCTTATATACTGAGTACGATCTAGAAAAGTAATACTACCTATGCATGTGGGATAATAAAATATACTCACAGGACGACTTACAAAACATATGCGTCCAACAACACTACTCTAACAAAATAAACAGAAGGAACACACAGGTTCCTAACATCTTCTATGTTGCTAGTTATGTGTTGTGATGTTCTCTATCAGGTTCAATGTGAAACATTGATAGAATGTATAAGGGAGTACATTGCGAAGAACATACCATTCTCCTTTTTGTAATACACTATTTATTATGTTTTAATTAAACTCACTTCTAAATCCTATCTTCCACTTAGACCCATTCCTCTTTTGGCAATCCCTGAGATTACCAATTCCTATTAATTCGAGTAGAGACAAGATGAACCAGATTAATACAATGATCTATAGATCGAAGGAGGATGGTTAAGAAATGGTCTACCAAAGATCAGCCAAGGATAAGGATAGCATAGTAAGAAAATGATTATTTATCTAGTGGATATAAGTATTTTATATAACAAACCATTTATATGCATAGTAAAAGAACTGAATATAGATTTGAGACATATTGATCACCTGCAGTCTGATCATCTTCACAAGTATGCAACTTTTGTTTCACTATTTCATGCAGGTTTATTGAACTTTCTTTATGAGGTCATTTACAGATGGGATGTTCAAAGGTTGAGTTCCTATGGGCTGACAATACTTTGACTATACTTTAAGTCAACGATTATCAATATGGGAAAAAATGAAACTCGTTGTATTTTGAAGTACTGAGAAGATGGCCTTGCCCTTCCCCAGGAGTTTTAGAAATGGGAGACATTAGGTAAGAGAGTGAAAATGTTACTATCGCTTCAATGCACATGACACAATTGGAAATGCAAATTTTGATGGTAATCATTTTGTGATAAGGGAGAGACTAGGGATTATCATTGTTACTATCTCTTTAGTAGTGGATTTTTGTTTTCTCTTGAATTTGGTGGTGGGGGATTAGTGGTAATTCTCCTTGGATATTCCTTCTTATGATGTTAGTGACAAGTGTTTCTCTTTGAAAACACTTGTACAATCTTTTTTAAATTATTAGATAAAAATAAAGAATTGTAAGCATTAAACATGATTAGCCTTTAGTTCCTAGAAGATCTTTATTTCCCCATCAATGCATTTAGAAAGTTAAGTTTTAAGATCATAAATAGAAAAAATTAGAGAAGCGATTTAAACATTTAGATTGATTGGAAACATGTGAGTCTTGAGTTTCCTCTACCTTTTAAAGAATGTTCCTTAGCTAGCATACCTAATTCCACATTCCATAAGAGTGTCATTGCGCTAAAGATTTAGGAAACCAACTGCTCTAAGATAAAGCTTCCCAGTCAATAATAATCTAGCCTATTGAGGTACATAATACTTCTCAATTAAATTTGTGTTAATTCAGTATTAATTTTGTAATTAACTACAATTTCAGTATCTGTGTACAAGGGGTGACTAAGAAAACTATTTGAGGCCCAATTTGAAAATATATTTGTAAGGATCTCGACCAAGGTTCACAAATTTGATGATTAATACATTCATTCAGGCTAGAACCTCACTACAAAAAAATAATATATAAAAAAGGTAGTAAATAACGTCATGTCTAGACCCAAATCAACCAATGAAAGTCAAATCAGCATAATGTGGAACAACAATATATGCATTGAGTGGGTTGTCATAGAAAAGCTTTAGAATAAAATTCATGTCTAGAATTAAAAGACCTTAAAAAAAATTTATGCTTGTAACACAAATGGCCATTCAAAATTGAATATGATTACAATATGTGAAATAGCATTAGGAGAACTTGTAATGCTCTTGTGAAGATCGTGTTAATTCTTGTAAGAATCCCTAAGATGCTTGTTATACTCAAAATTTTGCTGAAATTGAATTAATTTTTATCCTGTTGGTTAATTGGCTTAGGGTGATATATGCTTCTTGGATGGAATAATGAGTTTGTGATTAACTCTGTATTAAGATTCATAGCATCTTCTAGTTATTTGCAAAGGAAATTTATAAATTAAGCTAATGTCATATGGCTTGCTTGAGAAAGATGTCTGTGTTCTTATTGATGGGTACTAATGACTATCCACATTTAGTTCTTCAATATCCTATTTGACAAGCTTTCCATAGACATTTCTTTGCCATACTAAGTATTTTTGAAAACATATTTGAGTAGAATCACTATAGTAGATACTACATGATGTTTTAACAAATAAAGTAATGGGTTAAAGACTATTATTTCCAAGGTATTATGTCATAGTATTTTAATTGTAATGAGCTTAGACTAATGATATTGTTGAAGGTAACTTTGACATGCAGCAAGAAAGACAACCTACAACCAAGGCTATATTGTGCCTACAACCAAAGCCATAAATGCTCACAGCGAAAGCCACTAGTGCACATAGCCAAAGCCATGGATTCTTATAGCCAAAGTTACGAGTGTTTGCAGCCAAATCCATGAGTACATGAAGTCGATGATCACAATTGTTTACAACTATTCACTAGAAACAGCTTCTTTGCAATTTTTGAGAAATACTAATAAAGCAAAAAATAACATCTACTAGTTGGTAGACATAATGGCAACTCTCTAGCAATTGAATTTAATTTCATACATGCACATATCTAATTTAATGTCATACACGAACATATCTAATTTAACGTCATACATGAACAAACATATAATATAAAATGATAACCAATAATGTCGTATATGAACAAACATATCATATATTAACCAATAATGTCATACATCAAATATAAAATGTCATATGTACATAAAATGTATTTCAAATATGTCTCTTTGATGCCTATATATATACATGGGGAAGGAAACAACTCTCTCTCTCTCTCTCTCTCTCTCTCTCTCTCTCTCTCTCTCTCTCTCTCTCTCTCTCTCTCTCTCTATATATATATATATATATATATATATATATATATATATATATATATATATATATATATATATATATATATATATATATATATATATATATATATATATATGTATTGAATATCTCAACTAAATCTTTTCCTTCCCACGAGGGGAAGGAAACAAGTCTTTCGACATCCTCTGCCGTCGTGTGGAGGGAGACAGTGGAGATGACGGGGCCCTCTTGACACGCTCACTTGACCTCTTGTTGAGGCTCTTCTCTAGGTCCAAATGATACAAAGAAAGTAGATATGAATCAATATTTATTATACATTGAAATCAAATATATGTACACACAAAATTAATTATTTTCTTACCGCCAACAAATAGTCACTCTATAAGTCCACCTCATATGCTCGTGGACGATCAGGCATGACAAGACCCTACAAAAATTCAATAAATATAATCACTTATAAATAACATTAGAAATTTTGAGATTAACTATTATAAACAACAACTAAAATGAAGAAAATTCTTTCATACCTCCGTCAGTGGCTGTGAGCTAGCCATAGTTGCGGCCACTCCACTATCAATAGATTGTCACAGATGAGGAGGTGTGTTGGACATCATGAGCTGCATGTCATACAATACACGTTATATCTAACATGAAACATGGAATAAATATAATCAAATGAATTAAATTAACATGAAACAACTGTACCTGTGTGAAGCTCGTATGATGTCTCTGCTCTGTGTCTGTGGTAAAGGTTGAGGGTCCTGTGGAAAACTAATGCACATGCATAATTTTTTTTGTCAATCCTTAATATGATTACATAATAAATATATGTATTAATTAAAATGATTAAATTGATACATACCTCAGGACTCGTCGAAGGGACAAAAAATGGGCCTGGAGGATCGCTGCTAGGCCAAGCAACACTTTGACCCTAAATTTTGAACAATGTCAATAAATGCTAATTAATTAATCATTCACTATACATATGAAATGTGATCAAATTAGTAATTTACCTATGTGTCAATGCCAAATGTCTCGTTTAGGAACTCATTAGTGACAAGCCCATCATTCGCACCATCTCTGGCATGAGTGCCAAATGTGCACAGGGATCTGCATGAAGTGCACATGTGACCACGATGCATAGAAGGCTCCCCTTAACTAATGGGCTCATGGAATGGATGAGGGTCTGTGTCAAAGCATTAATGGTCCCTAGAGTGCTGGCCTCTACATTTTCCTTCACAACTAAAGGAATAATCACATGCTTGTGTTGTGGATGGACCACAGGTGCCCTAACTACATTAGGGTTACGACGTGCTCCTGGCCTCTCAAATGATGATCCCCCACCTCTACCCTAGGAGTCTAACATATCAAAATAATTGGGGATCTCCCCAAGGACAAACTCACAATATAATTTTTTCAAAAAATACATGGGGACCTCGTGATTGTTGCAAGGAGGGGCATCAAAAACCATCCACCATCTATCCCAAAAATTATTTCTAATAGCATCGTATATGCACCAATGGATGGGGAATCATTTAGTACCCTCTCTAACAGTATTTGGCTCACCGGGTTTTCTAAATAATGCACATATACTACCTTTTGATATTTCTTTTTTTTTAACATCTTCATATGACAATTTATTTGCATAAAATCTTTTTTGTTCATCCCTCTTAGCCCGCCAAATATCTAATTGACCACTAACTGAGGCTATCTGAGTGTTAATGGATTTGACGGATGATGCCAATTGAGCCCTCATTGGATTGGTTTGTCTAGATTCTTTCAACTGAGCAATGAGTTTTTCTAATTCAGTTTTGCCTCTCTGTATTTCATTTCTTATATTTTCTTGTGTGCCTAGCGGAGGTCTTGCAATTGGTTCGGGTTGTGGAATTTGTTGTTCTTCTTGAGGAGGGTTTTGATTTTGAGGTTCTTGAGGGTTTTGTGGATTTTTCGATTGATTATGGACATTTCCTAATAAAAAATCAATTGAAATCCAACTAAATAAACAAATCTAAATGAAATTTGTAAAAACCCTACAAAAGAATATCAAAAATCAATAAAACAATATGGAAAACATATTAAACAATGCAAAGTTAAGTTTATATCACTTACCTCATCGTCATGGGTGTGCTCGTTGTCTTGGATTTCGTCGATGAGGAGGCATTTTGGCAAATGGTGGTGAATTTTTGCTGTCAAACCCACATATGCGCTGTTGGAGAGCCAAAAAACAAAATGAAAATGATGGGCCACGGGTCTGTAGCCCATCATATAACTTTTTGGACATCAAAATAGTGTGTACACGCTGTAGTGCATACACACTATGGCTTGGGTGACCCAAGCCATAGCGCATATGCGCTATAGTGCGTATGTGCTGTAGCGCGCACGCGCTATTGAAAATTAGAAAAAAAAAACTTGTCATCTTTTTGGCAACACAACTGGGTGCATATGCCCACTATTTTAGTTATAAAAATAAAATAAAAATTGAAGTTAATCGGTAGCCCTAAAATAGGAAACTATCCTTTCCCTAATAGTCATGTTCTCCACTAACCATGGCGTTCTAGTCTCAGAAACTGACAGAAGATAATGAATGTTTGAGACTTGTTGTGGGGATAAATAATATGCTTTATAGATTGTTCAAATTTGTACTTCTAGAAGACTTGTAACCTATCTCCAAATTCATGATAAATCATGCCTTGACCATTCATTGTGGCACAATCCACAAACTCTCAAGATGAAGTGAGAGATGCTTAACAGGTAACCTATGTATGGAAGCTTCTACCAAGTGTGTTTGTTTCTTACCAATTGTAATCCTTAGTAGGGGGGCAATAAGATTGAACCCTCTACCTAGTAGAGGGCCAATCATGTTACATACAAGTAAAAAGCAATAGAATGTAAATAGTGATGTAGTGAGGACATGACTTACTTTGAGCTAAATATGATTGGCCCAATCTATAAATGCAATGCCAAAGTTATCATAAAACTATCTCCTAGTAACATATATATCAGGAGTGCCAACAAAGATGCCAATAGAATTGATGTAAAGCAATATTTTTCTTTAGTTTTATCTGCTACTATTGTGAAACTAGTATGAATTGGTTGGTGACATGCCTTTATTTTTCTTGGAGCTTTATCCCTAAAGGGTTATATTAAAATTGAAAATATTCATATGTTATTTTAGCGAACATACATTGAACATGAAATTAAGATCTTCTTTAGCTATGAGAGTAGAAATGTCTATTTACCTTGGCAGGATTAGCCAAAAAAATTCTAGATAGTAGATTTCTACATTCTTCTATTACGTATACATAGTCTGGTATTAAATATTGCACACTTTATATCCACTACAAAAGAACCATTAATTTTTTTCAATCACAACACAATTAATCCCATTGAAAGCTAATTGGCATAAAAATAAATAAGAATAAGAAAAGCTTACTCTAATAGTTTTTCTAAAGTTCCTGGGGTCCTCTAGATCTTCAAATGGATAAGCTCCTACCAACATCACATAGAGAGTCACTCCACATGACCATACATCTGCTATCTACATAGATTCACACCCAAGTCTCTATGTCATGATTATTTCAATATTGTGATGCCAAGGCCTACAACATCAACATAATTTGGAATGAAATGAAATGAATTTCTTATGAATTGTAGTATTTTAGAATTAGTGTGCCGTGCCATTGTACTCCTTTTTGGATAGAACTTCTAGAGCAATGTAGGCAAGGGTTCCTACCCTTGATTTTGGTTGGGAATGCAATAAAGAAGACTGAAAAAAATATACTAGAGAGAGATAAGATAAACATGGTTGTGCCCATTGAGAAATATTGAATTAAAAGTGGAATTTATATTAGCTACCACTCAACTGATACCTAAAGTTCTTTTTCAATCATAGGAAAAAGTCTATTAGTACAAACAATGAGTTAATGCTCAGTAAAATCGATACAAGTATTTTGTAACAAAGAATATGACACATGAGCAGGACAAGAGAGAAAATACCAAAACAAGAGGGTCTTAGAAAATTAGAGCCAGGTTCTTTTGTCTTAATCTGAGAATTTAACTGTTTTGAGCATGCTTTTGTTTAATAGATAAATAGGATTTGAACATGTTTTACCACTAGACTCTATCCTAATTTATACCTAGGAATAACCAAAATCACAAATTTTTAGCTAGGGAGAAGAGTTTCCATCTGATAAAGTATTCTCCAACTTGAGATCCCTATGGCAAACTTGTTGTACACATGGTGCAAGGAAAACCCAATCAAACCCTGCCAAAAAATCAATATCGTATGAAAGAGAGGAATAATTTTATGAAGAAGACTACCATGGCATGACAATAGCTGACACCAGATATGAATTGTTGGAAGAAGTATCTGGCCTGCAACCAATATTTAGTTCTAATGTTTGGTAACAAAAAGAATTCACAATTTGATAATAACATAGTCACCAAGCTGTAAGTGCATCTAAACAAAGCTTTTGTACCCAAAATCATTATTTCAAAGATATGTGGAGAAATTAAAGAAAATGTTACCGAAAAACATATTTAAATAGGTGTTCACATTTATGTCTATGATCATCCTGTGTGAACTATAGAACTGAAGATATACATGTATAATGTTCATTGGAAGCTTCTAAATACAAACCTCACCCTCACTAAAATGACCTGCATTATAAATCTATTCAGAAAGCTCCCCGCTAGCAACATACTCCATAAGTATTGCCAAATGCATTAGAGTGAGCACTACCTGAAACCCCAATACATTGAAATCCAACCACAAAATACTAAACAAATTCAAAAATGAAAACTCACACAGTTATTTATTTTCAATGGATCTCTAACCTCCTTGAAGTGAACTATATTGGGATGGCATAGAGACTTGTGATGAATAATTTCCATCATCACATTTTCTTCAATCTATAGACAAAATAAAAAAATTCAAACCCCTGATTTTCAAAAAATGAAAATAAATTATAATTGAATTAAGATCATCAATATCAGAAGCTCCACCCAAAAAAAAGTTTGAAATATTGTTTAGTCCAATTTTTTATCATTAATTTCCAATGATAAATCGGAAGTGAGACATTAATCAACGTTTGCAACTATAAAGGGCTTAAATTGTGAAACTACTTTTGAGCTCTTATATTTTTGATTTAAATCTATTCAAAACTTTGAACCAAATTTTAATTGCCATAAATTTTTATAGAGAGTGGAAAATTCCTAGAAGCATAAATTCATAAAGGTTTCAAATCAGCTCTACCTTTTCACCTCATTCAATGAACTTGACTGCAACAAGTTCCCCACTCTCCTTATCCCACATAAGCTTTGCAACTCCAGAATTTCCTACCCCAATTTTCTTAACCATCTCATACCTCTCCATTGCAAAATCCACAAGCTCTTCAGCAGCAAATTTAATACACAAAGGCGTATATCTAGAATCATACCCTTTTTGCTTGTCCCTCCTCCCCGATCAAGATTAGCCACTACAAAAATTTTGTGTTCAAACATTTTCTTAAAAGCTCTTGTGGAAATTTTCTTTTCTTTTTTTGTTATGAACTCGAGTTGGTCAAAATTTTGACCAAATCAGGCATAAAACCCTAGTTTGGTAAAAATTTTGACCAACATAGGGCTAAAATTTGAAAAAACATGAAATCATAGGCCAAGATGGCCTTTGATCAAAAATATTGGTAGAAAAACAAGGGGAAATGTACTAGTGTTTGGAGAAATTTGTGAGTGATTTGATAGAAAATTCACATGTGAAGTGAAGCATTTGAAGTGCTAAGGTGTAGAAGCCCTAAACATGACATTAAAGGTATTTTATGAAGCTTGAATTGAACTTTTCAATATAAGCAGTAAGCATTATGGAAAGCCAATAAGTATGTGATGTAAGTGATAAACCCATATATAAGTTCAAGAAAAACCCATTTGTTTCTTTAGTTGATGATCCGTGAGGAGCATTTTCTTAAATTCCACCAAATGTACTTCATGTAGAAGATGTCAAAAGTTACATTCACTATAAATTTGAGAGTATTGGTGATGAAGATACACATAAAGATTTAGGAGTTGTGTGTAATGGAGACCTAATCTTGAAATCTAAATATGCATACCTAAATGAGTTGAATCTAATTAAGTATATATTCTATGTGGAATTCAACAATCATAAATGGACTAGATTTATCCTAAGTATAATCCATGAAGAGATGTTTTGAGTAGGTGATGTACATGTCACAATTCATAATGACCTAATTCATAAGGTCACATGTCTAAGAAATAAAGGATGTAATTCAGTGAACCATAGGAACGTAAGAAATGTTCTTGAAATAAACCTTAAAACTAAGTTTGATCTGATTTAGGATATTGGAATCAAAATACTAAGAAAGATTGTAGGTTACAAGTTAAACCATAGTTGTAGAGTTAACTCAGTGCTAGTAGGATTTTTGCATTCACCATATGTCATGGTAGTTGAAAGAAAGAAAGTGAATATGTGTGAGATTGTCAGAGTACAGTTGTTGGATAATATTGCTAAGATGAAGAAGTTCAAGAATGCAATCTTCAGATTTGAATCTCTACTAACACACCTATTCTTCTATGCAACCAAGTAGTTCCCTGGTATGACAAATTGGAACAGTAAGGAATTTTCAATGAAGTTAGTTACACAATGTTATAGGTCTAGATCAAAGAATGTTAGAGATAGTGATATTGTCAAATTGATAAAGAGTTTCCAATTTGAGATGAAGTTGAGATATAGAATCCCTCCTTCTATGGTGGAGAAATATAAGGATGAGATATGTTCCATGGTAGAAACTAATACTACATGAATGGAGGTAGTAGATCCTAGGGTAAAGTTTATTGAGCCTATGGGATATGAAATGATTGCAGAACTCATTGAAGGCTACATGTAGATCATATTATAGTTAGAGAAGGACATTGAATGTCCTAGATGGGGTACCTATGAGGAAAAGATAAGGGAAGTTCATTCTAAATTTCACAGAAAAGAGATTAAGAAGAATGTGGAGAAGAAAATTCAATCCATTCTTAAAGAATCTGGTATGACAAGAAAGGAATTCAATGAGATCAAAGGTATTGTGGTAGAGATGAAAGCTAGTGAGAAGACTGAGGTGTTGACAACTAGACTTATAGCCATTACAATGCCATCTATGGAACTGATAGTAGCAAGATCTACTTCACAAATTTCCATCGCACCGTATGTAGTAGTTGCATAGGTCCAACCAATTAAAGTACATTGAGATCAACCTCAAAGGAAACAAGAAGATGATACATCAGTTGTGCAGAGGAAGTTAGAGAGACTAGTGAATGCTAAACAAGAACCTACACCACCTTCAAGGAAAAGGGTCAAGCAAACCTCTAGTGGACCCAGAAAGAGAAGAAAGACTCTACAAATTAGTGATTCAAAGGAATCTTATGAAGAAACTGAAGAGAAGCTAGTTGAGCAAGTAGTTGGAGAAGGAAGGACACCAACAGGCAAGAAAGCATGGAAACTAGAGGTAGAAAATCTAAACATGCAAATAATTAACAATGACAATTTTGTTCAGTTGAATAAATATTATAGCTTGTATAATAATATGGATAGGAGAAAATTAGAGACTACTATAGTAAGGAATATGATCTTGAGAAACAAGAGATTTGATAGCATTCAAAACAAGGTTCTAGAAGATTTATACAACAAGTTACTAAACAAGAAGAAA
Organism: Cupressus sempervirens; assembly: GCA_028749045.1. NCBI lineage: Eukaryota > Viridiplantae > Streptophyta > Pinopsida > Cupressales > Cupressaceae > Cupressus > Cupressus sempervirens. The sequence continues at coordinate 20,362,082 of CM053785.1, read as the reverse complement.
ATAATGGTAGAAGAAGATACAAAGTTGAGAGAAAACATGGTTCAGAAATTGTGTGAAGTTAGCACAAAGAAAGATATGGATAGAATCTTGAAAGGTATTGAACCTTTGCTAAGGAAAAAAAGAAGAGTAATTCTTCTTATGGGAGGTAACTATGAAGAAGTTAAGAAGGAAACAGAAGAAGCCATAGTAAATTATATGAGTTCTATTCCTAAGGTCACTAAGGAGAGTGTGCAGTCAGAAACAGATAGTCCAATATATGTGGAGGCTAGTACTCCTACTAATGATGAAGAAGAAGCTAAAGAGAAACAACAAGCATGATCACCTCCTTATATAGTTTTTGGTATTGAATCCATGCAAGTGGATAGTACTCACATAACTATAGATACTAAGGAAAATCCTTTTGTACAATGTGGGACCAACATTGTTGACAATATTGCTGCTTACTCAAGCTCTAATTAAGGGGAAGACAAAAATGAAAAGGAAAGTGTAGAAAAGAAAATATTAGAAGAAGAGGAAAGGAAGATGCAAGAAAAGAGGAAAGAAGATGAAGGAAGAAAAGAAAAAGAAGCTAAAAGAATTGAAAATGATAAAAGGAATCAAGAGGGGAAAAAGAAAAAGGAAGAGGAAAAATTTAAGGAAGAGAGGAACAAAGAAGAAGAAAGAATAAAAGAAGAGGAGAAAAGAAAGGAAGTAGAGAAAAAAAATTAGAAAAGGAAAGAAAGACAATTGAGGAAGAAAGAGAGAAAGAACAAGAGGAGAAAAGGAAACAAGAGGAAGAAAAGAAGAGTATAGAATTGAAAGAAGTGTCATTCAACTCCAGCAGTAGCAACATCAGCTATAGTAGTATCTAATGATGATAATGACCAATAAGGGTTAATGAGCTCCTTGAGCAAGTTACTTAAAAGGAACAAATCAGTAAAGACCTTGGAAAGAACATTGATAGAAGTCTTGGAGAGAATGTAGAAGACAATCCACACAACTATCACAAATCCAGACTTGTAGACAAAAGCAAAAGATTTGGTGAAATATTTTGATGAAGAGTTCACAACCTTGTCATAAATTGCTTCAGTTCATGCACAAATGAAGCATGATGCATTACTGTTTGATATAGTATGCACAAATTTCAAGAATTATTTAAAAACTTTAGATGTGTGCATCAAAGAATTGAGGAAGTGCATAGATGGAGGTAAGAAGTTGTATGGACAATGTGCAATGTCACACAATTACTTGTCAAATTTTGATAATTAAACTAAAGGCCAAATAAGTGAGCTTCATACACTCACTACAAGATTGCAGCAACTAGAGACAAGAATTGAAGATCTAGAAACAGAGATGGAGAAGATCCACAATGTTGTTAGAGGCATTGAATCCAACATGGAGATGGTAATAAAGAGATTCTCTGTCCTCAAAGAATACTTATCACCCAAAATTTTCATTTTGCAAAGGCAATTGGAGGAGTGTCTTGTAGCTAAGGCATCTTATGATAAATTTGCCTATACTAACTTGAGCACAATAGAAGTAGCATCTTATGCACTTTGTGCACTTATCAATATATCTGATATAGTCAAAGAAAATTGGAAGAAGGACTCTAACAAGCTGAAACATGACTTTGTAAATTGCATATCTAGAATGTCCAATTGATCAACAAAGGACAACACAATTTTGTGGATACAGTTTTTCACACCTTTGTCATTATTGTCAAAGGGCGAGAAGTATATATAAAGAAAATTGTATATGTTTGTAAAAGTAAAGTATGTGTATGTAAGGGGCTTAGCCATGTATCGTTGTAAAGGAGTGATAAGGAATGTAATGCTCCATCAAGACATGAATAAAATCTTATGTTTTGAAGGCATTTATTTTTGTATTTACCTTTTTTTTTATGACATCATTTTGCGACGTAGCTAATTTTCCCAAATGTTTCCATCAATGCCAAAGGGGAGGATTGTTGGAAATATGGTTAGATAGATGTATGAGTGTTTTCATTTATGGAAACATATGTTTTTATATTTCATGTCGTTATCTAAGTTAGAAAATTCTCTAAGTGTTAGACAGTTTACAATAGTAGATAGATAGTTACAGTTTATACGGAGTTACAGTTGAGCATTAACAATTGATAGTGTCATGATGATGTATGTTAGTGTGTAGACATGTATGAATGGTATGACACAAGTTATAGTCAAATTACTAGTTTAGGTATTTAACAGAGCATTGGTAACAAAATAATTACTAAATCATGATGGGAGGACATCCTAGATGCTTACCCAAAGTTATATTATAATTGGTCAAGCATGTGAAAGCATAAAGGCTGACTGAGAAGAGATTTATTACTTTGTGACATATAAGTAAAGATCATACCTTGCGTAGATAAAGTGTGAAGTAAATGTGATGCAAACGATTATGTAGAAAGCTTAAATGATATGTGAGCCATACGTGATATGAAATCTAATGTATGATCAAATTATGTATACCTATACTTGTGAAGAATTTAATTGTATATTGCATGTTAGGGAAGTGGGCTCTTCTTGCATACATTGTGTTTGATCTACCAACTCCTAACAAGGTTAAGGCTTTTAACAAGGCCTAGTCCTCTAACAAGGACTCAAGACACTATATGTATGACTCCTAATAGGGTCAATATCCTTAACAAGATTATTTTGTTTAGTGGATCATCTTATGGGTATTATCCCCACTAGGGTTTTCCCTTGGTCAGGGTTTCCCTACTTAAAAAATAATGGTGTTATGAGTTCTATTTGTGTATGGTTATATTTACTATTCAATATTGTTGTTTTACTTTCATATGTAAGTTATAAAGTAAATAACAATAGTCAGTTGTGGAGAATTTTTTGTAGAATACTGATTCATCACCCCCCAGTATTATCTATTTCTAATAGTAACATAATTTCTATTAATTAAATAAAAATAGATATAATTATTTAATAATTGACATTTATTATTTCTCTTACTTTGCATCAAAATATAGATTATTTTTTTAAAAAATGTATCACATGTCATTGATAGACTAGAAAGTAATCCACATGACATATATAGTTTTTTTTATGGATTAGAGTCAAATGTAATGCAAAAGAGAGTTGACATATTTTAGGGTTGTTGATGCAATGAGAATCTAAGGGTACCTCAACTAGAGGTAATCTGGATCCATGCAAGTAACCACACAGCAGAAACACAACAACAAAGCAAGATCTTATACCAAATCACAATACTTTATTCATAAACATAATTTTTAACATGCAATATGCCCAACTCTAAGGCCTTCCGAGTTGGAGCCAAATATAACAATAATTACAAAACAATTTTGCAAGATCCCATAAGGTCCAACTCACAATTCTAATCCCAGCTAGTCCAGATCCACACTCTAGTAGATAATCTCAAGGAAATCTCAAGTTGTGCTTGCAAGCCCACTAAGTAATCTCCTAGTTTACCAAGCCTTAGTTACTAGCCCTTCAAAATTTTCTCCTAAACTTCATCCTCTTCTCCAAGTTGGATGATCCTCAATTCACTCCTTGAATGAATATACCTAAAAGACTCCACAAGACCCCTTACTTATACCCAACTAATCCATAGGTCAACCTAGTCCATTACAAATTAAAATAAACCCTTACATTAAATATTTGCATAAGCCACAAGTCAGCTACAACACAAATTAAATACACATACATAAATTAAATGCCAAAAGTTAGCTCACTGACAACTCGACACCATAGGAACCAAGACCAAACCAAGTGTCAGATAAACCTAGCTGACCATTAGCCTTCCACTCCAACCATAACTAAGTTCCTTCATTGACCAAACTATGCAAACCAAGCCAAGCTTGCCAGTGCAAACTGATCCATATACCACGCTAAGCTTGCTAGAAGTAACTCGAGAAATAGAACATTTCAAGTCCTCCAGAAGAGACCAAGAAACTTAGGAAATACTATAACCAAGCTTAACTAAGCTCCTAGTGTGTGTCGAGTTCTTGCAAGCATCATCAAGTGCCTTTGACGACCGAGTTCCCCAAGCTATGCCGAGCTCCTTCAACAACTGAGCACCCCTTCTTCAATTGAGTAACACTTCAAATACTCTCCAAAGCAACTACCAAGGCTCCTCCCATGAGCTCCAAAGTATCCATCAAGAGAACCCAAGATGCTCCTACATTAGACTCCCTATGTAAATAGAAAAGTGTGTCCCACACTTTGATGCCCAAAGAAAGATCAACAACCATCTTCATCTTCACCAAAGGTTTCCACTCCAATAGGGACAAGAAAATCAATATGAAAATCATCCACATCTACATCCATCTAATAAATACTAGAATGTCAACCATCTAATCAGCATGCTCACTCCCAGCAACAAACTAAACATAATGCTTCATTAGCAAATCCTCATCCATAGTAGAAACTAGTGAATCCACACTAGGAGCAACAAAATCCATATTAGTAGCAATATGTAATCCATCAAAAACATATTCCAAACTCTCAACACTAGCAATCCCATTGCTCACAACAAGATGCTCTGCGATATTTAACTCATCACCAACAATAGCTTGGTCTTCCACGATCAAGCACTCTATAATTTTCATGTCACACATAACTGACTGGTCATAAAAACCAATCTCAACCTCAACATCAACACGGTTAGGAATATCCTCAGCAACAACCTCAGGTTTCTCTACAAGTTCTACATCAGACTCCACAAACTAATCAACAAAACTAATCTCTTCCACCTTGACCTTGCTATGCCATCTTCTCTCACGGACAAGTCTTCTAACCAGCTTGAAAACTCTCTTCCAGATTGGTAGAATCCAACTCAACAAACATCTATGAAATTCCCTCCTTGTCTCGTCAATAACTTGATCAACCAAACTAGCTTCAACCTAAGAAAACACCTCAGCAAGCCTCTTCTCCACCACATCATGGAGATTTTCAGTCATCCTAGGGTCCAATCTTCTTGGATACATCTTCCAAGATCTTCGTAAATCCTTTGTAAAAAATCCTTCACATGCTCCTTGTGACAAACCTAAATTGTTTATAAATCAGATCACAACCTATCACCTCGCACAAACAACCAGGAATACATCACAAGTATAGGAACATGGATCTACAACACACATCACACAAACTCTCGATGATCATGCTCCATCAAGATCAACCTTCCATCTTCGCATCCATTGATCCATTGTTAGGATTAAACTATGGACATAAATAATAATTACTTGCAAATATAACCAATAGTAGAAAATAATAGATCACACAGAAAAGAACACAAGGCACCAAGATTTAATGTGGTTCACCCAATCTCTAAGCTACATCCACCAAACAAAAAATCCGATATTATTATGATCGAATAATTACAACCTGATTACAATCTATAATCCCTTTCAGCTCAATACTGCCACAAGAACCAATTTTTGCATTACAACTTAATGAAAATACTTAACCCTAAGCCCTTTTATACAAGTAATTTTATGCTGCTTTAGGGTTACAACATATCAGCCATATGTCGGCCTCAACATCGGCTACAACCCAAAGAATTTATGAAGTATGTACAATACTTTCTTGATCAGTCACCACAAACTAACATCCATCTGCAAGTCCTCCACAATTGTAAGTCAGAACCATGATTTGCCACCTCATAACCAAGAGATCTAGGATTCCAAAAAGAACATTCCACCACAAGATCAAGATCTGCTCAGATCAACTTCTCCAACCCAAGGTCCTAGTGCAAACAGCCTCAACTTCAGCACTCAGTCTACACAATTTGGAACAATTGGGATCTGATACCACCTGATGCAACGAGAATCCAAGAGTACCCCCACTGGAGGTAATCTAGATCCCTACAAATAATCACATAGAAAAAACACAACAATAAAGAAAGATCTTATATCAAATCAAAATACTTTATTCATAAATATAATTGTTTACATGCAATATGCATGACTGTAAGGCCTTCCAGGTTAGGGCCAAATACAACAAAAATTACAAAACAATTTTGCAAGATCCCACAAGATCCAACTCACAATTCTAATTCCAGCTAGTCCAGATCCACACTTTGGTAGAAAACCTCAAAGAAATCTCAACTTGTGCTTGCAAGCCCACCAAGTAATCTCCTAGTTTACCAAGCCTCAACTGCTAGCCCTTCAAAATTGACTCCTACACTTCATCCTCTTCTCCAAGCGATGATCCTCAATTCACTCCCTAAATGAATATGCCTAAAAGACTCCACAAGACCCGTTACTTATACCCAACTAAGCCACAGGTCAACCTGATCCATTACAAATTAAAATAAACCCTTACATTAAATATTTGCATAAGCCACAAGTCTGTTGCAACACAAATTAAATACCCATACATAAATTAAATGCCAAAAGTCAGCTTACTGACAACTCAACACCATAGGAACCAAGACCAAACCAAGTGTCAGAGAAACCAAGCCAAACATTAGCCTTCCACTCCAAGCATAACTAAATTCCTTCATCGACCAAGCTAACTCGGGCATCACTACAACACAAACTATGTAGACCAAGCCATAGACCATGTCGAGTTCACCAGAAGCAACCGAGCAACTCGAGCAACACTATAACCAGGATTCATCGAGCTCCTAGTGTGTGCAGAGTTCTCACAAGCATTGTCGAGCACCTTCGACAACCGAGCACCCCCTCTTCGAGTGAGTAACACTCTAAATACTCTCTAAAGAAACTACGAAGCCTCCTCCCATGAACTCCAAAGTAGCCACCGAACAAACCCAAGATGCTCGTACATCAATTGTTAACATGAAATGTGGTTAAATATAATTCATCATGAATACTATTAAACTTTCATCAAAGTAAATTAGGTTTTCAACTATAGATCATATGATAAAATAAATTTCAAAATTGATATACTACAACTCATCTCGTATTATTAATATTTATAACATGCCTCACAATCAAATATAGTTCACAATTAATTAGAAAATTACTCCACATTCCTAATCAATAAAATATCTCATTATTTTTTTAAAATCTATTTTCATCCATAGATCACATGCATTAATTATATTAATGAAAATAGAGAAGAAAGCACAATATTTTCCTACTTTTCATAAGAAGGAGATTTAATACGAAGGAGTACTCTCTTTATTTTCAATATAATACTAATGATTTGTTACACAAAAAATTGATAAATATATAAATTAAATATGAAAATAAGAACTAATAAAATATGACAATATAAAACAAAATAATAGATTGAACAAAGGTAAGAATATGTATGACTAACAATAAATGTAAAAAAAAAACACCATAGAAAACTAAAATCAACCAAAAATACATACAAATACTACCATATAATTATATTTAGATACAATTCTTCTATAATGAATCTAAAACTTCCTAAGAATTGACACACACTCTCTATTGCAAAACATAATATAAGTGTTGGCTTCTTTATTAAAACATTTATTATAAAATATAACATCAATTTCTAATTAGACTATTAAAAAATAATTAATTTACCTTCCACACATTTTACATGCACTTATTGGACAACTAGATGCAATTGCTAGTATCTAACATATACACAAACAAATAAAATTGATACAAGTTGCGATGATACAAAATATTGTCGATGGTTAATCATCCAAATAGAAGAATAAAAGTAAAATAAAATGAGATTACAATTTTGTCCCCACAAAATTTTCCCTAATTTTCTACGAAATTCCACAACTCTATAACATCTTTTCATCGCCCACAAAGTAAACAGTCCGAAAGAAAAACTGTAGCTAAATTTCCACCGTTATATTTTCCTTGATTGACTCTACACTTATATTTGAGGGTTGTAATTAAGTGGGTCAAGATACTGGGAGAAAGCTTTTTAACCTAACTTTCCTCTCCATTTTCCACACTTTTCTTTTTGCGTGCGAGAAAAAAACCTTTTATACCTAACACGATTCTGGACTTTGCAAATGAAAGACAAAAGATTTTGACTTTGAAAGATCCAAGCGCATTAAATTTCATAGATTCAAACTACTCTTAACCCCAACATCACTATCACTAGGGAAACAGTATAATTCCCGAACATAATGTGTTTTTTTTTTCTTTTTTTTCAAGTTTTTGATTAGGGGCGTAAAGAAAGTCCTTGACCAGCCCATCAAAATTTTCTAAAAATCTTTGTTGATATCTAATGTTTTCATAACAAATACTGCCTACCAAACCAAAAACCTTCCCATCACACGAACAGAAAAACAGCCTATAAGCACAAAGGCGAAAGAATCGTAGAAAAAGATTAGATTAGCCGTACAACAAACAGTAGGAATTCCTCTTCATCCACACACTTCAAACAAGTGTGGAAATAAGCATGACTTTACGGAAGGCCACAATCGTGGAAATTTTTTGAATGGAGGAGATTTCTCCCTACTTTCACTCTGAGCAGAGACACAATTATAAATCAGCTTAGTTTGCCATCATTTTCCTCCACAGAGAGAGAGAGAGAGAGAGAGCTATTTGAAGGAAGAGTAGACGAAGTGTAGAGCAATCTGCAATGAAGGCTGTGAAGATGTCGATGATGATGTTGTTGTTAGTAATTCTGATGAGAGGAATTCCTTGTTCATCTGAATCATGTCATGCAGATGACAGGAATTCCCTGCTGGATTTGAAAGAGGGCCTCGACTTCACTTCCTCTTTCAACTCTCTGCAATCGTGGAAGGGATTTAACTGCTGCAAATGGGAGGGAGTGACGTGCCACCCAATCACTGCTCATGTCATCTCCCTCGATCTCAGTCCTCAGTCCCTCAATGCGTCATGGGATCGTGATGAGTTCTGGCCATTCATGTCATGGACGGAACTCCGTGGAGGACTATTCCAACTGCGACATCTCCAGCACTTGAACTTGACTTCGAATGCTTTCTCTTCTCTTGAAATCCCTTCACAGTTTTACAAGCTCAGCAACTTGAGGTATTTAAGCTTGTATGACTCTGACTTTGTTGGTCAAATTCCAAAAGAGATCGCCAATCTCTCTAACTTAACATATCTTGATCTGTATTGGAATTTTTTGAACGGTACAATTCCTACATTTTTAGGAAATCTATCAAAGCTCACACACCTTGATCTCTCTCGGAACTCTTTGAATGGTACAATCCCTCGAGAATTGGGTAACCTTTCCAAACTCACACATCTTGCTTTAGGAAATTTCTTAAGTGGCATTATCCCAACATCTTTGGGCCAGTTATTAGAACTTACATATCTTGAGTTGAGGTTTAGCTCTTTGAATGAGACAGTCCCACCCTTCTTAGGTAACCTTTCCAGACTGAGACATCTTGTCCTACACGGAGGCTCTCACAGTGGTGTCATCCCAGCATTTTTGGGTAAGCTATCAAAGCTCACATATCTTGACCTAAGTTCCAACTCTTTAAGTGGCCACATCCCAACATTTTTAGGTAAGTTATCAAAGCTCACATATCTTTCCCTGAGATATAACTCTTTGAATGGCACAATCCCAAGCTTCTTAGGCAAGCTCACCAAATTAATGACCCTTGATCTTAGCCACAACCAACTAAATGGAACTTTGACACTTTCTATTTTTGATAAACTCCATAATATTCAAGAGTTATCTCTTTCTAGGAATATGCTGACTGTAAAAGTGAATGCCAATCATATTCCTAATTTTCAACTTGAATACATGGATTTAGGATCTTGTAATCTACAAGGAAATTTTCCAGCTTTCATTTCAACTCAATACTTCTTAGGCAGACTAGATTTGTCTGAAAACTCTCTTAGTGGAAGTATTCCGGATTGGCTATGGGATTCTAGGCACCTTTATTATCTCAACCTCTCTTCTAATCAATTTGTAGGTAATTTACCCCTCAAGTTGCTTGGCTTTGAGCATAAGGATCATGAAGGCTCAATTATTGATTTGCATAATAATAAGTTACAAGGAAATATTCCCCTTCCTCTACAAAATGTGAACTTCTTGGATCTTTCAGAGAATCTATTTCATGGACCCATCCCAACAATAATTGGTAAAATTGGACAAAGTCTAGAATTTTTGTCACTAGCAAAAAACAATTTGACTGGTGTCATTCCACATTCTATCTGTGAGTCAAATAATTTAGAAGTTTTGGATTTGTCACATAACATGCTTAGAGGTAACATTCCCTCAAGTTTGTACCAATGCTCCATGTTGTCCATGCTTAATCTGGAAAACAATGATCTTAAGGGCACAATTCCAAATATATTTGGGAACATGACTCGTCTTGAAACATTGAAATTGGGTTTCAATAGACTAAACAAGGACATCCCATCATCCCTTAGAAATTGTACCTCTTTGGAAATCTTAGATTTGAGGAATAACAATATGCATGGGGGTATTTCTACATGGATTGAAAGCTTGCAAAGGCTTCGCATCCTGATATTGAAATCAAATAGATTTGTCGGCCAGATACCCTCACAATTATCAAAACTACAAAGTCTTCAAATATTAGATTTGTCAAGCAACAAGTTTTCCGGCATTGTTCCAAGTGGCTTTATGAACTCGACTGCAATGGCAAATCAGACAGAAAACACAGAAACTCTTGAATTTATAGGTGGTGGTATCATTTACATAGATAGTATAATCATCAAAAACAAAGGACGAGACATGGAGTATGTGAGATTATTGACATTGGTAAAATGTCTTGATCTATCAAACAACAATTTAACAGGCAAAATACCTTGGGATATTCAATCTCTCAAAGGATTGATAACTCTCAATGTTTCACAGAATCATTTCAGTGGCGAGATACCGAAATCTTTGGGAAGCGTGGTACGGCTAGAATCACTTGACCTTTCCAGAAATGAATTTGTTGGGATGTTTCCTGTTGAGCTGATACATCTTACATTTTTGAGCTACTTTGATGTCTCTCATAATAACCTATCAGGAATGTTACCACAAGGAGGACAAATGATGACATTTGATGCTTCATCATTTTCCAACAATTTAGATCTATGTGGCCTACAAATCAATGTGTCATGTTCAAGAAATCATCCTGTTTCTTCCATTGATGGTGAAGAAAATAGAGAAATGTTGGAAGAAGATATGTGGTGGTATGTGGGATTGGGAATGGGCAATGCACTTGGATTTTCGGGTGTAATTTGGATGTTGTGTTTCAGTGAATCTTGGAGAGCAAAATGTTTCAGAGTAATGGATGACACTATTGACTGCCTCTTCCAAACATTCAGAAAAAGATTTTACAATACAATATAATGATATTATTTTGATCTCCATCTCCTTAACATCTGCATACTCAACATGAAGACAAAGTAAGTTTAATTCACACAGTTTATTTATTTAGTTAATGATTTTTAAAGTGAATCGCAGAAGTTCTTTATAGTGATAATGCTTTTGTAGAGTAGCTCAAAACCACGCTGTACAACTATAATAAACCTAATCTTTACGTGTATTATGTCAGGTTCCAATTGCAAGTCTACAATACTATGTTGAATATATAGATCAGGCACCATCATTCACAAATGGAGCATGTTTTGTTCTTCAATAAATGCAGTTTCCACTTGCTGAAAATAGAAAATTACATAACAAATTCATTCATATGTTTCTACCATCATCAGTTCTGTGACTGTCAAGTTTCAGAATTACATAGGTACGGATAACAAAACTCAATTCTGATTTTCCATTGCTTTTCTCCACTACAATATTATCCACATAATGAATGCTGAAATGGACTTGCAAAAATTCACCGTACAAAAGGTTCTCATAAAATTTCAAATATTTGATAAACATTATTACTAGTTCTGACCTGTTCTGTTCAGTCAATAGATTATGTTTCTGAGATTTATTTATTTATATATTTTTTTAATAGCATTCAATTTGCAACCATTATTTCTCTCCTTGATGTAGCATCATTAATTCCAGGATAGTGAATAGAATGGAAAGAATAAATTATTGAATTATAGGATGAACTTGAAGATTCTGTTTCTCATCCACTTTAGGGAGCGCTGCAGTTCAACCAGAGGTGTGTTTAATTTGAGTGACTGTGTTGTTTCTTGCCTCCGGCTGGATTATTCCTGACTACTGAAGTTTAATATGATTTCAGTTTGCAGGTTTTCTATTCAAACTTCTCAATCGTTAGCAAACTTTAAGTGTAGCTTAGGAGAATCATGTATTGATATACGGTACCATAGCCGCTCTACCAGAAATACATGGTACTCATTTTGCACCTTACTTATTGTGGTTTTGGTAAACAAGAATTTTGTATGAATCTTATTTGTTCTATGACAGCAGAGGCATATATTCAAGGTTAAAACTGTTAAAAGGGTTTTCTATGGATGTGCAACGAAGGCAGCTTAGCTCAAAGTTTATGAGGCATGAATCAGAGAAAATGTATGTCCTTTCCACATTACCATTTGATTGTTAGGAATTCAAATGAGGTTGTCTTGAAAGTGGAAAATATGCTTCAAGTCAAAACATAGTTTAAAGAAATAATTTAACGAATTTTATTTTTTTATAAATAATCTTTTTTATTAATCAAAATATTAAAGTTGATCACCTCGCTAAAGTTAAAAAAAATAGTTAACTTTGTTTGCAAACAATTTTTATTTTTTTAACAATTGTAGCATCTCTGATTTGTTGCCAGCGTATTTTCTATGTTGTAAATATTTGATATCTTAAATTGGCAGATTTTGCTGAAAATTTGAAAACAGATCTTTGCTGAATGCTTAACATTGTGTTGCCAAGAAAGCAGTTTTTTTGGAGGAAAGCACAAAATTCATTTTAAAATTTAGAGCTTATTTGAATGGTAATAAGAAATAATTTCAATGTTTTTATATAAGCCTCAATATGTTTAAACAATAGCCCTGTTTCAGATATTAGATAGTGCTACCCCTAATAAAAATGCTAATTATTATCCGGTTGGCATTAGAGAGTCAGTAGAAGAAAGTACAGCTGATAGAAAGATTGTTGAGAACAAAAGGAAGGATATTCGCTCCATTGTCTTCAATTACTTAGCTCGGATAATTGTTCACATAGAGCATATGGAAGGTGCAGACATCTTCTCTTCACAGTAACAATTTGGAATACAGGTGATAAAAGCTTAAATTGCAACAATAGTTCTATGCATTAATTTTAACTGTCGAATTTCAGTGTACAGGTTTCCTATTTTAATTAGCAGATTTTTATTGGAGTTTAGGCTCAGCTTTGCCGTGTCCTTAGTCTGGGAGCTATGATAGTCCTTAGTATGATGCGGCATCATCTTCCAATAGTTACTCTTCCAGAAATACCAGGTACTCACCTTACAGTTGATAATTACGTTTTGTAGTTTTGCTTAACAAGAAATTTATATGAATACTATCTTTTAAAAGTTCATAGTTTAACTGATGGAAATGAGGTGTTGCTTAAAAAGAAGTTTTGATGAATATTATTGCTTATGTCACAAGCAGTTGATACTTTGAAATTGGCAAATTTTGCAGAAAAATCAAACAGGTTTTTGCCGAATGCTGAAGATTGTGTGAGCTAGAGTGCAGTGTTTGTGGGTCAAGCACACAATTCGTGGCATTCTCAGTGCTGATTTCGATGGTAAGAATAATTCCACTTTTTATTTCAAGCATCAAGATGTTCAAACAATAGGCATAGCCACTATTTCAGGTATTAGATGGTGATACCCCTACTAAAATGCTAATTATTGTTTGGTTGGCCATACAGAATTATCAGCAGAAAGTAATGCTGATAGAAAGATTGTTCAGAACAAAAAAAAAAGGTTATTGTTCCCATTCTCTTCAATTGTTTTCCTGGGATAGCAACTGTATATTTAGGATGTGAAAGGTAAAGACAGAGCCTTCTCTTTACAACACCAATTTGGAATGCAGTTGAAAAGAGCTTGAATTCTACCAATAGTTGTACAGAGCATGGCATTTCAGATTTTCATGGAACAAAGATGATTTGATTCATCAAAATACATTACTAAAGATTTTGTCTTAAAAACAAATGAAACAGCAAACTCAAGGGAAGAAAAAGGGTAGCCCTTACAAATTTAGTGTCAGGACTCTTGATATGCCCAAGGTCACAAAATATTGTTTCCAATCACAAGTGGACCGACATATCCAGAAACTGCAAGCAAGAATCTTTATGGTTGAGGAATTTCCAAGGCAACAGAGGCATAGTTCACAATTCTGGTATTGTTTTTAACACGTTCAAATTATTTATGATTATATTCTATTGAAAAACTTAAAAACTACGGATATTCAATTTAGAGTTTTCTTAACTACCATAACCATTGCGGCAACATAAGATCTAATATCAGCCCTTTCGTATTATTTGAATCTGTTTCCCTAACATTCTTGAATGTGTACAGAGCCATACCTGGAGCAAATAGGTTGCAGAGTGCTGAAGAGCAATCTTATATTTGAATCCGTTGGTTTCCTACACTTTCTCAAATGAAGGAAGATTGTTTAAACCTTCTGAACCAATAAAGCTTAATAACAGTAAGCCGAAGAGAATTTGCTTTATTTTCGTTGGAACAATTTCAAAATTTCTTTACCTTTGATTATCCTTACATTTTCCGTATTTGATTGCAATTTGGCTGCAGTTATTGCCTTATGTATGAGATTTTCATCCCTACTGTGTTCAGGGTAGCAGCCCCAAGAATCTGTTGTACAAGGAAGATTTCCCACATTTTCCTTCCCAAGCGGATCAGGGGGACAATTCCAATGAGCAGAGCAGCATTGATTGATGTTTGCTTAGTTAAGCTCATATTGTCTTTTTCATTATTTGTCAGTGTCTTTCAAAGAGCATAAACCAAAGCTGACTAATTTATTGAATTATGTATATAACTTGCCACTTATTTAAACATGTTTTATTTAGCTGGTAGTGTATTGCAAACCTATTATGCGATTAATGATAAATAATAGTTTTTGATGGTATTATTTTTCTTTTGTGCTATTTTATTTTATTCACGTACATTACTTAATTCAATATTAAAATTATTAATTTAAAATTATTCAGAAAAGTTGTACTCCTTTTTTAAAAAAAATTGATCTCATTTTATCTTTTTATTTTGATTCTCTTTAATTCATGAATCCATTTTCTCAAGTCATATGCTGGCAGCTTTTTTTTAACAAAAAAGAGGGGTAAATTTTTATTAAAACAGAAAGGAATACAAAAGAATACAAGGAGAGCTCAGCTTGTAGCTCAGTCTATTGATGCAATTCTTGGCTAGGTTGTCTCAAAGATAGCCATAGTTTTTTGAAATTGTCAGTCCTTTCCTTGTTTTTAATTTTCCAATAAGATTTTATCTTCTTTCCTATATTTTATATTTTTACTCTACTACTTCAATCCCTTTAACCTATCTTTATTTATTACAATGAGAATGTATTGTAATAGAAAATATATCATACAATTATCATTTTTCGTACCATATAATATTATATGTTGAATTTTTTTTTTACCATGCACTATGTATAGTAAAATATTAAAGAAAATGTAATATATAACTTTTAATTATTATTTTTCATCAACAATTAATTAAAATAAAAATTAAATTGTAATATTTTAAATTTTTTAAAAATAAATTTTAAATGATAATTTAAAAAATAAATAAAATTTAAATGATAATGTTAAATTTTAAATTAAGGATGCTTGTATTTCGATTTCACTATTATGATTTTTTAAAATATGAATATAGAATTAAATTTTTTAAAAGAGACTATCAAATATACATTTAAAAAAAAATATGTTGTGCTTTAAACAAGAAATATTGACATTAAAATAAAAAATTACTTCACGGTGTGATGTTTATAGGAAAAATAATATAAGATATATTCTTCATGTATTAGTTTATTAATAGTAGTTTGTGAATGTAATAATTGTGTATAACATTGCAAAAATCTTCCCATTAAAAAATGTTATATGGTAGGAGCTCTAGAAAAGGGATCTTATAAGACAAAAAGAATTGAACCAATTATAATGGAGATAAATATATTTAATTAATATATTACATTGATTATTTAAATAATATATTAAAACTTTAGAAAAATTGAAACTAGGTAAAAATGCTTGCATATAATTGGTTGATATGTTGAAAACTAATTCACAAATGGCACATAGTGAATCCAATAGTACATTGCCTAAGGCAAGTACAATAAAATTGTTTTTGATAAGTTTGTAATTCCAATACAATGTTATTTTGGTCCAATGAGGATAAGATTGTTTCAACCATAAGTTTCTAATCGATTGAATATCTTTAGATGCATATCAATTTTTTTTCAATGAATCTATTTTTTAAGTCATGTACTTGTTGTATATTGATGAAATTCTTAGTTGTGTTGTCTTCTTTAATAACAAAGGTGGTCATAGTTTCTGTTTTGTTTTCTAACAAAGAGTTTGGTATGGAGTTGCTAGATTGAATATTATTTTTCATTCAATTTTTTGATGAATACTTAATGTCTATTGTAGAAGATAATTTTTTCAAAATGTGCAATAAGTTTTATTTATTTAATTTTTTTAGACTTGTAGAATCTTATTTTACAAATGTTACGCGAGACTAAGATGGAAAGAAGCATACATAGCATCCTCTTATCTTTATAAGGAAATGCCTTTTCCTAAATAATTTCTTTTTAATTTAATTTAATTTTTTTAAATTTTTGACAAGTATAATTAATAAGATTTTTTAGATAAAATAAACTTAAATAAATTTTTTCTTTAAAAAAAATTAATGATTCATTTTATAAGTTTGAAAGAACTAATTTTTCATATGATAAATTTTTTTGACATTTCTAGTCAATTTTTTATATTTCTTTTTTTTTTTTTAGACTGCAGGAATTGGTGCAACACGACCCCCCTATAAACTGCAGTGCGTCAGTGCAACACGGCCTCCCTATAAAGTGCAGTGCGCTTGGTAAAATTTTTAACGTGACCGATAGTGCTAGCGCGACATGCCCACTGGTACCACGAGGACGGGGGAGACTAAAACCCGTGACCAACCCCTTGCAGCAGGGAAGATTTAGCCAACTGAGCTAGGGCCTCTGCCCTAATTTTTTATATTTCATCTATAGATCATACTTTATGATTTTTCATGGAAAAAAATAGTATTCAAGAGAAAAATTTTCAAATACTAATAATAATTAATCACAATAACTAATAATAGTTAAAAGTAAAGGAAAACTAATTCTCAAAAAATTTGAGATCATGGTATTATTAATCCCATAAATTATTTTTTCGATGGAGACTCCTCATTTTTTCAATTTTGAGATTGTTTTTCCGATAAAAAATCTTGTCTTAGAAGTTTCTAAAAAATTAACTTTATTCTTCTCAAACTTTCTTTTTACCATTATCAATATTAGCGACAAGTTTCTAATACTTCTTTTCTCTCAAAGATTTCTAATTTTTCTAGGTTCCCATATTTCTATAAAATGTTTTACACATTTTAGAAATTGCATTAGATTCATGCATTCAATGAAAATGATTTTTTTCTTATGTTGTTTTCTTTTATCTTCTTCATAGTTTCAAGTTTTCCCTATAATACCATACAAGATATGGAAGTTATATTTGTACAATATTTGAAAAATTATTTGAAGTTTTTTAACAAATAATTTGTATAGTTAATGAAATTGTATATTTTAATTTGTGTTATCCATGAGAATGAGCTTAAGTGACTTTGTTGATTGGATTTCAATAATTTAGTTTAAAATTTTCAATAAATCTTGAATATTGTTATTGTTAGAGTAAAAGGTTAATTTAATTTAATTTATTAAATTACATTTACTCCCTTCTTAAGAGTTCACTTTATGCAGTTTTCATTTCTATTTAATAATAAATTAGTAATTATTAAATGTCATTTACCTTTTAGGGTTTCAATCTCCTTCATAAGGATTGATCGGTTGTAAATTCATTCATTCTATTTTGCACAAGCAAATACAGTTTTCTTATTTGTTGAGAAAACCCATCTCTCTCTACTTTTATTTCTTCTTTGTAACACGTTATTTGCATGTAGCATATCCAAGGTCTATGGATTTGTTCATCATCAAATCCTACATGGTATCAGAGCCTTGCCTACGGCTTCCTATTCTTTTTAGGAAAAAAAGAAGAACAAATGTTTGATAGAACAGATTTGGCATTTCTCAGGCAGTTTCTATGAAAATAGTGGGTTTTTAATTTTTGGAGGTGTGACGGTGGTGATTCAGAAAAAATAATTATAGAGGTGGTTTTCAAATACTGATAGATCTCACTCATACAAATTCCTTTTCCTAAGAAATTATTTTTTGTTTTGGGGTAGAATTTCATGATCTACACATTGTTGTAGGTTGTTTGTAGTCTATGTTCCTAAAGTTTTTAAAAAAATGCAAATCCTAATTTTTGCAACTTCAAAGGCTTCTATCAAGCTGATATGGACACATACTCAAGTGTTATTTTTTTTCAAAGCACATAATTTTTTGTCTACTTTCTAGATCTAGTATCAGTTTGTAGTAATATTGAGTGGACATAGTACTTTCATCATTTGGTCATTTTTTGGCCTACAAAAAATAATCCAACACCTAAAACAATGGCCGAGACATCTTCTTGTCTAGAACTTCTAACCTCTCATAACTATCACACATGGAAGACCTTGATGAAATGACTTCTCCATTTAAAAGAGTTGTGGTCTTGTTTAGATGTCATGCAACCAATTTTATAGAGGCCTTTTGAGGTCATATAGAACAGGAACAAGATGGATGAGGCAATGGGGTTGATTTCTTTACATGTATTTGACAATCTACAGTTTCATCTTGATGGGTGCAATACCCCTCTAGATATGTGAACCAAGCTTGATGGCTTTTTTGGTATAGTGAATGAGTTCAAGGCGCTTTCGATTAAGGTAGAGCTTACCTCTCTTGTACCAAATTATTTTCCTTCCATTGAGGATTTTTTGATGAAGTTCAAACAAAAAAGATCTTTATTGCAAGGTTTTAGGAAAACCAAGATTGATACTGAGTGCATCTACCTAATTCTTTCTAAGCTTCATGGAAACTTTCAGATTTTTTCTTCTTCCTTCTATTTTTCCAAAGATGCTTTAGCTAATAGATTTACCATGCCATCCTTTGAGGTTTTTTGTGATCGTTTGAATCAATAAAAATCTAAGCTCTCTCAGTTGGATTCTCTCATAGGCTCATAGACTTATGCATTGGTAGCTCAACCTGACTAAGCTAAGTTATTGAGAGTGGAGGGGTGAATTAGTAACTTCTAAAACTTTTAACAACTTTAATCAAATAATCCAATTAGCATTTGAATCATCACATTTGATCTATTTGCATGCATGAGAAACTGCAAATATGAAAGCATTCATAACACTTGAACACATAGATTTGGTGACCCAGAAACCTTCCAAATAGAAAGTAAAACTTGGGTGGGGATGATACCCACAACCTTTAGTACTGCACCATAAAGTTGGCATGTTAAGGCTTACAATTGATCACTTTTGATGATTTTCCCTGTTAGGAGCAATTAGGACTGCTAGGTCCACCTTGTGAAAGGTTTTACAAACATAGAGTGAAGTCCGCACATGGTAAAGAGATATATGAAAGATTATTAGGTCTACCTTGTTAGAGGATTTGACTAGTTCACTTGTTAGGATGAAGTAGTAGATCTTTGATATGTAACTGAGTTTGTTGATAGAGATTCCTTAGTGTACTGATCACCTTTCTATGATAGATATGTCTCTACTACTCCTTATACTGTTATGGCCTTCATAATTCACTCTTCTCTACTTTCTCCTAATGATTGCATTACATCTATATATTTTCACACACTGATATGGTACAATACATTACATATATATACCAATCAAATTACCAAATTTCTAAGTTGGCCACAATACAAGTTAACACAAATATTACAAAGTCAGCTAGAGTGAAGAAACTCGAGCTCTAAAGACTGACTTTATGAGGTTTTGATACTCAACATCCACTATCATAGCTCAGCATCATCATGCACTCGGTAGATGTAGAAGCTCGGTCCATACTGATCACCTTCAAGTAGTCTTGAACTCGATTTACACTGGTGACTCGGTAGATACTATGCAACTCAATAAACACTTAATCACTTGGTTACCATGAAGTAGCTCGGTCAACATTGGCTTTCCATCACATGAACTGTGAACTCGATAGATATTGCACTGCTCTGTTAATATTGGATTCACATCATGTGACCTACTAACTTGGTAGATACTATAATGCTCTGTAACCACTGGAAATAGTCCAAAAGACTTGGTAGCAACTATAGAAGCTCGGTGGCTACTGAATTACATGGCAAACACTATAAACTATTCTATGAGCTCGATAACTATATAAAATATAAATAAGTGTGTCACTAATAACAAACTTAATTGATATGCCAACAATATTCACTTTTGGCATTAATGACAAAAATACTTATTAGCCAAAAAATGAATACCTTGTATTTTACACCATGTGATACAAGCTCGGTAGAGTAAATTATATTTTTGAGATTTTTCAAAATTGATCTTTGTAAGGTATATATAGAGTATTTCTTCACCATAGTATATTTCTCCCCCATACTATGTGATCCACTATGTATATGTAACTTTTCTTTCATAACATATCCATATCTCATCTCCCCCTTTTTGACAGTAATGCCAAAGATCTATTCTAACATATTTACATGGAGACACCAAAATGAGATAAGAGTTTAGAGTGTACCTTGAGAGTAATTGCCAAAATTTATCCCAATTTTCTTGTAATACCTTGCATGTATGAATGGCAATTTGAACTTCTACTAATAATTCAATCATGTGATCCACAATAGAGGAGTTGTTATCATGGATCAGAGTTTTTGAAAATACAATGTGTTTCTACATAGAATCCATGATTGGAAGGATCATATTTTGTATATCAACCAATGTTGAACGGATCATTGCTTCTTCTCTTAATAATTTAGTTTACAATTCTGACAAAAATCTAATTTTCTTGAAATGTGTAGAGTTTGAACTAGGGTCAAGTTGCAGCTACTAAGCACTTGCTTTAAGATCAATATCAATTTTGGACAATTTGTCCTTAACTTCCTTAGTGAACTTAGTGACATCACATAGTTTTGCAAAAATTGATGACACATTTGAACAGGACGCTCTAGATTGACCAAAATTATTGAAAGCTCAACTTGATGAATAGCTATTTGCTGAGCAATGTGCTCCAACACTTTATTATTGAATTTCTTTTCAGCATTTTCAACTAGCTTGTCTTGTCCTTCGGTGTTCTCATTGAACTTTTGGACCATCTCACCAAGCTAAAACAAAATAGGTTGAGAAGAATCAACCTCAATTCCAATAGCCTCTATCAAGATATTCTTGGCATCATCTATTATTTTGTACTCTTTGTCTCTTTCCTCTCTCAATCTTTGTTGCTTGACCTTTTTATAGAGAAGTTCACCAAATATGTGCATTTGATCTGCAAAAATATTATAGATATCCCATTTGGGAATTTCTATTTCCTCATCCAAATCTACATCTTTTTCTATCTCCTTTCCTTTCCCCAAAAATTTTGTACTAGATTGAGCCTTAGGTTCAATAGTTTTTGCACTTATTTCTTTTATATCCAGAATGGAAACAATAGTAGACATACTTGGGCTTGTAGTAAAAACTAATACTATATTGACTGATGGAATACTTGCAAAAATACCTGTAGAATCCAAAATTGATGAAGTGAAAATTGAAGTAGAAAAAATTTGAGAGCTTACTACAAATGTATTCAAAATTGAAGTGGCCAATGTATCCATGGTTGATGAAGTCAACTTGGTAGATGAAGGAGTAACCTGTAGCTCAGTGGATGAAGTGGAAGTCACTTCTGTCAATGATATACTAAGCTAAGTTGGGGCAAAGAGTGATTGGATATTTGATGTATCAATAGTAGTCACAACCAAACTTGTTGAAGCTATCTCCATACTTGATGTAGTCAATGGTTTCCTTGAGGAGTGAGGAAGTGAGGCAATGACTTCAATAGCTATCTTGACTGGGTCAGTCTCCTCATCATTTTGCTTATTTCCCTCAGTAGCGTCTTCACCTTGATCCTCTTCATCTTCTTCATTATCAAAATGAGTCACTTCTTCAACATTTTCTTCCTCATCTTTCTCCTTGTCTTCTTCTTCATCATCATCGTTTACAGCTACTGGGAAATCACTTTGTTTATGTAACATATAGATATTTTTCCAGGTATTTATAGCATTCCTAACAACATGTACTATATCCTTGATCAAAACTAAACAAGTATTAAATCTTAGAGTCAAATTTTCTTCATTTCTCTTTAATGACTCTTTCACCTCAGCATCTGATATGCTCAATAGTAACTGCCTTAGGGTTTGTACATGTATGTCTTTGGTTGTTTACATACCAAAGCCCCATCTTGGCTTTAACTTCTCTAGTAATTCACTAGAGATTTAAGAAGCAATTTTATCTAGTGAGTACTTCCACCTACCCATTTTGTTTAGTACTAGGTCTTCAACTTGCTTCTTCTCTACCTCAATTCTAGTCTCATATTTCAAGGATTTAAATTTTTTTATTCCTACTCCTTCTTCCATTTGCTTCAATCTTTCCTAGAAGGTGGGTGGAGGTTTGTTGAATATAATGTCACCTCCTTCTTTGTTAGCCTTTTTTCTTGAAGATCTCCTTGTAAAAACTACAGTAGATGACTTTGGAGGCTTGGTGATGATCACCTTGCCCTTTTTCTTCAAGGGTTCTGCTTCTTCCTCTGACTTTTCTTCATCCTCCGCCTGATCCTCATCTTCACCTTTACCCTCGGTTAGCATGAGAGGTGCACTTGATTTTAGTTTGGCTATCCTCCTCTTCCCTTTGTTAACTACCTGAGGGAGCTTTATTTTTAGCTCAATTCATGCCTTACCTTCTTCATAATTTCCAAAATAAGGGGCTTTGGGATCAACAAGTTCATTTATAAGAGCTTCAATGATGTCCTTTGTCTCATCAATATTTACCTCATAACCAAGAGGTTTGACCCACACATTTCTAGGCTTAACTACTTGGATGTAGACTTTGTCACAATCCGCCATGAAGCACACATCATCCTTGTAGTCCTCAACTAACTTCTTTGGAAGTCTAAACCTATTGTTAATTTTCTCCTTGAATGCATCAAAGTAGTTGTCCATGATGCTGCCATAGTTCTCACCCGTTTCTGCAATATATTCATTTATCTGGTATAGCACATGCACATCTTTTCTCTAGACTACATTGCCTTTAGAAGGGAAGAACTTCTGAACATAAAAGAATAAATAGGTTAACAGAGAACCAAATTTGCATAGATTATTCTTGGAAGTTTTAATACTTTCCATGTTCTGATTGAGTTGCTTCAGTAACAGATGAGCAAGGTCATAAGATAATTTGTACTTCACAACTTTATACACCAAATCCACAGCTTCACATGATATGTTGTTATGATGGCTTGAACTCTAGATCTTATGAGCTATTTAACATGAATACCAAACTTCAACTTTGCATCTATGACACTACTAATCTTCATACCTCTACCATCCTACTCGGCTAGGGTTTTCTTTTCCAACTTTACCCAACCTAGGGTTTTAGTCATTTGGGCTTTGGCGAGCATGGGGAGGCAAGTGATTCGATGAATCATCTTCTTTTTCATCAATATTGGCTGCTCTAACCACAACTGACCATTATGCACCTGACTAAGGATATACCTAATCCACTTAATTTGAAATCCTTAGGGCATATGCAAAATATGAGTCAAGCCTTTTACTTCCAAATGTTGATGCTTGGGTTTTAGGGTTTTATCAACACACAACTAACTTAGGGCATTGTCCATCTCTAGAGTACCAATTTCTTGAACTGCACATTTATAATGAGTTCAAATTTCATTCACAAGATGTACCTTAGAAGGGATTTGGGATTTGTCAAGGTCGAGAAAGGTTGTAACATGTTGGTTCAAGGTGTCAAATTGATATGGTTCACCTTGTGAAAGGTTTTACAAACATACAATGAAGTATGCACTCGATAAAGAGATTTATAAAAGACTGTTAGGTCTACCTTGTTAGAGGATTTGACTAGTTCACCTATTAGGATGAAGTAATAGATCTCTGATATGCAACTGAGTTTGCTGATAGAGAATCTTTAGTGTACTGATCACCTTTCTATGATAGATATGGCTCACTGCTCCTTATACTATTATGGCCTTCATAATTCACTCTTCTCTACTTTCTTCTGATGATTGCATTACATCTCTATATTTTCACACATTGATATGGTACAATAGATTACATATACATACCAATCAAATTACAAAATTACTAAGTTGGCTGCAATAAAAGTTAACACAAATATTACAAAGTTGGCCAAAGTGAAGAAACTCGGGCTTTGAAGGCTGACTTGGTGAGGTTCAAAAACTTGACATTCACTATCATAGCTTAGAATCTTCATGCACTCAGTAGATGTAGAAGCTCAATCCATACTGATCAACTTCAAGTAGTCTTGAACTCAATTTGCACTAGTGACTCAGTAGATACTGTACAACTCGACAATCACTGAATCACTTGGTTACCATGGAGTAGCTCAATCAATATTGTCTTTCCATCACATGAAATGCAAACTCGGTAGATATTGCAATCCTCGGTTAATATTGGATTCACATCATGTGAACTGCTAACTCGGTAAATACTGAAATGTTTGATAACCACTGGAAATAGTCCAAAAGACCTCAATAGCAACTATAAAAGCTCAGTGGCTTCTGAATTACATGGAAAACACTATAAATTGTTCTATGAGCTCAGTAACTCTATAGAATCTAAATAAGTGTGTCACTAATAACAAACTTAACTAATATGTCAACACAACCATCTTTTGGGATGAAGGAGAAGACACAAAAATCTCATTCTACAAAATTTCAAATTGATTCTAGCCCTCACATTCCATCGAGGCCACCTCCTCCTAAGGGAAGTAAACCAAAGCTAGAAAGATCAAAGTGTTCTTATTGTAATAAGCCTTATCATGATGAGTCACATTTATATGAGAAGAAGTTAGATGGCCATGCCAAACAGGTTTCATATTTGACAACTCTCCTTCAGAAGAGCAACATTGATATTCCTTCTACTTCTCACAGATCTTCTTCATTGTCATCATTTTAGTCAGATGGTAAAGATATAAGAAAGGGTCATGCACTATGTGCAACTAATATTCCTCACTCTTCTAGATGGTTCTTGGATTCAGGTGCTTCACACCATATGACATCTTCTTAGTAGTTGTTCTCTTCTTTTGAGCCTTCTCATACTCACACATTTTGATAGGGAACCACACTGTTATGACTATATGTGGGAAATGTTCTATTGATATTGATGATAGTAAATATCATGATGTAATTTGTGTTCCATCTTTGTCCTCTAACCTTCTCTTTATTTATCAAATTACACATAGTGGGATAGGGAAGATAGTTAAATTTGCACAAGATTCAGTGCACATTAGAGATAGTGATACAGGCAATATTATTGAGCTGAGTATATGCAGGATCATGGTGTGCCAAAAAGTGGTGATGTGGAAAAAATAGAGTTTGAAAATGTCTAAAAGCATTTCAAAATTTTCTCTGACTTTTTTCCACCCATCCTGATACCAAACTTGGAAAGTAGGCCCCCAACCCTTATCGAGTATTTGATTTGATATCGGATACCTGATATTATCAGATATCCGATATTATATCTGATATCTGATAATATTAGGTATTTGATATCATATCAGATACCCAATAACTATCACTATTATTTTTTTAAAAACAACCTGTGAGTTGTGTTTTCCCAGTGATATTGTGTTTTCTTGCTTAGATATTCATTTTTCGATCAGATAAGTGATAAGAGGTAAGTTTTTTTTTTGTTTTTAATCAATTTTAGTATAAATTTATTAAATTTTATTATAAATTTGTTAGAATTTAGGTTTCTTTTGATAGAAATTATTAAAATTTAGTTTTTTTTACAATAAATTATGTTTTGCGAATTAATAGGTATGGCAAACCAAAATGATGATACTCAGGCAAGGAATGCTATTCCTCATAACCCCCCATCAAATGATCCAATGCCCCCACAAAACCATCCACCAAATGATCTTTTACCCCCTCAAAATCCTCCTCGAATTGAGGATTTGATATTTGAAAATCTCACCGAATCAAGGGCTTTGTGAACAACATATCATAATGTACCTACATTGGCTCCTATGTTATCCACATTAAACACCATTGTGGATAACATTGAAACACTTACTAAGGAACAAAATGCTGCCCTTTGTTGGTGTGATGAAATGCATGAGATGTTTGATGATGGGTTGGACTATGATGAGGTTGCGACTCTCAATATAGGTAAAGATGATTTGGTTGCCATTTTTGTGAACCCAAAAACCAATTTACCAGTCAATCACAAAAAGCCCAAACTATCAAATAAATGGTGCACAAATGATACCATATGTGCAAAATTTTGGGATCATTGGTGGATGGTTTTTGACATCCTTCCACATAGAAAATTAGAGGTGCCATTTTATTTTCTTAGAAAATTGTATGTAGAATTTGTGTTGAAACTCAAAGAAAACTATTGGAGCATGAAGCCCAACATGGGTGTAGGACTAGGAGCTCCTCAGGATAGACCCTCTTCCCAATCAAAGAAAGCTGGCACTTTTGTCCCCCTACTGATGTCTCCCCCCCTCCTCAAGTGTAGCATCCTGATATTATTGCAGAGGCTAGCTCTCAGACCATTAGAGCCATCCGTAGACTGAGTAGCCTATTGATATCTTAGGCTAGGTCAGTCATGCCTCCCCATGTTGATGATGTTGGTGCGACTTCATCATCGGCTAGCTCATCACACATTCGTGTGCCTCATACTTGCATTACATGTAAGAATATTTGTCTAGGTCCCATAGGTGATCTTCCTGAGTATCGGTTTGTATTAGACAATGATACACCAAATGCACATGCAGAGGCTATAGACCCTGATGTGAGAGAGGAGGGGTATGCAGAGGCATGGACTCCTTCTATGTCTATGCATGTATACATTTTTTTGTTATGACATATGTGATTTAAAGTTAATTTTTATAATAGAGTAATTTTAATTTTTAAGCCATACTGACTTATACATGTATG